>OZ017795.1:36311810-36748471 GCA_963969395.1 Pseudoscleropodium purum
TCAGTCTAGTTTGAAAGCCTCTGCCCTCTAAAAGGGTTAACCTCAACCCTTGTCAATGTGTTTTCAGTCGATGTGACGTTTAAGGGTTAAAGATCAATTCTATCACCCTAATCTACCACAAAAAAAGAGTTTCAAAACACCCTCTTCGCTGAAGCCCTAAAATCTATTAGTCATAAGGGTTGTTTGCATGTTCCTTAACCACAGCAAACTATATAAGTTAACCCTCTCCTTAAACTGAGAGTTGGAGTTAAAGGATAATTCAGGTATTTTGTGAACCCTCTGACCAACCTAAAATGATATCCCACGAACGCCAACTTATCTAGTCCGTAACTATCAAAGATTGGAATAACGCCGAAGTTAAACAATCACAACCCACTACAATGAGAAACCCACAATTGATGGATAAAAACAAACTGATTGGCGAGTAAAAGAGAGACAAAGACGAACCTATTCCACCTCCAGCTCCTGTGATCAGAGCAACTTGACCCTTCTCCACCTTCATTTTCTTCAGCTTTGATCAGTACTACTCTTCTGCAAAGACGCAAAAGAAAGTAATAGTAAGTCCATTTCAGTTCCTCTAAACCTGAGATTTGAGTTACATACAATAACCTAATCAATATTACCTGAAAACATAACCTTATTAATAGAAACAGTCTCTCTCTTCATAACCCGAGTGCTGATACTTGAACATGCACAGTAGCGATCTCAACCAAAACCTCGTCTAGATTAATTGATTGTATACACAATACGAACACCGCCAATAGAAAACTGTAGCAGATCTTCAATCACACAGCATATGCAGTAGCAACTTCAACCAAAACCTGGTCTAGATTATTTAGTCGATTACTCACACAGCAATAATCGACGCAAATTTTACGAAAGGCTCAAAAGTAAACCAATCACCAAATGCTGTAAACATTAGTTGGAATCCGGCATAAATCCACACCACAATCCGGCATTAGTGCCGACTCCGGCAGAAATTCGACCAACAATTCAGGAACACATGAAATACCCTAAGAAGTCAGACACAGCCCAAACCAAATGATGTATCCCAAATTGAAGGAACGGGTCATTGGAGGACTGCAATTTCCCCGATGTCAGTGATCCCCACCTGAGAAAAGCTTGAATTGTGGGGCGTCGAATTGGGAAGAGAAGTTGCAATCTTGGCAACAATTTGGAGCGTGATGAAGAGAGTAAAAGTGAAGGAGACGGAGACTAACTTAGAATGAGTTGCGTGTGGTCCATTATTGTCAAGCGAAGTGGTTGCAAAGCTTCTATGAAAGGTTTAGTTCAGAAATGGAGAGGCGAAGGAACTTTCGGGATGAATCTCACAGCACTTGGGTGAGTGTCTTCCTTACGGAAAGCTCACGTGTTGCGGCACTATGCCCTCGTCAGCGGTGACGTCAGCGGTGACGGCGGAACTTAGTTCTTTTGGATGAGGCATAACTTTTTAAGCTTAGATGCTGTACCGTACTTGGACAGCAGGTTCGGCACCTTGGTGCCAAATCTAAGGTTTGGCACTTTAAAATTTAATTTTCAGGAATTTGACACTTAAGTAAAAATTATAAATTGTGTGCAGAATTTAACGTATAATATTTTCAATTTAGACAAATTCATAATTTAGGATTCATCTAATTGAGATAAGTATTCACTTTAATCCTTGAAGCACTTCGACGTCCATAAGTAGGGCTATGAATAGAACACTTCCAGGGGTTGTACAATCTAGTAGACATTTCATTTATTTAATCTAATACCTGAATCTTGAAAAGAAAACCTTCCTTACTAACTAACTCCTTGAAATTACAATAAATGATGTTTCTATAAAAAGATATAAGCTAAAATGTGAAAAAAATCATAAAAGGATTGAGGCATTAAGGGACGTGAAGCAATGAATGTCACCTAAAGTTTTTACAATAGAAGAAAAGATTTATACAAGTGAGGTGGTGGGAGGTAAAGCAACTTGTGTGGGATATGTTGGATTAGTAAGAACTTAACCTATATTTCAACAATCAACAATTAAATTCTCACCTTTATATTAACTTATTTCATACCTTTTGAAGATTCAAAACGGACAATGAATTTCATTATAAAAATGACCACTTTACACTCTAAATTGTCCTTAATATCAATAAATGAATTTCTTCATTTTGCCATTGAAAATTGGCTTAAATGTAGGTGTTTATTTGATGTGTTCATTTGATACTTTGCTCAATGAATTTTTAATGAATTTTCTAAATTTTTAGCAAACCATCTTCATATTTATTTGTAGATTCAACTACCTAGTCCCACGATTAGTAAAATTTTTGGCAATTTTATTTTTTAATTAATTTAAATAGAACCTGCCATCCAAGTACGGTAGTACATAATTTGTATTCTAATAGTTGAATATGATACTACATATATAGTTTGCTTTTATAAACCATATAAAGACTAAGAGAAAATGGAATTGGTGTTGATTTCTTCTTGTTTCATATTCTTTGACTATTTGTCGAATTGATTATGAGTTTTGAAGTTGAATTCACATAAGGTATAGCCAAATTGGAAATCCTATTTGCCCTCAAGTCTTAATAATTCTATCCAAATCAATTCAATGCAAATTTGATGCTTCTAATGCCCCAAAATGAATTCTTAGCTTTTTTATTCATTTTCAGATCACTTATTTGCTACTCCTCATGGATAATATTAGTGTTTCCTTTGTGTTTTCTAAAAGAAAACATTGGTATTATTTAAAAATAGAGGGAGTATATAATATTACACATGACACTAGTTAGTTGAGACCTACTAAAAGGATGACAAATTCCATGTAAAACATGTCCCCATGGAATTAGGGCAAAGTTTCTATCCAGAATACGTCGTCGTCTTCGTTTTCCGATTGCCTTCTTCGGAGCTCACAAGTTCCTCGTGAATCTGCACCTTCCTTCTGGCTGTCCTCAAATTCTCCTCATTAGAGAGTATCGCCATTAGAGAATCGGCTCGTTTATCCTCCAAGGTTTCTGGAAACGCTTCCCCAAAAATATGGTATTGAATGATTAGAACCTTACTAGAGTCGATGCCTTGATTGCTTCGCAATGGACTGCATTGTGCTCGCGTCCGGGTGCTCCTTGCCCGGACATTGCCAGCACAAATCTTATCAATTTTTGCGCAAGAAAGGTTTTAGGATAAGATTTTGGCTGATGAATGGTGGAGCAATGCGCGTGGGATTAGGAATGGAGTCTTCGTTGGCTGCCTCCTCTTTGCAGAAAGCAGTTTTACGTGAGTTTGAGATGAGGTCTGTCGAGCGTTCGAAGGTATCAGGAACAGCGAAAGAAGGTGGCGAACCGCCTATTAATAAATCGAGATTATTAGCGAAGAAGCTCCTTTCGGTTCGTAGTTTGGCGATTGCATTACTCTTCGGTGGAATCGCTGGTTTTATACGAGCGTTGTTGAAATCCCTGCCTCCCGATTTTGTCGACCGGTGGAATAAGCTGATCCATGACCAACCCTTGGAAGCGCCGAAGCCCGTGGAGCTGGAAGCGCAACCGCCAACTGTCATTTATGATTGCCATGGTGTGGTGCTGGCGAGAATTGTTCAAAGAGGCTACCGCACTGGGAAGAAAGTAGGGAAAGGGAAAGCAATTGGAACTGGAGCGCCACTGCATCCCAGTGACATTCCGTCCACTTTGTGGCAGGCGGTGGTGGCGTCGGAGGATCGGAGGTTCTTTGAGCATCGAGGGGTGGATCCGAGGGGGCTTGCTCGGGCCATTCTGTCACTGACGTCTAGTGGAGGGGGGAGCACTATCACTCAACAGGTTTGTTGTAAGAAAACCTAAAAATTTCTGCCTTTGGATTGTTGACTCTTATGAATTTTGAAGTGAGCATATCCGTGATTTCTGCATGCAGCTGGTTAAGAATGTGTTCCTCTCAAATGACCGGAAACGAACTCGGAAGCTCATGAACATAAAAATGTCAGACTTTTAAATTGTTTATTACCATGACTGTTATGAATTTCGAAGTGAGCAATTGTGTGATTTCCTCATGCAGCTGGTCAAGAATGTGTTCCTCTCAAATGACCGGAAATGGACCCGGAAGCTCATGGAGATGATCTTGGCGGTTATGTTGGAGCGGCAAATGTCGAAGTGGGACATATTGCATCACTATTTGAATAAGGTGATTACTTGTAGCTGCGGTTGTCACTTGTTTTTTTCATGTACATGCAATCCTTTCTAATGACACTGCCTTCGGGGGGACGAATTGGCTTCTAAATGCACTCACATGTGTTTCCAACTTGGCGTGTGGAAGTTGTGTGTGCACAACATGACAGATTTTGTGGATATACTGGAAATTTGCAACTATAGAGTGTTATTTAGAGATTGTTGACTGTACAAGCGGTGTGCGCATCTGTTGTAAAGTTGAGTGTATTGGTGCTTTTGCTGACCGCCTGCAGTCTTTCCACTGGATTCCAAATCTGGACAATGGCTTCGATTTCAGATCTATTGGGGGCACGGTGTATATGGAATAGAGGCAGCTGCAGCCCTTTATTTTGGGAAGCACCCCTCAGTGCTAACCTTGGGCGAATGTGCAATGCTTGCGGGGATCATCCCTGCACCGGAATATCTTTCCCCGTATCGGGATTCCAGTCGAGGAAAGAAGCCACAAGCGAGAGCGCTTCGTCGAATGGTTGAGGTCGGTTTTCTTGATTCTGCTACGGCAGCGGCAGCGGTTAATGAGCCCCTTCGCTTGGGTGTAGAAGGAGACGATGGCTCATCAGGGCCATGGAGAGCTCCATACTTCGTGAGTGAGGTATGTATCATGCAACATATTTGCATTCCTTGTCGTCGCCTTATTCGATGACAAAAGCTTCTTCTTAGACTTTCCGACTATCTCTACCTCTAGATTGAAGCGGAAGAGGGTTAGTAACATGTTGACTGTCTGTTGGATGTGACAGGTGCTATATGAGTTGTTTCAAAAGTATGGGAGGGATGAGGTTCTGCAAAATGGATTCCAGGTGCTGTCTACTGGGCAGATGCTCACGTGCTTTTTCTGCCTTGGAAATGAGTTTTGCTTCGTAGCCAAGATTGTGGACTATCTTTGCTTTAAGATTTTGCAGTTTTGGAGTCGGATGGTTGGTCGCTTGCTTCTTCTTTTTTCAATCTCCACCTTAATGTTCATGCTATTCCGATTTATTATGTACATTTCAGGTTTCTGATGTGCGAAAATGATATACCAGTGCTCTAGAGTTTCTGATCATATTTTTATTCCAAGCAGGTGCATACTACAGTGGATTTAGCAATGCAGGAAGTAGCAGAGAAGGCAGTCGACGATGCAGGAATTGAATATGATGATGAGCGAATAGTGTTGGCTGATAAGTCCATAAAAAGATGTGTTGACGCCTTAGGCATCCTTGGGCAATCCCGAGAGCAAAAGATGGAACAAGCTGCTCTTGTAGCTGCTAATCGGTGGGTTATAGTACTATTTTAATGTTCTCAATCGGTATCTACAACCCTTTAGCACTCTGTAGTTTCTGTATACGCTGGGAAATTGAACAATTGGTCATCCGGTCTATTAAGGGTTTAACAGAGAGATATACTCGTTCTCCATCCTCTTTCGTCGTGTCAGAGTCATTCTTGTATCCTCCTTTTTACTATGTTGGCATCTGTTGGCAAGTGTCCTGTCGTGATAACTTTTTAAATCGTCGACTGTCTAGCTCCTCAAGGTGCGCACTAGTTTTGTAGTTTACTGACTGGGAATTTTTGTATTCAGTCGAATTATACTATTTCTTCAATTTGGTGTAGGGCTCGTGAGCAAGCGCAAAAGTACATTTTGAGGGAAGCTGGAAAAGGTATTCAGACGACTGAAGAAGACAGGTAGCCTTTGTAAAGAGTGCTCTTTCATCTCAAATTCTCTGTTTTCTGGGTCAATCAAACTGCTTATTGCTTATTAAGGATTGTACAATCATGGAGCAGTTTGTGGGTCATGATTATAGTTCTTTGAGTCCTTGATAATACTTTTATAAATCCTGCAGTCTCTGCTTGCCGTTGTTGGTCATGAGTTGACTGATGATTGTATTGGCACATGGAATGCCAGTCAAGATTTCACAAGATTCAAATTATTCTTTACCAAGATGTTGCTTTTGTCTTGAAATATCATGCCTAGCTTTGAAATAATATCAGTTTTTTCATGTCATTATTCAGGCGCGTGTTGCGATATCCATCTCCCACGTAGATTATGATAGAGCTTTGCACTTTTCTTGCAGGGCGAAGCTTGAAGAACTTGCGGCTTCTGCAGCCGCTATCAAAGCAGGTGAAGCTGTTCAAAGGAGATTTGATGCAACGTAAGTACTCTTGCACTGTTCACCATGAAGTGATATGATACTCAGCTTAATCTTGTTAACTACTTGTATAGACTCCTGAGGATTGGATTTCGAGAGTTGTTTATCAAGAGTTGGGTGCTTTTTCTTTGGCATTGCAGGGAGAAGGGGCTACTTGAATCATTAGTAGAACGTCAAGAGGAAGCACAAAAGGCAGCACTTGCTAGGTACTAAAATTTTTCTTGGTCATTTTACTTCTATGAACCATTCCTTATTTGCATGAACTCTTACAAGCTGGAGAGCTGGTGTATGTATATTCTTTTCTTTTCAGCCAATGATCACTTTGAAGTAACCTCTGGTTGCTGGCCTGTAACATTACGAAGTCATGCTAGGCGTTTAGTGATTGTTGTTGATGTTGCAGAGTAGAGGGTGCCATGGTAGCAATCGACCCTATGAATGGAGCAGTTCGAGTTTTGGTTGGAGGCAGAGATTATTATGAAAGTAACTTCAATCGTGCTACTCAGGTGCATTGCGTTTCTCTGCAAGCATCTGTTCTTTCTGTTCTCCTCCTGGATGTTTACTGTTACGACTTCTGCTCCCCTATTAAATTAAGTCGTATTAAGTAATGCAATAGTATCTTGTGAATACATGTATTCACGATAAACGTGATTGGAGAGTTGTCATGGGCAGGCAAATGTGCCGATATTGAAGGTTAGAGTGCAGGGTTAACCGAACGATGGAGAAGAATGAAAAGAATCAGACCTTGTGAGAGTTTTCTTTTGATTTGTATTACGCCGATGTCATTGATGTTTGTATCCTCCCACTGTGGTCTTTAATGCTGGTACTTGGTCAGTGTTTACCTTGTCATAGCAATTGTTTGTGATTCCCGGGCCTGAAGGCAAGTTTTTGATTTGTTGTAGGCCTTCCGTCCCCCAGGTTCCACATTCAAGCCGATTGTCTACTTGACAGCCCTAGCTGCAGGAATGTAAGGCTTTCCATGTGTCCATTTAATCAAGGATTAATAGGGTACTAGTTAGGACCTTCGGACTGTATTCTTTCATATTTACTTGGAGTTTTAGCTGTGTTCATTTTTAATCTCTAGTGTAATTGCTTTTTCTATCATACTTAACTGCTACTGGTCATTATATGGATGCAGTGAACGAAATCATGTAATTATGGATGAACCGTACACAGTTGGTGACTTTACTCCGGAAAATTATGATAAAAAATTTAGAGGAAAGGTGGGATTTTGAATTTGCAATTTCTATTCAGTACGTCGTACTTAAATGTGCTGCCAAGGATTTGGAATGTGTATGTTGACCATCTCGTGCTTTTTTCCGCCACTGTGTATGTTGAAGGGCTTGTTTGTGCGGCAGCAATAACACCTCACCATTTTGAACTTTGTTTCTTGATGAATAGGTGACGGTTGAGGAAGCTTTGTTGAAGTCTTTGAACGTGCCAACTGTAAAACTCTGTGCAGAAATTGGGGTGGATAAGGTCTCGCGCAAACTGAAAGCTCAGACCTCTCGTGATCAATTAACTCTATTCTGTGTTTCTGATTGCGAATCATTGAAGAGGTGATATTCGGTCACTTGGGTCGTAATATTTTTGTTTGATAAATCTTGCAGGTTTGTAGCATGGGAAAGGCTTTGGGCATTGATTCTTACCTTCCGCATGAGCTTTCTTTGTCTCTTGGAGGTTGCGAGGTATTTACCACTGCCTCGCTTCTTGACGAGGGTGATGATCAAGATTAAGATTGAGACTTGCATGTGCATGTGAAGATTATTTAAGTCACTCCCTTGATGCCTTCGTGCATTTATTACTCCATCGTGGGGTGTCTCAATTTTCCAATTGCTCTCCGGCGCTGTAATTGGTGATCATTAAGATGCCTATGGAAAAGAAATTCGTGACTGACATCTGCCATTCGACTCTGTGCAGATGACTCCATTGCAGTTGTCTATTGCTTATTCAACAATAGCATCAGGGGGTGTGCTCCACAAGCCTTTCTTAATTTCACGGGTGGAAAACCATGAAGGACGAGTCATAGAGGAGAAGGTAGTCCTAGCCTCCTGCAAAGAGTTTCATTCATTTTTACATTTTCTGTAACAAGAATATGCCATAATCAATTTTCTTCATTGGGGGTGTCTTGCAGCAGCCGATTTCTACTGAGCATTGTAAGACAGTTGTGGATGAGATTGCTGTATCAGAGCTTCGGTCACTGTTGCAAGTCAGTTTCCTAACTTATAGTTTCTGTTGACTTGGATCACATAATAAGTATTACCTCACGTCTGAGTGGGTGGTACATTGTTTACAAGATCCTGTTATAATTTTATAATTTAGTATGCATTCCCAAATCATATAACTCAGACGGTGAATCTGCATTTTAATGCTAGAATTTATGACCTCCAAGAAACGATCACAACTTTGAAATTTTGTTCTATCAATGCTATCTATGCCATTTTATCGAGAGTTTTCTGCCAAACGAAATTACAGGCAGTGGTGGACCGAGGTACTGGACGAGGTGCACAACTTGGACGCCCATGTGCAGGGAAGACAGGCACTTCTGATGGCCATCGAGATGCTTGGTTTGCTGGCTTTACTCCCATGCTTTCATGTGTGGTAAGAGTGCATCATTTGTTAAAGATTAGATTATTTTGAGTGTATCAGAGTCGGTCAAAGTCCCATTAATCAAGACTAGACGGAGTTAGTATTTGTCTTTTGGATTAATTTTGGATTATGTTGTGCCTTTCATTGTGCTTCGGAGTGAACAACACGGTATAGACATGTACTTTGTGAATTGAATGATTTATTTTCTCATTTCTTTGCCTCAGGTTTGGCTAGGCTACGATGATAACACTCCGCTTGGCGGAATTTGGCCAGGTAAATGCAAAAGCTGAAGGATTTGAAAAGCATTGAAAGATTCAGCTGTGAGGCCAACGATTGTTTCTAACCTTCAACTTTGAATACTGCAGCAACAGGTTCTTCCCATGCAGCACCATTGTGGAGGGATTTCATGGAGCGCGTCCATGAGGCATGCCATTTCTTCACAAACTTTACAGAAGTTAGTAGGTTTAGGACAGCAAGTAATTACATTTGGTATTTAGATCTTTCTTCTTGCAATTTTCAAATCACAACCAAGCATGGATACTCTACCGGGTAATGTAGTAAGACATACTTATTTCACATTTACTTCGCACCTTTGTCAGAGATTCTTGAAGTTAGGGATGTGCTTTTCAACAATTTCGTTGTTAAAGATCACTGCAGACGATGTAAATTTCACTAAATCTTGAATAGCTGAGTCTTCAGAGCCACATCATTCCAGAGTATTAGCGTCCATTGATTTATGAAGGACAACTATAAGCTTTACAGTAGTTTTGAACTCATCACAGTATTCCTTTCGTAGTGATTTGTGTCGTCGGTGTACCTAGGATGGGTTTTACGAGTGACATCAGAATCCTCAACTTGCATCTCTGTTTTTGCTATGCGATTGCAGGGACAACCCATTGAGAAGTTTCACGATATTGGACGGGACAAGTATGGAAGTCGAGCGCCTCGGCAGATTGGCAAGAAGTCCCGCCGACCCCATATCATTGGCCTACCAGTAAGCTTCCTCTAAGTTTCACCGTGCTCTCTAAGATGGTCTTGAAGTGGTAGATTTGTATCCTGGCTGATTTGGACAGCGTCGTTAGCAAGTTTGATATCCTTCTTTTGGCTATGCTATGCAATGCAGGAAATCAGGAAACAATACAGGCAGCGTGACAGAAAAGTCCTCTGGAGAGATGTGTGGGACTGGGAAAAAGCAAGCTCTGCGTGGGAGGAGCGTGAGAGAATGGAGGAATGGACAGCTGAGAGAGAAAAAAGAGCTGAAGAGATTAAGAGCATGAAAGCAGAGTGGCAAAAGACATTGTCTAAAACGGGAATTACTCCCTCTTAACCGCTGAAACAATCCACCTCCAAGAAAAATATTTTTCCTGCTTGTGAAGGCAGTGTTGAATACTATCTATGGAATCTGTGCTTGAATTGTACCGCTCAGCAACGAAGGTTAGTTAAATTACGATCTTTTAGCTCAAATTTAAGTAAACCCAGACGAAGTTAGTCTGAAAATAATAGAATGTTAGGTAGCTGTTGGCCCTACTTTTATCGTCCAACCTACTTGGGTGATTTTTACATTAGCATCAATCGTGAACTTCTCTTGTGAATGCGCAGTGACGAGGAATAATGTGGAGTTCAGATGGAAGAACATACTAGAGAGTGAAGGAGCTGGCACGAAGTACCAGTTAGGTGTAATCCTCTAGTGTCCAACTGGTTTGATGATTGTTGCGGTCCAACTAGTTTGATTATGTAACAAAGGGTCTATTGCACACCATGTATCCTAGGTTCTCCAGTGTGTAGTACGCATGAGGGTGTTGGCTCTATATTTGACTATTTGAGCTATCACAAGCCATTTTTGAAGGACCCATTTATTTGATTTACAAATCACATGTATTATGTTTTTTTCAGTAAATTGACTTTGAGGGACTAGGAGCTAGAGTTTGAGAAAAATATAGGAGGAAATTCCTTGAGCACCCAAACAAGGAGCTAGAGTTTGAGAAAAGTATAGGATGAAACTCCTTGAGCACCCAAACAAGGAGCTAGATTTTGAAAAAAACACATGTTGAAATTCCTTGAAGCACTCAAACTTGATCTAATGGAGTTTGGTGTTGTGTTTCTTTTGTACTATTCTTAGTTAAACCTTCGTGTGACATCCCTTCTATAAACTAGGGGTCACTATATAATTAACTCTAATCTTATAGTGATGTAGACATCCTAAAATGCACCACTCATCACTTAGTGTACATCTCCAAAATCAATATGTATCTAAGTATGTGGAAGAAATAATTTCAAAACCTTCACCAAAAAAATTGACTCTTTGCATATGGTATCTAAATGTAGTATTCTCAGATGCATTGGAACTTCCTTTCACTTGTCAGTATGAAAATATAAAAATTTGACCAATTTAATAATAATAACTAGGCACAATATCAAAAAGTGGTGGTTTGGAGTACCCATCTTACTTCCCATTGATCTAGCGACTGTAGAATTTAGCATTGAAATAGATTTTGCACTTGATCAAAAGAGAGATATTTGTTTAGGCTTTCTTTCCATGAAATTTCCCCCCTTCCATAACAAGAATGACCATTTTCCATATCAGAAATATAGTAACACTGAAAAAGGATTATAGCCAATTTTTTTTTATTAAATTATCAAAACTTCTCTACAACAAAAGTAGTTTTAGCTCTGAATGTCTTCACTTGTCCAATCAAAGTTGATAAAAAAAAATTCCATTACCTCAAGCAAAGAGTAAGTTTGACCCCTCTTTGCCAAATAATTAATTAAATTGAGAAAAACAAATTTGACATCCATGATTTGAATTGCTAAATTTCAACATCTTCTATCTCAATTAATTTCAAAATCAATAAGTAACTTTGCCCATGTGTACTTGACACATCTTCACCAACCACTAAGTTACATTCACCATAAAAAAAACCATGTCTTAGGTGACAGATTTTAGGTGACAGATTTTAGATGCCATCCAATGTAACAACTCATATTTTTTACATCAACAATAATGTCCGTCATAACATTGAGTTGTTTACATGGAACCAAGCAAGTAATCATACTTTGTAAATTCTTGCTTTATTATACAATTGGTATTATACAATTGGTAGCATCCTACATCATCCTACATTGTTTTAAGACAGACTTACAATAGTGACTTCACAGACAAGGAAGGTAGGAAGTCATAGTACCAAATGAAAGAGACATAGGATGCTCTTCATCCATATCAAGAAACATCCACTACGATGGATTCATCCACTACAAAACTTCCAGCAAGTGATTGCTTCTACATTCATAGTGATGTACAAACAAATGTTCCAATACTCCCATTCATAACAAGAATATACATAAGCATCATTTAAAACATCACTATACTAGCTCTCCTACATGGTGATGTATTTTCTTGGCAATATTGAGTGTATCTCTGAGCTTGTAGAAAACCTTAGGAGTTAGTAGCTTTGTGAATATGTCAACAAGGTGTAGCTAAGACAAAATATATTCAAGTGTAACTTTCCCCTTGCTCTAGAATTCTTTGATTATATGGAACATAACATCAATGTGCTTCGTTTGCTTATAAAACTCTAGATTTATGACAATTCAAATTGCCAATTGATTGTTCAAAAATAATAGTGTGGGATTCTTCTATTGGTATCCAAAATTGGCCAAAATCTTCATGTCCATATTACTTCCTTATTGGTAAGGATGCAGCTACATATTCAAACTCAGTTGTTGATCTTGTAGTGTAGGGTTACTTCTTGCTTAGTCAAACAATTGGTCCATTGTTGACGATCAACACACTACCACTGCAACTTTTTTTTATCATTGAGATTACCATCGTAATCAGCATAAGCTATAAGATTCTAATTTGGTTTGTTGTCAAAAGAATGGCACAACCCTAAATCAATGGTTCTTCTCAGATACTTCAAAATCCTTCTGACAACAATCCAATGAATTTTCCAATGATTGCTACCATATTGAGTGAAATTTGAAACAACATACGCAATATCAAGTCTCCAGTGTGTTGCCAAGTATAATAATGATCCGACAATTTCTTGGTAAGGAAAAGCAAAATTGATTTCACCATCATCTTTCCTTGGATGGTACAAGTGTACGTGTGGATCACTTGGTGTTGAAACTGTGGATGCATCTTGAAACCCATACTTCTATAGAATTATTTTTGTATACAATTGTTGATCAATGTACAATGATTTGTGGAACCTATCACGAGTGATATAAATTCCAACATATACATCTACCTCTCCTACGGTGACTTTGAAGGTTGGTTTGAGATACAAGATTACTTTGTTGAGAAGTTGTTTGTCTCTACACATAGCAAGTCCATCATCTACCCACAAAACAAGAGTTAGTCTAGATAATGACATTGAGAAGAATAAACAAGGATTAGAGAAGCTTTGGATGAGATCATATAGTTTAAAAAATCTCAAAAGGTTTTGTTCCACCCTCAAGAAAATTGCTTTAAACCATAGAGCCCTTTTTGGATTATGTAAACTTTGCCATGGCAATCTGGAAACCTGCAGCACATTTCTTCTTCGAAACCCTAGGGCAAAGTCATGTATATTTCTTCTACTCACGTCGCATTTAGATAAGTTGTTTTTATGTTGAATTGTACTAAGTCGAAATCTTTAGCTCCTGTGATCACCAACATTAGATGTATAGTCTCTATCTTTGCTATTGGAGCAAATATTTCCTCATAATCCAAACCATGAGTTTGACTAAAGCCTTTTGCCACTAAATGTGCTTTAAAACACTCAATAGCTCCATTTGCCTTAACTTTTAGTTTGAACACCTTCTTGTTCTGAACAATAGATTGTCCCTTTGGTAAGAATTCCACTATCCAAGTTTTGTTCTTCAGTAACAAATCAATTTCTTCTATCATCGCTTCCTACCACTTGTCCTTGTACTCACTTTTGATGGCTTGGTTATATGTTTCCGGTTCCTCTAGAAGAATTAAAACTCTTTTAGCATTGGTTTCTTTGACAATAGCAACACACAATGTAGATAGTGACAATCTATTGTTGTCTTGAGCATATAACTCGGCTATCGACCTTGTGTGTAGGGTTGAATTAAGTTTATCATCCAAAGATGTTGACCAAACTGAATTGTAGCTCCCACTAGTTTGTGAACTCCCACTGCTCTAAGTACTTTGGTCCATTTGTGAATTGCCCTTATTCTTTCCAAAACTCCCACTGTTGCCAATATTTCTATTGATTTGAACATTGCTCTCCTTCTCTCAAGTACTCCCACTACTACTAGACAATATTTCCATCGATTGGAATATTGCTTACATTACCATCAACACTTCTTATGCTCCCATTGTTTGCACTCATAGGTGTTTCCTACATGACAATTTGTATTCCATTTGGTTGATGTATTCATCAAGGTGATAGAAAGGGGTTAATAAGCTCTAGAGGTGATGTGATAATTGATCCAAATGTATTGGGAATGGTTAACACAAATTTTGTGGTTGTTGTGTGACCACTAGTAGATACATTGAATTGAGAACAAATGTCTTCATCAAAAATAACATCACGGTTGACTATGATTTTTCTAGTTTTGTAGCATTATAATCGATAAACCTTTGCAATAGTATATTAGTCAATGAATAGGACTTCTCTAGCTTTGCTATCCAATTTATGACGTCATTGTTTGGAAATATGACTATAGCATAGGCTTCCAAACTCTTTGTAGTGACTTATATCTAGTTTTTCTCCATACCACAACTAGAACAGTGTGGACCTTAGGATAGTTCTACTAGAGACTCAATTAAGAATGTATATAGCTGTATTATTAGCCTCACCTCAAAATTCAAGAGGTATATTGTGATGATGTAAGATGGATTGTGCATTCTCAACTATCGTTCTATTGTCTCCTTCCGCTACTCTGTTTTGTTTTGGATTGTAAAGTACCGTTAGGTCATGTTGAATGCCTTTGCTAGACAAAAAACATTGAAAATCTTTTGACAAATATTTGCTCCCATTGTTTGTTCTAAGTTTTGACATTTTAACTCTTATTTGGCTCCTTATTAATTGATATAAATTCTTGAACAATGCCATAATATCCTGTCAATTCTTCAAGAAGAATACAAATTGAAAACTACTATGATCATCCTTAAATGTAATGAAGTAACAATGTCCTCCATACAATGGTACTTGAAACAGTCCAAAAATATTGAAGTGAAAAAATTGACCAAGATTACAAGTTTTTTTCCTTTCCGTGTTGATTGGAAATGTTGTCCTATAAATTTTTCCATGAAAACACCCTCTATAAATAGATTTGAAGTTTCTATTCTTCAACAATGGTAAGCCAATTGCTACATCATACCAAGCCATTTGCTTTAAAGTGTGGATGTTCATATGATCTAATTGGTAATGCCATCTTTAAAGATCTCTATCAAATTGAGACTGAACCGCTTGAGTTCGAAATTAGACTCGACCACACTAACGGAACTCTTGTTGATGACAGTTTGGATATCCATGCGCCATAAACCTCCATGTTTGTATGCTGTCACAAGTAACCTCCCTTTTCCATCATCAGAGATCATTTTACAAATGTCCCGTACATGGAGAATTGCAACTCACTTTTCTATCAAACGACTAGTGGAAATCAAATTGCAGGCTAGATTAGGAACGTATAGAACATTATTAAGCTTGAGTGGAGTAATGGTGCCATTCACTTTACCTTGAACAATGATGTCACTAACACCTCTAACATAAAGTTTGTGATCATCCACTATTGAGATACTCTAGGTTAAATTATCAATGGACTGAAAACTTTGGAACCACTATCTATTATCTATCATGTGCTCAATTGCTCCTAAGTCGGCAAACCATTCATCAACAAAATCATGTTGGCCTCATGCGACATAAAAAGCTTCACTCAATGGTAAGGATGAATTAGACGAAATTTCATGGATAGTACTGGCACTTATGTTAGCCTGGCTTTGCTTCCCTTTTTGTTTGCTTTTAAGCCGATGATTGTGAGATTGTTTTGGTGACACCAATTCTCCTGAACTTTGACCCTCCACGCACTCTCTACCAAAGTGTCTACTCTATCCACACTTTTAGCATTTAGAATATTTCTTTAGCCTAGCTAAACAATCTACTCCCTCCTTCTGCTCAACTATGAGAGAAGTTTTAGATGAGCTTCTTCTTATGAAGAACGTTGCATCTGCTTGAGCATCTGATAAACCCTCTATCTTTCTTCTTGTTTTGAAATTTAACTAACTGCATCTAGAAATTCGTTAGTTTTTGCTCTATTGCAAGGACATTGTCCCATGCAAGCATGAGTAGAAATATGATAGGGGAAGACCATACCTAATCTTAGCAATCAATGATTTTTCTGAAATTGTTTCTCCAAGATCGTTAAGTTGCTTTTACAACTTTTGTAATGTACTAATGTATACTACAATGGAATCTCCTTCACCTAGTTTATAAGAAAAATATTTATCTTGTAAGGCTATGATACACTCATCTGAGTTCTCATGGTACATTTGCAATTGTATCCACATATCAAACGATGTTTGATAATTTATAACCTTTTGCTTATAATAAGAATCAATGGCGACAATAGCCTGTTTATCTTGTTTTTCCCATTGTGATTTCTCTAAATCACTCATGGTATTGAGTTTCTTGTTTGTTCTATTTACAAACAAGAACAAATTATGAGAAATGAAAATGAAATGGATATGCATCTTTCATAGCTTGAAATTGGTACCAAGGCATCGTACTGTTCGATTGTATGAACTTCTCTAACTTTTGACAACACAATATCCTTTGACATTTTGAACATTCTTTAAATGAACTTGTATTCCTCTCGGACTTATTATTAGCTTCCTCAGAATATCGTATTCTTTCTATGCCTTACTTTCTGGACTCACTTTAGCCTTTTAGCCTCTCTAGTAATACAAGACAATTTTCCTTGCAAAACACTCAAAGTAACTAACTCCAAATCAAAGCGCAGCTAATGTTGCATTGGTCCCATTCTGAATATACATGACATCCTAGGTATATTTTCTTTTACACATTTAGGTTTTTGAATTGAAATGCAAAAGTTTTTTTGAAATGTAGAAGTGTAAGTCTAAGTGACCTCCTTGCTATCTAATCATTGATTGTGAGGCCGAAATAAAACATCAATGTTAGGAGTTTGATGACCTTGGTCATCTGCAGTCAATCTACGGAGAAAATTTAGCATTGGGTGAATCTGCTTGATGAACCCTTGTGGCGGAATGTGCTTGGAGAACACTGTTGTCATCATCATTGTTGATGGTGAAGCGGGAGCTGGCAGAACTTCAAACCCTATTGTCCTCGTCTTGGGTGATGGTGGAGTTGCTATCATTGTCTTTGTTGATAGTAGAGCTATATATGAGATTTGTTAGAATTGTCTCTCGTAGGCAGTCTTTCAATACTTTATCCACAATGATGGACAATCGTGATTCAAGTCAACAGTACCAATTACATCCTATCAAGGCTCAAGTCCCATATGAATCATAACACCTGACCAAAGGTAAGAAAGCCCTGACCAAAAGGGGCTCTTCACAAGGTCCCAAACCATAACAACTAGTATGCCAACCCAAAATGGTAGAAACCATGCATCAAACACTTCAATCCATGCCATTGCATATTGCCTACAATAAGTAAATAGAATTGATAAACAAAAACGCTATCTTTCCAACAATGTACCAATCACGCACACTATCAACAAAGTTATTCTAATGACCTACCAAAGACTCACTAAGCTTAGTTGGAGTCATGGGGTACATCAATTAATAAATTATGCATTAAACACTTCAATCCATGCCATTCACTATAAGAAACCCATATTTTAAGTGATGAATTTTAAGTGACATCCAATGTAACAATTGATGTTTTTTACATCAATAATAATGTCGACCATAACATCTCAATGTTATAGCAAACATTATTGTTGACGTAAAAAACATCAATTGTTACATTGGATGTCACCTAAAACATGGGTTTCTTATAGTAATTTATGTTGAGAGGACAAGTGGTTTGTAGAAGTAGTAAAGGAGGAGGTACAATAATCCATGTGGGATACTTAAATGAGGACATCAAAGGATTGAACGACTTATAGTCATATCAATTGCACTAATCATTTTTATGGTTGCTATTCAAACCTCATTTAACCCTTAAGTGTCTAGGTGACCAAAAGTATCCCCACATAGTTTAGAAGTCCAATTTTGAGTATTCTAATGTAACTTTTGCCTTTGATGTCCAAATTTATTGAAACTTATTGAGAAATCTTTTCTCTCTTTTCTAGTTTGTGTCATAAAATTTTCAAATCAATCTAAGACATAATGATAGAATTGGAGAGATATGCAAAGTTGATGGGTTTAATTTTCGTTCACTAAACTACATTTTGATGGTTGTAACTTCGGGGGCTTGTATCTCCTTCATCCAATGTTCATTTTCAATAAAATTGGTTTAGTTAGATTCCCAATGAAGTCTAGTTATTGTGGTAAATTTTCATATCAATCCAAGTTGTTTGAAAGGTTGGGAACCATTCAAAGGTCAAAATCCAAACCTTCCTAGATTACCACAATAACTATCTAACTCCAATATAAAAAAATCCAAAGAGTTAGGAGTATTTGAGAAGAATTTCAATAAAACTAGGTTCAACCTTAGATGATTTTTTCACAACTTTTTGACAATTTTTTGACATTTCATAACCATTTTGTAGACACAATGAGTCATTTGAGTGATATTTTTGTTGACCAATGTGAATGTACACTAGTTTTGAAGCACTTTATAGTTTAAAAAAAATTTCATTTGAGTGAAAATCAAGTTCTCCACGAAAGCCATATTGCCAACTGCAGGAATCAGCCTGCTTGTGGTGATCTGCCAGCATCTACAAACAGACTAACGATTTCAAGTCATCTTTCCGTAGCACCAACCAACCACCACTTGATCGCAACAGAAATGAGATCAAATCAATTTTCACAATAACAATTAAATAAAGATTTACAACAATGATAAGAATCCTCTGGCACTTGCCATAAAAGCCCATCCAACACTAGAGACAATCATGGATTTTCCTTGTACCAGGCTTCAACAACACAATGGTTCTCTTTATAAATACAGACCTCTTAAACCAAAAAGCCACAGTCGAGATGATGTGAAAAATCAATGGCCTAATCAACAAATCCTGCTGCTCTCTACCCTTTCAATCCAGTAACAATACAACAGCATGGGCAAGGCACAATTAATCCTGTCTGGGTTGATCCTCGTCCATGCCTGGCTCTGGCCCTGGTGGTTCTGGAGCCTGCTCTTCCGTGCTTCCCGGCTCTTCTTCCTTCATCACTGGCTCTCGCATTTGTTGTTGGTCTCTAGGGGTGGGTTCAACACTGGGGAAGGTGCCGGGAGGCCGTTCAAGAGGCACTATACTCAGAAGCTGAACTGAGTTGCCTATTGCATCAGCCCATCCATAGTGCGGCTCGGCCCTGATAAAGCAATTGAAACAAGTAGTTGAAATTAGTTCCAGGCAGAATTGCAAAAATAATTTCTCCGACATGTATATAATGCATTTAAATGTGAGCCACTTGGGATTTTCAGAGGAAAGGTGCGAACAGTGAAAATTAATAACGACACTAAGCTTACTGGTAATATGTGCCCTCCTCAACAACGTTGTCCCAATTCTCGCCACTTGTACTTCTTCCGTATTTGTGCACTTTCCTGTTACACAGTCAGTCGATACCAATATTAACGATCTCAATCTCAATCTCAATACTAACAACATCAATGAAAATACAGGTATTTGGCAAAGTGTATAGGAAAGCTACAAATTCAAGGCTCGGTTCAATGTGTCGAGCGCCTTGAATAGCTCAGTTTTGTTTTAACTCTTTTTTGAATTGTTTCTTTGGCAGCTGCACTTGGCAAGTAACGGAATTATCCCGAAATTTCGCAGAATTGTCTAGTGCATCGATAAATTCCAGTTTAAATGACGGGCAATTGAACTGATGACGAGGCGTGCCGACACTCGATGATTCCAGCGAACTCCAAAGAGAAAAATAATTATTGAAAATATTGGATACTAGAGGAAATTCAGGCAATGTTCATCGATTTCCAGGCAGGCGCCATAATTTACCCATTTCCAAAATGCTCTTCTCCCCATGTTCTCGACCAGCCTGAAATCCAGCAAAGCCATATCAGCTTCACATAGTTGAATGTCAAATAATCAAAAGTGGATTTTCTAATTTAGCTTAGGCACCTAGGGGATTATATGGTCGTGGAAAAGCTTTCCCAGTTCAAGGGTCTGGTAAAAACGTAATTCCTGAACTTCAATAGAAAATATTGTACCAGTACCTTTGTCGTCGTTGTGCCAGGTCTCGCCTTGTCTAGTTCCCACACCGTGATCGAACTTCTCTTCCCATTTATCACCCCACTTTGTACCAGTGTCACTCTCTGCCCACTTATCCGTCCTGCATTACAGTATAGAATGATTAAAATCGCTGTAATTGGCATGAAATACTAATCGCATGTAATATAGAGTTCTCTTGAGCAGTTGCCTGCCTAATTGTAGACTCAATATGAGAATGGAGATTCAATATTTGCTTACGAATTCCACAACCTGCCTAAGGAGTGTAGTATTTTAACATACCATTTCAAAACAGCACCTCTGCCATCGTACTGCTCCTCCCATTTCTCCCACCAACCTTGGTCGTTCAAGCGTCCATACTTATGCGCTCCTTTCTCTGACCAACCCTTGGCGTTGTATTTTTCCCACCTGACAAGGACATAACAATTAGAGAGGCAGAAGTAAAAATGGTATAAACCACAAGCACCTTCTTGCGGAGAGTTTGGGTCTACCAGCAACAACTAGTAGAAAAGATTTGGATCAGGATCTTACCACTTCTCAAACCATCCAGCCGACCCGGATCCAGATTTTGCTTGCTTTTGGGCGCTTTTCTCAATCCTGGCCAAGTTGCTGCAACACAAAAGGAGTCGTCAGACAGATAAAAAGCTTTTTTAAGTTACAACCATCAAGAGAATGATTGCTAAGCGGGAGGACGGGACGAAATATATGTCTAAAGCCTAAAAAATGAGTACACCAAAGATGGACATGCAAATGCTGTGCAATTTCCCCAGAAAGTAGGAGATATGAAACATTGATTGGATTATGAGAATTACCTCAACTCATCGACCTTTAAGACCTCCTGCCATGTCTCCCACCAGGTGTCGCCTTGAGCGTTCTTCCCTGACTTTTCGGCACCTGTTGTCAGAAGTCCCCAACTTTTGTTCCTCAGTGTCTATACCCACATGCTCCAAACACAAAGATCCTGACAGTACACTGCAAACGTTTCTTAACAAGGATTTAGAACTACGGTGCCAACTCTGAATCTCCTATCTTCCAACTTCCCACATGACCATAATTTCAGGTGGAATATTTCAACTGCAATTAATTGCACAGCGTAAACCCTAAGTGCCCAAATGGACAAAAGTATCCGCTTCCATATGTACAGGAGTTGGAAGTAAACCATTTGGGAACCTTACCAAAAGAAAAAAGAAATCATAACCTATATTATTTTAACAATAGAAATATGTTATAAAAGTTACTATACTCGACCATTGGCAAGAGCACTTACGGGTTGATCACACTTCCGATAACTATTTCTAAAATGGACAGCATCGACTTTAAAATGCAATTGTTACGAGGGCATTCCACACTGGCCAACGGACTCAAGAAACTGTAGCCATATTTACCGAGTTCCTTGTACCCTGTCCAGTCGCTTTTCTCCCACCACTGCAACGTTATGGAAATCAAAATACACTTCAGTAAACAACGCACGACGATAGTATTATGTAACCTGATGAATCGGAAAGAAAGATCTATTTCTATCTCGAATAGATCAATGATCAATTTCAACATCTATTGCTTGTCAGGCAGCTAATAGTTTAAATATGAATCGTTAGAAAATCACTTAATTCCAAAATCAGTGCTTGCTATATCAAGTAAAAACTCGTCCATAAGCTTCAAATAGAAGAGGGGACAATAAGATTATTATTCACAGAAGTAGGAGCGATTGTCGGAAAGCACATACAGCTTCTTTCCACTCTGAGGAACCATCTCCAGTACGGCCCCCCATGACAGTCCAGCGACACCTGTAGCCATTTTCACCCAAATCCTCACCACACTCACTGTACCAGCTGCTTCCATCTTCATTGACCCCAGACTCGCTCTTAATCTCTTTGCTCAAGTTAATTCCCCATTCCTTTTCACTCGCAATCCCTGTATCTGCAATCCATATAACGAAGAAGGAAAAGACACCTCTTCTCAGATGGCATTGTTCACGTCTCTACAAACATATTACTTCCATGAAGGGCAAGAGCCAAGACTTTCGAGTGACTTCGGAAAAGTAGTGCAATCTAGAGACGTACCTCTTTTTGGAGGAGTATCACGGGGTTGCGGCATACACCTGGCCTGCGTTTGACGCGAAATAGACTCATCTTGCTCTCCTGGTTTCCTAGGCCTACAAAGCACCATCCCAAGACCCTTCAGAACGATCTCTCAACTACGAACGTCTGGTTCAAATACTTAAAACAGCAAAGTTTCAAGTAGATCTCTCCGCAACAAGGAAGAAGTTCCGAGTCAACTTCAATTTTCCGACACAATTAGAAACGACCTGATTACACAATCAGTACTTCCTCGAGTGAGTATACTGCACTACCATTTCTCAAATGTACTTAGCGAATACCACTGGACTTATTATATAGAAAAACTAACGGTTTGAAATATGATGTCGATAAATTAGGGCAATCATTGGATGACCTCAATGCCAACTCAAAAAAGTTTAGGTCTGAGCTTCTGGATATGATAAGTTGATTTCGGTAGTAAAGAGCTACATAGCGGCCCAAAGAACGTCCACTTATAAAAGCCACTGCTTCGACTATGCTGGCGGTACCTAGCTGAGGCAAAAGTCTGGGCGGGGGTGGGCACCCTCAAGGAAGTTCCATTAGATTTCTGGAAGTTGCAAGTGGTTCTGTGATGCACCGATTTGGGTACTTGCTTACTACTTCCGGTACTCCATGCCTCACCTGTCTCCCGCCGTAAATCCACATCATCAAGCTGCAAATAATTTATATATGCATGGACAGAAAACAACCGAAATTTGTCAACATTGGATTCGTTCACAACTTCTCATCTTCTAGTCACCTACACAAACGCGTCTCAAGTACTCTGAAAACTCTCAAACTCTTGTAACCATGAATCAAGACAAAATACACGAGAATAAATCACATGAATTTGATTGACTCAGACCAAATTGGAATAAACTCTAGAAGCTTGAACAGAGCTCCAGCAATGAACATGTAACAGCTTGTCTTGTCTTGTTTTGCTATGCAAAGAGCCACTCTCATAACCATGAACCATGTAATACGATAAGAGGATCACATGAATCATTTGAGATCACAGCTCCACAAGCTACAAAAAACTGCAAAATTGAAGACAGCAAACGAAAGTGAGGCTCCAACCTCGAATGAAGACAATGCACAGTACACTTGGCCCTTGCGGCTTTTCAGCGTCCCCGCAGCTAACCCGGCGATCCTACCAAAGAAATGCTGCCGGTCTCTCGCCAAGCTCACCGCCACGCAAAGCGTTTTCACCGATTTCAGTCGAGACCAGACTCCTCTGGATTGCGCCTTCTTCTGAACCGGCTCATTGGCCACATTCGAACAACCCGACCGGAACGACTGAAAGAGAGCGGTGACACTCCCGGACAGCTTCACAGCCATCCAAACCGCTCTCTGTTTTCTCTACCCAACCCTAATTCACAAGAACCTCGAACTCAAACCAAAAACCTCCCGGTAGTAACGGCATCTCCGCCCTCACAAGCCCTATCCTCCTCTTCCTGCTCAAATTGCCAAATCCAATCCTCTCCATTGCCAAATCCCGGACCAGATCTAATAGCACAGAACCAAAACCACACGCATCACAGCACAGCTCTCAATGCTGGCCACAACAAATTCAAACTCGCAACGTCCCCAACCTCGTACAGCTCCCAGACGGCAAACTCGGACACTCGCGACACTCGGGACACTGGAAAGTGCGTCCAACGGTGGAAATCAAGAAGCTTGACCACCGACAGGGATGTGCGAGCAGGAAGCCAACCAGCGAGGTAGCGCAAATCCAAGTTGCGTGGGAGAAGAAAGAATAATGTGAGAGAGGGCGGGGTTGTCTTATATGGCTGGAATCGACAGGAGAAGAGGAGATTGCGGAGAAGGTCGGGGCGGAGATTCACGGCCCAGAGCAGAAGGCGGTGCAGCAGTAGTTGCGGCAGCCATGGCTGCGGGCGAGAGATGCCTTCCTCGCACTTGCGAGCCAGCAAGCTCCGCCCGTCAGAGACAAAAGAGCAGAAACACACTGAGCCCATAGCTAGTGCTGGGGAGCGCAATGGATGAATGCTGGTGGATGGGTTTGGATGATTTTCATCGTGGGGTGAGAATCGTATTTTGTTTGTGGGGATCTTGACGAACTCAAAGCCTGAAGCTGGTGATCCTGGATGAATGCTGGTGGATGAAGTGGATGAGTTTTTGTGAGAAGGGTTGAATGATTAGTGGATGGGGCTAAATGGGTTGGATGGCGGGGATGAGTTTCGTTGGGCTGGGAATCCTATGCTTGGTGGGGATCTTGACAGAGGGCTGTTGCCACAGTATTAGATCCACTCCTGGTGAGGTGCTGTTCACCTTTTTATTATTTTTAAAAAAAAGAGGTTTTTAACCCAAAATGGGTTCATTATGGAACCTTTCCAATTTTTATTTTATTTTTCATTTGGTCACGTTTTATAACATTATTGAGCTTCAAAGTTAGAAGGGCCACTTGTACACTTGGGAGCAAGTCAACAAAATCCAGTGTGCGCAAGCATATTGGTCAAGCTAGCTGAACCATTTTAATTGATTTTCAATCAGTTTAACCCCCAAGAGTGTGGTTTGGAGGTCAATGTAGATTTTGAATGGTTTTGGCAAAATAAATTATGATATGAGTAGAATCTAAACATTAGGTCTTTATGTTTGCAAGGTTGTTTTTTCATCCCATCCTTACACTAATTTTGAACCTTGAATAATAATCATGAAGAACCAAGTGACCACACTAGTTGCTTGGTTGAAAAATAGACTAGACAAAAATTGATTTCTCCAGATATTTGGATGTATTTCATCCATTTCCACTTGCTTTGGCAATAAACTTTTGAAAACATTCTTAATTTGAATAGTTGATGCCAATGGTATGAAATTGAAAATTATTAATTCCAATAGTGTAGAAGTTCTAATAAACAATTGGTAGGTTTTCTTTATTTTTATTTGAAAATTGAGTTCAAAAACAATTTTCCTACCTTCATTGCTTGGAAAATAAAACTCCTTATAACTCTCACCTTATTATTCACAATGAAATGATTCAAACATTTTTTGGTTGGTATCACTCTTTATAATTATATAATTAATCATTATTAGATTGCATTCTAGTTGCCCGTTTTGTCATTGAGACAATAAAGAAACATCTAAATTTCGTAATATTTATTGAAATGATGTAAACAAAGTTTCACAATCATGTAGATTAGGATGATTAGGCACTTATGTCCAAAAATTCAAGCAAAAATTCCAAATCTTGAAGTTAAAAGAGCTTGCACAAGTTCTCAAAAAATCCACTCATTGTGGTCTCTATAGTCCTTTCAAAGTTAAAAATATTTCCATTTATCTAATATTCCTTTGTTGCCAAGTTTGTTGCTTTAATAATACAATATTTGCACTTCTTAGATTGTTTAGGTGGCTTTTTCAAATAGTTAATATGTAAACATGTGATGAAAAATATAATCTGTATTGTTGGTAAGTAATGAAAATTAACCCTTAAAGGATGAAGGAGTGACCTTGGAAATCATCCCTTTTCATAGACATAAAATATTGTAAAAGTACTTGTTGGAAGAAAAACTACTATAGAAGACTTCTTTTCATTACAAGATTACAAAGATGAATAGTTGAACTTCTATCCTCCTAGAAGAATTCCTTGTCATCCGTTGGACAATAAATGTCCATGTCAACATTTGAGGGTTAATAAGGACTTTATCTTCCATTTGATATAAAAATTAATGTAAGATGCCAATAAATGTAGCATGGGGCTATCTAAAGTCTTAGAAGAATATACAACTACTAGTAGAAGTCTTTGTTAGTGAACAAATGACAAAATATTTATCAATTCTATGGGAGTTTTTTATGAGGTCCATTTTAGCCAATGAACATAGGCATAAACTTGTTTGATTTGATAGTTGTAAGTTAATCCTTGAAGTTTGTTTAAATCCAAAATATTTTTTGGATATTTGGTGCATCCACAATGAAGTATCAATTTTTTTGTTTTTTCCTCTCATTTTCTTTTAGAGATTGGAAAAATGAAACAACCTTCTAGGAAATCTGATTTTTATAAAGATCTTTTGAAAAGTTTATTTATTTATACCTTGAATTTGGGCAAGTGAAGTTGAACTCTATTTTGCTTCAGAAATTTGCATAATTCTTCTTACAGTAACTTAATTCTAAAGTCTTAAAATCATTTTGGAAGTAGAATTTGAATTATGGGGCTAAAAAGCTTAATAAAACCATATAGTCAAAAGCTCAAACAACCCACTTGAAGAAAACATGTGTTGTAACTTCACTTGATTGTATCTCACACATACTTTTAAACCCCGTTTTTTTAGGGCAAGACCCTTGTTCTACTCTAAAATAAGATCCTCCAATTACAAATTCTAAAAAGACAATAAATTTTAATTTACAAACCTATTATTAGAAGTTACTAATTTTTTGACAATTTCAGGATCATTTTCTAATTTCTGACCTAAGAAACTCTACGGTAAGCGTTAAGCTGGACATCGTCATCAAGCAAGAGATATGCAAAAATTCCCCAAAATGCCTTGTCACGCATCAGTTCAACAAATCTATTCTAGGTGGCACATCTGGATTTACATCTGAGTCACTGCAGTCATGAAATGTTTGCAAAATGAATCAGACAATCTGTGTTCTAAAATGCATGGAGAGAGTCACTTAAGCTTTACAACCAATCGGCTACTGTTGGGGTACAGCACTGAACTTTCGTGCCAACGATATTTCAAATATAAAATACCGTACCAGGGATCACTACTGTACCGGCACCAAGTGGCATGCACATCTGGTGCCAAAGAATTCATGATTGTGGTTGTCGTGAAAATTAACAGCTTGTAATGTTTTTCTGAGCACTTATAAAGTTAAGTAAAAGCGATCAGTTGGATTGTTGGAAGCCAAATCCCGGTAGAAAGAAGTCTGTGGCCACCCTGGTTCTGCCGGCCCAAGTGGCTGAGATTCCAGCACATCATATGCATCCGTGGACCTGAGTGCCGAGGTGGCGCTCGTGGCCCCCGAGCTGGAACACGGGAGCGCGTTCGCACACAGTTGTCCGCCATTGATAATGCCAAGTCACAGCTGAAGTGGCGGTGAAAACGCCACGTACGCTGACATGTGGGAAGAAAGCCATATCCCAGAGTGGATAAAACATCCACGTGTGAATCCGAGCTTGTGGCTCAAAACAGTGGCGTAGACGCTTTTTTGTCCATTCTCTGTCAGAACCGCATTTCGAAACAAGTCAGTGCACATCCGCAATCCACTTTCGGTGATCGTAAGAAGATAACGATCAACATTAACAAATAAGTTTTAACACGAGAGCGACAGATGAGTTAGCTCGTTGGTTACTTGTTTACCGAGTACTGAAATGTGTGCAACTGATTCCTCGCAAATGTACATTTGAAGATGGTTGATTTTCATCTAACCCAACTTCACCTCAGAAGTGATTGATCAGCTACCTACGCAATGCCTAAAGGAGGAATTCCGACAACACCCACTGAGTACATGTAGAGAGGGGAACCTAAGCGATTTGCCGCGTTGATGAACCACCCAGAGCAAATGCCCTCTCAGGTTCCTCCAGAAACTCGCAAGCGATGTCCAGTGATTGTATGAGAGCATCATCCTCGGGAGCTGAGTCCTCATGGTTTGCCCTTACACATACAGCAGAAAACTTTTCCCTAGCTCGATCAAACTGGAAGCCCTGTGCCAAAAGAATGAGAAACATCGTCAATTTAAACGAGCAAATATTTAAATGAGCAACCATTTAAGGCGGGTCAGTAAAGTGAAAATTATAGATTCCGTGTATAAGAACTAGTTGAAAGAAGCGAGGTTCTGGTAAGTCACTAGAACCTCAATTCAAAAGGGAAGGAGGGTCAGCGTCGTGCATCCATTGGTCTTAAAGGTGCAGATGATGTTCCCTCCTGACTGTCTGCTGGGTGAATTAGAGACCGTAACCGCTCTCTGAAGAAATAATGTAACTGCATTGAACAGGACACAATCAGAATGGCCTGGCGAGGAAACATATTGCCTGGCCACTCAACTCACTAAGGGTCTCACTAAAAGGCTCCAGATATTCATCGTTCAGATCAAAATGATCTCGTACTAAAGTGGATGCTTTTGAATCTGTCCTAGCCATGTCACATTCGTAGAGAGATAATTTAAAGGATGAAGGCGATTTTTGATGGTCCTTAAGCTTCAGTCCAAGCAACAAGGGGTTGTACTGTCTTGCAGTCAACCTCAGTGCAGAGACACAGCGAGTCAGACGTAATTGTCTCGACGGCAACCATGAGAACTTCGCCACCTCTGCAAAGTGCTAGAGGCCAACCATCACAATCCGTACAAAGGGACTTACAAGGGAGGACGCCATTACTAGTTTCGATTAAACTATTTGAGGGACCATCTTGCTCAGAATTTCCTACTGCGAACTAAGCTACTGAATTTGACGTCCTCAAAACACCTCAGAGCCTACCAAACAGAGGCGAGGAAAATATAATTCGGTGTTCTGCTCAATCCCGGCTTCTCGGAAGTCTCCAGTAGTTGGAAGCTGCTGGAGCCAATACCCTTCATGCCTGCTCGGACTTAACGGAGAAAGATGGCTAGCACGGTGATTCCATGCCCGCCCTTTTATTGAAGGGATTGAAGCTTCTAGAAACGCTCTAAAAGAAATTTGGTCATTCCAGCCGCTATGATTCCTCTTTCTCTCACTGCCACGAACCTGTTTGCGGAAACCCGCCTAGCAGGCCGAAAACAAGTTTGGGAGCTGGTTTCTCCAACAGCCTTCATAGAAACACTCTATAGAAGGAGAAGCAAATAACTTTACAGAAGAGAAACTCCAGTTATCTGTATCTGGACATCGAGCCTACATTCGAACTAGAGCCATTAACAAGTTTAGCTGGAAAAATGAAAATAAATTTACCAATTTCAATGAATCCAAGGGGTGCTTATTAAGGCAACAATGTAATACGGAATTAGAAGAACAAGAGGGACAAACCTGCCAAAAAAGGTGTCCGCATACAGAGCACTGCCAGTACTCCTCACAAGTCTCAAGTACGGATCGTGGAATGTCTTGAGTTGCTGGAGCTTGCGCCTTGGCTTCTTTTGATGTAAGAGGCCTCGGAGTAAACTCTCCGTTGCACTTGACACATCTTGACAGAAGCTCTGATTCCGATACTGTGATCTGAAATACCTTCATTACCTGTCGGTTCATAGATGTCAAAAATTATCAGCTTATGTTCATAAAGAAGCTCCAGTAAGTATAAAACGTAAAATAGCTTATTCCAATTTAGCAGCGCCTCAGAGGAAAGCAGCCACAAAAACGGAATCCCAACCAGTCATTATAGCTCGAACAGTATAGGAGTATATCAAATAGACGGACAACGGCTCCTTCTAGATCATACCTCTTCAAGTTGTTCCCATTTTCCTATTTTCTTGACGAAGTATGCCAGATTGTCAGGCATCAGTCGCCGCCGCAGCAATTTGATATCCTTTGTTAGCAATATCCGACCTTCCCTTTCTGCTTGTTCAACCATTTGTCTATGTGCCATGCATTTCAGAAAACAGGCATGAATCAGCAAGACCAACCACAACTCCACGACTGTAGATACAGTGCAATCCCTAGTTTCTCACACCACGTCTCCCGGCTGAAAAAATCGGATCCTTGTTCTTAATCAAGTTTAAATATTCATCAATAAAACCAAAATCTAAGGATAGCCATTTCCACATACATGTTGTTTCACATATGACTCTTAGCATACAGTTGATAACGTGATGATACCTTGGATCACTTTTCTTAGTCGGAGGTGAAGCTGCATCAATACCAACGCAACGCAACTGTCGAGCCAATCCCTCAACCTGCGGCGCAAATACTCATCCTTGTAAGACCGAAAAAATGAAGTATTCCTTCATATAGTTTAAGATAGATGTGCACAGTACCAAGTACAGAGAGGTTCACAATCAGTGCTGCAGCTCAGCTTAGCATCTGTTTTTAACCGCCACATACTGCAAAGAGCTTCGATTGCAACAGAGGCCAAACGCTTACAAAAAATTAATTGCAGAAAAATCTGAAGCATGTGACATGCTGCTATCTAGATATTCAACTCACCATCACATCACATAAGAATTTCGGTGTCCCATCTCCGCCTATCCTCACGTCCCAAGGTGCAGGTCCAACCCATTCCAGATTCAACTCATCTTTAGTACCTGGATTCCTCAGAGCTTCTCTGGCTCGCCGGCCTCTGGGCCAACGAGCATGTGACTTACTCCGACCCGAATCATTAACCAACAAGCGCTCTGAATATTTCTTCACGAACTTGGAGAATCTTTCAGCAGAATATGGCTGTTCGTCAGTCGCCACAGTTTCACGAGGAGTCGACAGAGGCGAGGGTCGGAGTGCGGTTTCAACCATTTGAGAAGCAGTGGCCGTCTTTGGAGTGTAGATGTAATAAGGGGGAGTAGTTTCTCGGATTTTATCCATTCCTGCGAAGATAGCAAGTTATGAGATCTAAAGTGCACTTCATCAGCACGAGTAGTCGAGAAAGAAATTACTAGAACGAGACCTTATTTGTGATATAAAAAATATCTAAAAAAAAAGATTTACCTGATTTCACCGTTAAGCAATGATTAAGAGCGTCAAGTGTGCAATCATTGCCGAAAGTCACAATTACCAAATATTAATGCAAGTTAATTCCTCTCTTTCCATGAGACCTTCCATAACATGATCGTTTTCTAGGAACTTCTCGAAACATAGTTCTGACTTGAAATAGAGGTATACCCATTGAAGACAAACTCTCTGCTTTGTACCTGTGAGAAATTTTAGTCCTGCCCCCCTAACGTCACGAAGGCTCGCTGCTCGCTGTTGAATTATTAATCCTGGCTTATCGCCTGCTTCAGTATGAGCTGGAGGAGGGCTGATCAGGGCTAAAGCATCGGATAATAATGCGTCAAACATAGCTAGTAAACAATGTGTATCAGCAGCAGCATAATAAATTTGATCTTCCGTAAGTGGTCGCTGCTCCCAGTCACTACACTGAGCATCCTGCGGTAAGTCATACCCAACAAAAGCATAAGTTACTCTCTATCATCCAAAATTGGGAGTATTCGGGATTCAAGATGGCCTCACCTACAACTTTGAGTGTGCCCTTGGATAATAAAGATTCTGAGTTTCTTGCTGCATACATTCTCAAATTAGACTGGTAAGAGCCTTTACCTTACGGAGAGGGTGCCCTAGAACTGCCTTTGAAATCCCCGTTAGGCTGTAGGTTCCTCCCAAAACAAACCTCTTCCCTTTGTGCTTCACACCGGCAGGATTCGCATGGAGCAACTGTTTGTACAATTTGGAAATGTCCATGTAGGGCTCTACCTGTGAGGTTCAACAACGTCGGGGAAGTCATAATGGGACATCATGACAATATCCACAGATGAAAAGGAAAAAAGTAGCTACAATTTCGTGATGTACCAAAGCATCCTATCTCGTACCATTGAATCATGTCCTCAAAAGTCAACATATCCCAAGGAAGGAAACAATTAAAGACCACGTCATGAGCGTACTGTGAAATATGTACATACCAACAGTACCATTGTATTTTCAACCAAGTCACCCGCAATTCCAATGAACTCAAATCTCGACTACACAATCAACGTTGAAAAGCTGGAGGGCAGTGGCAACAACCTTATCGAAGCACCCACTAGCATCTGGGAAGGAGGCAGCCAAATGGAGCTGATCATTCTTAAAAGCGAATCCCAGCTTCAAAATCCTAGGTGAACACAACATCTTCTTCATTGGAAATGCAAAGTCGGCCGCTGAAAGAGCAAGCAAATCCAACATAAAAATAACTTCCTCCCCTTGGGACTTTTCACTCTCTTCCTCTGTAAGTCCTTCACCATTTTTGCTGTGTCCAGCGCGTCTTGCAAGCTCTGGCACCGAATCCAATGCATCCTCGTCCACCTCAAACTCGTTCTCACCAGCGTCAGAAAACTCCCGATCACCATCAGAGCCTTCCTCTCCGTCAGATCCAGTATCTGTGACTTGCTCGTTGGAACTTTTGGATTCCGTATCACCAACACCACCGCCAAGTTCTTCTGGAGTCGCCTCGTTACCCGAGCGCCGAGATGTTGTCTGCAATTCTCCATTCCCTTCAAATGATTTATTCACTATATTTTCCTCAACCTCCGTATCTTTGCTCCTCAATCCGTTCTCTTCTAAGAGGTTTTTATCATCAGGAAAGGCATAATTGGATTCGGGATCCTGTTTCTCGTCCTTGGTTAGTGTTTCTAAATTGGCTTCCGTATGAGCTGTATGTTGTTCACCCTCCTGATGTTTCACCAATTCCTTCTGCGCCTGCGCGAGCACGTCTAACAGATTATCGATGTTCTGCTCCGCGTCCTCGGTATTAACCTTCGGCGCAACAGCCTTCTTGGCAGATTGCTGCACGTCCCCACCGCCTGCCAGATCCGCGGCTACCTCGGAAATCTCGCCGTTCCTTCCTAATACAAGGTCTTTCAAGCCATCTTGGAGTTTCGTCATCGTGGGCCGGTTGTCGACATTATCGTCAACGTGTCTGGCAATCCGTGTCTTCTCTAATTCTTCTCTCTCTTTCTTATCTTGCCGCTTCTTCTCTGCTCTCTCCCTCTTCAAATTTTCCCTGTCCGTTCTCACCTTCCGCTTCTCCAGCTCAACTTCTCCCTGCATCTCCTCGTGCTCCTCCTCCAGCTTTTTTCTCTCCTTCGCAAGATCATCTCTCTGCCTCTCCACTTCCGATTTCTCAATGTTTAAGCTCTCTTCCAAATCCGCTCTGATCCTCCTCGACAGAAGAATTTTCTCCATTGACGCCCATGCTTCGGACTGCTTCCTGATCCGGCATGACAATTGCAGTATCGAAACGCGCGGTGACACGCTCGTTCCTCGCACAGGCTTCCACTCCGCGTCCATCGCCACAATCAAGGCCTCATCCATAGCAGTCAAAAAGACATCAAACTCTTCAGTCTTCGGCGACTTCACGAACAGAATTCGCTCGCGCGGGATCACAAGCTTCCAATACAGATTCTCGTCAGCTTGATCTGCATTCGCACCCTCTAATGACACCTCAGTCTCCATCGCTCCTCTAAACCTCCTGAACCCTAATTTCACTCCCACTACAATTGAACACGGAATCCTCTTCTCACAACCACTCTACGATATACAGAACTGAATTTCACTCTGACTAATGCGAGGTAGTCGTTCCAATCTGAAATCCAACTCCAATAATTGCCAATTGATACCATCCGCTCCTCAGAAAGAAACTCCGCTTCAACGTGAATTCCCAAATTTGCGGGACCAGTCTCGCTCTTCACCAAGCTTCAAACGAATAATGGATTTCAATTCAGAATGGAGCCAATAGATTGAAATCCAATTCAACAGTAGATGAGACTTACGGAAAACGCCCTGATTGACTGACCCAGAGCCGCAATTCAAAACTGCTCGCAAGAAAATGGCTCAAAATAAAACTCAAAAATCTCAAAAAAGTTCTCAAAGTTGCCAAAACCTTTCCACTGCGAGTTCGGAATCACGAAACCATCGCAAGGACGACGACGATGCGCGTTGCCGAAGAGCATCAACAATCCCGGAGCGCCAAGTGGGCTGTTCAAGCAGAGAAAGTAGCGGAGATTCCAAAACGGAGTTAGTAAACTGATTAAGGTAGTGTGCTCATAAACCGTCACTTTAAGGGCTGTCGGACTTTAAGATGGATTTTGGATGCCCGAAATTATTTCCCCTTATTTTTCACTCGAAGAAAAATTGATGTGGAATCTAAAACAATGGTTTCATATTTTTTGGAACATTTATGAATTTTTTATGAATTTCCAAAGAATTATGCAATTGGCACTTATATGTGATCCTAAACCTTGCAAACCCACATACATACAGTCTGAAAAAAGATATGATTAGACCAAAAACAATCACCGAGGCATTCAAAAAGTAATACACAAAGTTCTTAATTGTGACCCTAACTAAACTTAAATGAACCCTACATTCTTTTAACATGTATAAGAGGGCAACTGGGCAATCAATTCTCATTTAGAAAAATTAAGTGGACAAACCTTGGCTTTGAAATGGACCCTCTCGAGCTCTTATTCCATCCATTAAAGAAGTATGAACAAATCTCATTAATGCTATGATATTATCAGCATTCCAACTTACATCCACTGACTATTGCTTTTGAAGCTACCTAAAGAATGGTTTGAAGAAGAGGGTATGAATTAAAGCCATCTACTCTAGTGATATTGTAAGTTTAGAACTTTGTGATTAGTGAATAAGATAGACAAACCCATAAACCCTAGAAGGACATGGCCTACCTTATAAGTGATCTAATTTTTAGACCAATAGATGCATTCTTCATGTCTACAATAATTTGAAAAGGACCAACCTTCAAATAATAGCAAAATGTACCAATTCATTCTAAATAGGTTTTCCATTGTTAATATCTATCAAATTACAAATATATACTCATTGCAAAAACTTTCAAATTGCCCACTACAATCATACATTCAACCTACAATATACATTCTTTAACCCCTGAAAGACTAACCTATTGATTTAAACAACATAGCAATTTCGGGCACATTGTTGTGATTGTATATTAGCATATCTTTGGCCCAAACTTTGATAGAAAGTGTGGATCATGTTTATTTATCATGTGTGCAAAATTCTATGACATTTGAATACAATAATCAAAAGTTATGGCATGAAATGTTATTTTTTTTGTAAATGGGCAGTGTAGGTAGATTGGAAGAAGTCACTTTTTTTATAAACAAGAATTTGAAATTGGTTTTCTAGAGTTATAGTAGAAAGCTTTGAAATGTTCCATTTTGATTCATGAGTCAAAAGTTATGAGGATTTTTTATTTGTTGGTGATTATGGATTCTCTACTTTAAAAAATATTTGACATGGTTTATCTTACTCAATTTTCAATATTTTTGGAAAAAATAAAATTATAGGATGAAGATTGTTTAATACAACATTGCAACCATTGGGATCAACATCTTTCAATTCCATAATTAAATTCTTAATAATTTAGCATTTTAAATCATTATCTACTATTTTGTACTTACTATTTTTTTCCTATATGCTGTACAATTCAAAATGATCTAAAATTTTCAAGCATGTGGCTAACTTGTATAGAAAAAAATCAAGAGAGGCACCACCATTTTAAATGTTTTTTCATACTAAAACAATCTTTTGCAGCTACCTTTTCTTTGTAGGGTCAAAAAAAGGATTTCTATATATTAAAATGCAAATATTTGCCAATTCACATTGTGAAATTCTCTGAAATTTTTTCCACATCTTCTCAAACTAGTCTATTACAAGATTATACTTTTATATGTGTCAAAAAAAGTATTTTTCGAAAATTTCGTACTTCCCTAAAATTGCAATTTGGGGCATTTTTGGTTCAAACATAGTCAAAAAAATTAAGCATTTAATAAATAAGGTGTGGCCCTCAAATTGTTGACCTAGTAGCTATAATTGAGTCTTGGTTGATAATGATGAATTGACATTGTCACTAGAATAGAAACTTCTACCTTCAAGTAAAAATCCATTATAGAAAGTGCCTACTCTAGGGTTGTGATGTTGTGGCTGTACAAATTTAAAATGTTTTTATTTGGTGAATATTCAAAACCTTTTCAAAGGACTCATCATAAATAGTAATTAAACATGCATTCTTCTAGTTCCAACTAGAGATTTCATAACAAAGAAGTCTTAGCAATTGCAGACTTGTTTCAAGAATGGTGCCACTTTTTTGAAAGTGCTTCATATCAAGTGATTGTCTATATAGATCACAAGAATATTGAAAATTTTATATTTGTTATTGTTTTAAAATATTGTTAAGTTCATTGGATTATGTCATTATCTTGCTTCAACTTCATCATGACATGTTAGCCTAGAAAACAATAATGATCATAATATATTTTATCCTAAAAATAAAATCTTATGCCAAAAAAAGGAAAAACAACATATAATCAACAACTAACAATCCATCTTGAAACCAAATATTTTTTATTTTGTACAATTATAACAATGTTATTTAACTCATTATTTCTTGACCAAGTTTGTACAATATCAACTACAAATCCTTTAGTTCTTGATATCAAACATCACTCTAACAAAGATCAAGACAAATTTGAATTTGTGAATAGTTTTTTATATTTGGAAGAGCAATTGTATATTTCAAAAGTTTCTATAAGCCTTTGAATTCTTCACCCCTATCATGATTTTCTAGTTGCCATACATTTTGAATTCAACATAACATTAGAATTCATTTCTTGAGATTTTTGGTGGTCCCAAATGTAGAAGGTAAGGTGTTAATGAAAACACTTTGTACTTTCTTGTATTTTCTTGACATTGCTCAGTGCAACTTGCAATAAGGGCTAGGATTAAATTGTAGTCCTTCCAAATTTATTGTCAATTAGTGGTCCTTTTTGTAACTTCTATTACTAAAATAAAAAATTTGTAAACAAAGTTGTATAGATATTATTCAAATATATCTCAAATTTCTTCTAAATACGCCTACAAGATCCAACAAAGAGTTTAACAACAAGAACCTTGTTAAAACTCTTTTTGATCTATGTCATTCTAGTTATTATGTAATCTATATTTTTTTTATTTACATATTTGAGTTTGTTTTTAACAATATAGAATATGACCAAAATTCTTTTAAGCAACTTTTAGAATATTAGAGAGTTTTTTTTTTAATACAAAATATTCTTTCAATTCATATACAACAATTTATTTTAATACAATGATTAATATCAACCTAAATCTTAAAGAAAACCACTAGGTACTTTGTGAATGTCTTGAGCTAAAGTTTGGACTAATTCCACCACATAATTGTAAAAAATTTAGAGTTCTTTAATTGAAGCATTTTCAATGTCTTTTTGGACTCATCAATAACACTAATAGAAAAGAGGTCTTCAATCACCAAGCTAATATATATTGGCAAGATTCCAATGGTCTATATGGGTATCAACTTGGTAGTTCTAAAGTGATGTTCATATGGATAACAACTTACGTACTAACCATTTAAGATTTTAGAACCAAACCTTCACATTGTAGCTATATACTTCAAGACCACCCTTCCACTATTAAAACTTATATCAAAATTGTATTTTTTTTTCAATGTTAGAGATGTATTGGATTACTATTGAAATGACAAGCTATAAAAAAAGATTGTGTCATAAACATATATAAATCTTTTGAAATCATTTGACATTAGTCTAATACAAAATGAACATTTAAAATGTGTAGAATTTGTATATCAATGTTAATTGTATAAAAACATTTTTAATCCTTGAAAGATCATGAGGACCCAAAGTGTTCAATAGATGACTTCATTGTTCATTGTAGAAACAAAGAATGCACCTACAATTAAATAATAATTCAATAATTGAAACATTTTGGTAACTACATTAATTGTGTCTTGCCAAAGTTAACCTTTGAAGGGTGTTGAGAGCCCAAAGTGTTTGATGGATGACTTTGTTGTTAATTAGAGAAACAAAAAACACACCCATTAGTTCAATAATTCAAATATTTTGGTGACTACCTTGGTCATGGGGCCCCGCGTCGTTCAATATTGGAAATGTATTGACCCAACTGATAGGGAATTTTGTCTTGCTTATCTTGTCGACGGTCAAAGGCTATCACGCTCCCCGGTGACCGGTGACGAGCACCACCAGCCTCCTTCAAAACCAACACCACACGAGCCTGGTTTCGAGCAATGGCGGTGCTCAAGTCTTCTCGAGCTTCTACTCACCTGCAGCCCGATTTTGTGTTGCTTATCTTATTTCTCCTTGAATTTCTGCGTCTACTCATACTGCTCAATTGTCACTCTCCGATTATCCAACTCCTTGTAGAGATTTTCCAGTTTTCGGCATTCTGTTTGGATCCAAAATTAAGGAGCAGCATTTCACTCTGAGGTTTTTGTTGCTTGAAAATGATTCAGTTCACAACTCAATTAGGTTTGAACTTTTTTTGAGAGAGGATGGATTATTCGGAGGCGTTGGTTCGATTCCGGACCACGTATCTTGAAATTCTGAAAGAGATGGAGTTGAGCTGGTCCTAGTTTTAAATTCTCTCTCTCCCCCGTATATTTTAGGAATCTAAATTTGGCGAGACGACATATATATTTTTTTTCCGAAATTGTGGAGAGTTGAGTTCAGTTGTGAATTAGATTACGTGTGGTTGAGCTATGGCAGCAGCTGGATTAAGTAGAATTGACCAGTTTCTTGTTCCCCGTCAAGAACTCAGGTGCATTTATTACCCCAGGCCATGTAGAAGTCTGAAAAATAAGTCTTTTAGTAGAGATTCGAGGGTTTTTAGAGCGAGGGCAAATGCCGCAACCGAAGACGATGAGCAAAAGCTGCGGGAACAGCAGCATGAGATCAGGGTTTGCATCAATCGGACATGTCGAAAGAGTGGGAGCTTGGAGACCTTGGAAGTGATTCGAAGTTTGGCACCGCCGAATGTTACAGTGGAATCATGCAGTTGTCTTGGTACATTTTTTTCAATATCACTCGGATTATTTCCTTTATATAGTGAGGTGAAATGTTTTTTGGAAACATTCAATAAGTTTTGCTGCATTTTTTTCTAAAAGCTTTGATTCCCCTCGTAAAGGAAATTGACCGGGGAAATTGTATCATTGCTTATAACATGGGCACTAATGAAGGTTTCTATAGAGTTCGTACAGGTAGAACTTTGTATTGTGATTTACCAACAAACAGCCGTGAAAGGTTTTATGCTGATTTGCAATTGAACCGAATTCTTTTTCATAGAGTGTATTCGTTGATTGCAGGAAAATGTGGCAATGGCCCAAATTTAGTCATCCTTCCTGCAGAGATGATGGTGAGCCACTGTAATACTGCAGCGCATGCTGCTCGTCTTCTGGCTTTGCAGTGTGGAGCTTCAAATCCAGAGAATAACCTCAAGGCTCTGGGTCTGAAGCAGCTGGCTAACAAAGCTTTTGAACGAAGTAGCCTAGTGGAGGCCGAGGAATTGTACACAAAGGTGCTTGTTCCCGCCGGTCCCCTGTAAACTACATTCATGATTCAGGTCAAGGTTTGATATTTAATCCTGCTTGGCTTGTCATTCATGGTTAATCTCAATCTTTGGATTCTTAATTTAGTGGCCTTTGTCTTATACTAAATAGCACATTTAGACCCGAGTTCTGTTTTCCAATGTTCTCGTATTGTTACTTTTGCAGGCAATAGATCTGAGTCCATCTGGAGGGTTGCACTTCATATTTGCCAACAGGTTTCTCCTCATATTCTGTATTTATTTTCCTAGTTCACCATTCTTCTCCTGCTGTTCTTATGATTTGAATCCAGACTCTCATTAGTTTCATAAAATATTATTACCCGAGATTTCCTTTCTTAGACCTTCAACAACACCTCATCAGAAGATGAAATATGTCTTGGGGAGAGATTTAAATTAAGCTTGCCAGCAACGTGTCACTCAATGCATGGACTTGGGGTCCCTACTTCTGTGGGATGCAAGGGGACCCTGCAAGAACTGTTCAAGAACTGGTTAATAATGTTGTGTTCATGATTGCGTGTTGCAGATCTGCAGTGAGACTAGCGCAAGGGAACTTCCAGGGGGCCTTGGAAGACGCTCGAGAGGCTGAACGTATTGCTCCTAAGTGGGCTCAGGTACTGACATAATTTTGATTTTTCTCATCATGAAGTGTAAATGTTCTTTTAGTGATCACATATTCGGTATGTTATTGACACTCAACGATGATGTTGATCAATAAACGCAGGCTTTCGTGCGTCAGGCGGATGCGTTTTCTGCCATGGGCGAAGTGGAGCCTGCTCTAGACGCTCTATCCGCTGCTCTTCGTCTAGATCCCCTTCTAAGACGCTCAAAAGGATTTCAGGTACAATAACTTTATTTAGCCATTGAACAACACTTCATCTTTTTCATACTCCACTCTCTCTAATGACACAGTCTGTACTTGCACATTCTCAGTACATCCTGAGAATTTTCATCTTGTGTACACATCTGATTGGAACAACCTTCTTATCTCAAGTTGTGAACATATGTGAGCGTGTAATTAGGAGGCCATATGATCCCAAGACACTGTCATTAGAGAGGGTATGTGTTCGAATACTGAGATATTGCACTGAAGAAATATCGTGCCTGCATTTACGATCATTCATATGCAACCACATATACAACCATGTGCAACTATGCTTCCATCTAACCTTTTTTTACATCCCTCAACCGTTGTTCAATATGGGGGAATGGGTCGATGGCTGATGCCAAGGTGTCATAGGGATGTTTTGCTGTATTGCATCAACTGTAGCTATAGTTTTCTTTTCATGATATCCATTACTTGTGACTCAAATCAACGAGAACCCCCGTATTATCCTTTTGGGTTCCAAAACTGTGTAAACGTAACCACGAGGTGTTGGTTGATCAGACTAGATATCTCATTTCGAAGCGATGGAGGTTATGAATATGCTTATTTTGAATGTTTTTCTGCTTCATTTCCTTCTTCATTTCGTTTTCCAAAATGAGCTCATGTTCGGTTGGTGTTGGATGTAGGCCAAGACGCGGGATCTTCAATCGAAGGTGGCCACAGCCAGAGCCTCCTAACATTGTACTGCACAGACAACCATCAGCTGCTTATTCTCGGAGCTGGTGCAGTTCATGTATATTACATACACTCTTGTAGACTGAGGTAGTATTGGCTCTTACATTTGACTTGCGACAACGATTCTTCAACAAATTAGGGCTCATTCCTAGATCACATTGAAAATAGTCGATCATTTTTTAGTTCTATCATCTGTTCATATCAAACAAGAGGATCAGATAGCTTGCGAAGATTATTGAATAGTCTCCACTAGCATTCCATGAAAAATGTAAAACATTGTCTGATATCAACGCAGCCGAAGGCGCAAGTGGAATCAGAATTTATCGGACTAGGTTAGGTAGGGTGCTCTAAATGCAACCTGGCTCTAACCTCTAACGCAAAGGTAAAAGCAACCTCTAACGCAGAGGTACATTTTTCTTTCTTCAATGTACCAGAAGTGTACATTTCAGGAGGGGGTCACTTTTAGTGACCACTGGTTTTCAATTTCGAAAATTTGTAACTAATTCCAAGGTCTAAAAAATATGAAACTACTTGCGTTACATGCTAATTCCATTTTTTTTCTTACTAAAATTTATTGAAAGTTGTTTCAAGGAGTTTAGTTTCCTCCAAAAATGCAATTAGCTCTTGAAAGGTTGCTTTAAGAGCACACTACTTCAATGTGAAAGCAAAGCCTTGATAGGAAGAATAACTTACCAAAGTCACTTGAGTGGTGAGGGATGTTATTACTCATAATGAGCCTTTGTTGTTTGCTATCATGTTATTAATCATAACCTAAATGTTGGATGGTTGGATCTTGGTCAACCATATTCAATCAAGAATTTAAAAAGAAGGGCATTGTAATGCTAAAGTAGCCCATTTTATAGAGTGAGCATACCTCTTCTCATATAATGAGAGATTGTCATCTGTCTTGAAATGACTTCCATTGAGGTTATAAACTTTGTTGCATAGGAGTTATATTATATCAAAGTTGAAGGTATAGGTTGCCTATTTTTTGTGAGGTTGAATGGTAGTCCAAACTTCATTTATGTTCACCAAATCTTGATGGATATAAAAACCAATTTTGTTACAATTATACTTAAAATCCAAAAAATATTATTCTCTCCAATTTTTTTACTTTGGTAGGGATTTTAAGATAGTATTTGAAAATTGAATGTGTTTGTATCTACCCAATGACTTCCACTTTCAATTGGAAGAAATTTATCAATATTTAAATGAGTGTATGACATTTTATCCATATAAATCACCACAACTTTTTAGATGAAAAAATGTCATCACTCTTTTGAAAATCACAAAGTTATGATATTTAAGAAAAAAAATCAAAGATTGTTTTTCTATTTAAAAAAAACAACCCAATACCGTATTGTATTGACAACCTTTAGGTTGATTTAAATTTCAATTAACTAATAAATATATGTTTTTTTTGCTAATTTTTGAATTTTCATAATACATCTGTGGTTACTTAAAGCCATGATATTCTATGAAACATTAGAGGATTTATGGGCCCTTAGGAGGGCCGTTTCAAGTAGGTCCATTGCGAACTTCCTCTCTTGTAGTTTTTGGGGAACGGTTGTTTCCAACAAAAAGAATTTCAAAAATTAATTAATTAATCTTGAAATGAAGAAAAAAATTGAAAAAAATTGATTTTTTTCAAATGTGGCAGTCGCTATGCCACATCAGCAAGCTACCACAACCCTCTACAAGGCTATTCCTGTAGTTCGGGAACTCATAGCCCTTCCGAGGATCCAGAAATCCTCTTATGCAAGATAATCAAAGCTCCATAACTTTCAAGTCATACTAATATTTTAACTTTCTTTCCATTGGTGTGTCCTAATCTTGATCAACAAATTGTTTGCCATTTGGAGTTTTGTCTCTTTGATCTAGAGTATGCTATATTAACAACCAACTACTATTTCCCAAAAATGAATTTGGTACCATTCTCTTGTATATAAATTTGTGCACTTCTTGGATGAATAAATGAGTTTTCAGTGATATTATAGTTTGCAAGTTCAATCCATAACCTGGGGGAAAATCACTTCATCAAGAAGATTAGCTCTTTTGATTCAAAGTAATAAGCATCCACTACTTGATGGAATGCATGACAATAAATCATGCCCATGAAATGAACTTAGGAGGTTAGATTTATTTGGCCATGGAAAAATGCAAGAATTTTTTTTTTGACACAAACCTTTTTTGCAAATTTTGAATTCATATTTGCAACAGAGACTCCAAATTAACAAGGGCTAGTCTAGAATAGATCCTAAACACAGCTAAAAAAAGGGACTTTTTTTAATTTTTACCCCGGTGAACCCTCAAATTACCCTGCTGGGTCCACTTCGTGGGCATGATTTAGTGTCTTGCTCTGGCTTGAAACTCACTGCAGCAGTAGTGACCCCACCAACTGTCACGGAGTTCAACACGTGGCAGATACAGAGGATTGCCACATGGGTTCTCACAGATTCAACACGTGGCCTCTACGCTTGTTGAATCCCGTTCAACGTTGTAGCTTAATTCTTCCCGCTCCATCAAAAGGACTTCCAAGCGGTCAGTTGCAAATCTAACCCAAGAATACCTCCGATCGTTTATCGCTCAGTCCAGACCCTGCCGTGAGACAGATTTCTTCCCAGACTTCTGCACAAACTCTCGAGAATCAGTTGTTTTTCCTGTTGTCGAGGGATTTCTGCGCAAAATTCCGCGAGATTTCTCCAGTAACGAGTTCGTATCGACTGTTGTTGCTGTTGTCGAGGAGTTTCTCCGCACATTTCCTTGAGAGAAAGGTTTTGGTTATTTTACTACAGTAGAGAATTTCTTCCATCGTAATGGCGACAACTGAGGGCCAGAGTCCGAAGAAGCTAGAGAGAAAGGCGGCCGCGAAGGAGGAGATCGTGAACGCGACTTCGGGTGCGCGCGAAATCGTAGACCACGCCGCCTTCAACGCGCGTGCCGTGGGGAAGATATTGCTGCACCCCTTCGACAAGGAGGCGAAGGCGGGCGCCATCGCCACCGCGCGCGAGGACAAGGCGGCGTCGGGGCAGAAGATGGCCGCCATTCGGCAGGTGGGAGCGCAGCAGGCCAATGCGATGCGCTCGATGGCTCGCGGCGAGGACTCTCCGGGAAGCTCGCCGGACTCGGATGCTGTGGAAGGTGATGTACCGTCCAGCATCCCGAAGAGCACACCGGACACCGATGCGCACACGGCAAGTGACACGAATACGGAACCGGTATCAGGGGAAGCTGATGCACCGGCCAGCATCCCGAAGAGCTCACCGGCCACCGATGCGCACACGGCAAGTGACACGGCTGCGGAACCGGTATCAGAGGAAGCTGATGCACCGGCCAGCACCACGAAGAGCACACCGGCCACCGGCACGGCAAGTGACAAGACTGCGGAACCGGTATCAGGGGATCATGACAGAGTTTAAAGCCTTTCTTTTTTGCATTCTTAATTAGTTTCGAGGGTTTTTGTAAATTTTCTGGTGCTTCATTTTGTACAAAGAAATACAGGTTCTATTCACCCGTATTTTAGGTGAGGTAGAAGGTTTTAAGCTTATTGGGGGCAACAATTAGCAGTTTCTTCCATTGGGATGATGGAAATTTTCCAATTTGTTCTTCACATGTAGATAAACGTGAGAATGTGATTGCCATTTATTTATTTGTTATAGAATATGAAATTGTTATGAAAATTTATTGTGTGTTGACTTGATTAGTATTCTATGACTTTCAAAATTGGTAAAACTATGTGGAAAAGGAAGGTCTTGGATAATAGTTTGACCTCTAATGATTGATCTTGGATTTTTTTAGACAAATGATTCACATGATATCTAAAAGGATGATTTCTATGATGACCAACCAAGCATTCCAAGTTCTCAAATGTCTACAATAGGACAATCTATCTTAACTTGAAGGAAGAAAAGAAAGTATAAAATTACAATACTTTTTCAATCTTGCAAGAATTTTTTTAATTGTATTCTTCATACAAATTATTATATAACAAAATAACAATGAAGATTCTACAATTGTACAAGATTGATAATGAAAAGAAAAAGAATGTTCACTACACACAGTGAAGTCTCAAGATAGAAAGGAAAAAAAATCTAATAATTGTACATTACAAACATTCACCTATGAAATGAGAGATTAAGACCATTTTACAAAATTGACCCCTACAAATTCTTGCTTCAAATGTACACCTTCAAATTGGACATGAGAATCTAGGATTGGTTTTTAATATCCCTAGAACCATCACCTTAATAGTTCATAGTTTGTCATAATTAATTGAAGGAAATCTACAATAGAATCTTATCTCAATGGCTAACAAGACCCAACACAAACCACCAATCTAATAACAAGAATCATGCTTAAATGTCCAATTGCACAAATTTCCCTGTAAGGTAAGAGGTCCATAAACCATCCCTCTAAAGGCTACGTACCTCATCAATGACAATGATAGATGTTTCAAGGAACGCATCGCTCATTCTTAGATATGGGATGCATTCAGAACCCAATTAGTTGATGAACTTCCTAGCCCAATTACCAATCCTTTCTTCTAAAGTGGAGAAAGTCCACAATGTCCCAAGCCATGTGTCGGCAAGTATTGGGTTCATAAAGAGCAATACACTCATAGAAAAATCCACAAGCCACTGGCTGTTCCAGTTTCGGTGGATGCCTCTTTGACAGGAGAACACCAGCATTCCATGCTAGGTGAATCAATCGACAAAAGGTTTGAAACCACCAATTCCAGTGTACATTTCCCGACTTAGTCCGTGAAATTTAAAGAGTCATTGGTGGAGCAGTATACCCACAAGTTCGAATTTTGCTGTTAATCAGTTGAGGTCTCTCTTCTGATAAAGACGTTCAGACAAGCTGATGTGTTGAAAGTGTTGCGTTTGGAGGCTGCCCTCACGTGTTCACTTTCTCCTACTCTTCAGATTCTCAAGCACAACCTCTGCAATCGAATCAATATCGAACTAATCAAAGCACACCAAATAGAAGAAGTGAAGCCAAACTGCACATTCCAGGAGAGAGCGAACCTTGAAATCCCTACTCAATCTCATTTCATTCCAGTCACTGATTGTGTCATGGCAGTATATTCAGGTGAATTAGACACCCCTGTCTACAAAGTCATGAATGCGAAGAAGAGGGCTGCAACTGCCAACATAGATATTCATGTTCTGACACACTGGTCAAAGAAACTAGTGACTGGTGGTGGTTTGGCCTGCTTCACATTCTACAACCCTATCCAGATTGACAAAAGAGGGCCATGGTCGCAATTCACAGCAGGATCAAGCTCGAATATTTGTGAAGTGTGCTTTGCTCAGTCCATACGGCCCTTCAAAGTCTTCGTGATCACTTTGTCCAATGTCCTGCACAAGCATCGTCATGAACAACATCGTAAGTTCCTAATTACCACAAAATTACCACAAAATTACCACTGAAGGTGGAATGATCCGGAATGATCTGGAATAACGATAGCAAGAAGACGCCGGGTAATGTATAAGAGATTCGCTTACACGACATGGACAATTCCACCCCATCCACTGATGCAGTCCCGATCCACTGAAGACAAAAGTGCTTGCGATATCACCTCGAATAGCTCCTCCGGACCCTTAAAAACAACAATCCATTGCAAATTCTCAGTAAACTGGTAGCACACTCTGAAAAACACCAAAACATTCACGTTTAACTCAATTCGTTGACACCCCTGCACAGAGCTGAGCATACAGCAGGATTTAAGGCGGGAGTCTTCTGGCATACCAAATCAGGTTTGTACATAGATTCGCAAGCACCATACAACGACTCCGAGGCAGTTCCGGACACCACGAAATCCTTTGCTAGTTGCCTGCACAGCGATTCAGAGACAGTAACTGCGCTTGCTCTAATATAATCTCAGTCAAAGCGTCATAAATTATAAAATTGCTCAAGACAGTTGCACAGGAAAACTGTCTGTATACAATCAACTTAATCAACAAATAAGAGCCAATCCCACTTCTCTCATCAGTTAAGCAATCATTCAGTTTCACATGCTGCTAGCGCTGCATTTTGACTCTGTTCCAAGTTCTCACATACTACCGGGCCTCTCAATATCCTTACTCTCTATCTCGATGAGGATGAACTGGGGCCAGAATGCAATAGGAATACAGCAAATCACCTAAACAAAGAGATTGAAGGAGCGAGTCAATTGGAGGAGAGCATTACTTGGCACCGATCAAATCAGTGGTACAGATGAAAGGAGTTCCGTCTTCGTTCAATCCAGCAATGATAGGCTCGCAGAAGTAAGGTCCAAATCTGCACCAGCCGTAGTGGCAGTCCACAATCAGGATGGCATGTATAACAACCTCGCATACACCGATCACAACCCTAATCACCACAAGCGTTGTTTTGGTCAAGCAGTTGAGATTGGAAATGATCTACGACACCTCTTCTCATAAAGAATCGCTGACACCAGACTCGCAAAGGTTTCTGGGCGCATGTTCCGCTCTTCTCGCAACTGGTACAACTTATGCCGAAAGTTCAGTCGTTGTTGCCTGTATAGAACCAAAAGCTAAACGTCAGTGCGATCTTGTATCAACTGCTGGAACCTTCCTCAGTCAGCATGAGCATCTTCAGGAAAGGCAGGAAACCCTTACATTGTCTGCACGTCTGTGGCAAGACCCGAGAGTCCAATGTAGAGATTGTCATGAATTTTGAAGATGCGCTGAAAGTCGGTTGCAATGGTCTGGAAATTTACACCCAGACGACGATCACTAGCTATGGCGAAGCAATTCTTGCCCACCATGGCAATCAGGGCACTTCCATTATAGCTTGTAATCTGCAATACCCCAACATCATCAAGAAAATAATGACAATCATCAAGAAAATACTGACAAAAGTCAATATTAAAAATGCAACATGATTAATTAGAGCAAGTTTTTTAAGCGCTCGCGAGCCGTACCGACATGAGGAGAGTCTGTTTGATCACCCTGAAACTCCACGAAATTGCGCAAGCTCCTCCGTCTTCGAATCGATCGCACACTCCAAAGACGGAATCGGAACCCTAATTTGGCAGAACGTGCGCCAGAGTATCGTGGTCAACGATCAAGCGAAAATTGAGAGCTCGGATGAAGAATACGTGACAGTGGAGCTACTGAGGACAGAGTAATCTATTCAAAGCTTCAAACGACATGGAACTTCTGTACACGAAACTCAGTAAAACAAATACAGACTCAAAAGAACGCTTCTGAACAGCACTACGAGTGGCGAGAACAAGATCAAACAAGAGGTTGTGAAGCGATTTAAGGAAGACGAAAGCGGAGATTCAGAGCTTACGAAAATTGAACGTGAGTCTCTGCCTTCGGCAATCACCCGCAAGGGCGTGATGGAGCTTCAGCTGCAAATCGATCGACGAAGAAGATGCACTGCCACGAAAGAAAAGTCTGGAATTTGCAAGCCTTGGTGAAACTCTAGGTTTAAGCTATGCACACCCTATAATCGTCACTAATTTTACCTTGAGCATACTTACTATCATTAAATATAAATTATTTTTATATTAAATTTTAGTGACAAGTGATACAAGATTCCAAAATAGTTTAGCATGCATTACTTGGACATTGTACAAATAAGTTATGAATTTTCAAATTACATTCCCTATACTAGAGGTATCTAATGACGTCCATTTTTAGGAAAGAGAATCATTAAGAAACGTAAATCTAGGTGGACCTTATATAACTTATCATGTTGGTTAATAAATATAAGCTATGCTTGATATGTCTACATTTAGGTTCTGAAATGACTCCTCTTCTTGAAAGAGGAAGCCATTGGATATAGAGACGCTTTCAAGTACTTGTACCTTATATGTACTAAAACCACCAACCTTACACTCTTATTGATTTTCATATTTTAATTTTGTGGAGATGGTGTCATCAATATCTAGGTTTTTGAGATAGATCATGGTTCAAACGTAGGTGTCATTTGGGGTAGTATTGATTATGGGTATATATATCTTCATTCAAATAAGTTAAAACAATTGAAACATTCTTACTACCCTAATAACACCTCTACTATACTCACTAGCCTAGTTCCTAACTCTCGTATGCGACGATAGTAGGAGAGTGACATGTTCCACTTCTTAATGATGACGTTTAGCTAGTAGGGTGGGATAGCAATCTAATCCAAATGTTGTGGACTACTATTAAATAGGTTAGCCTTACAAGTAGCCAAGGTGGCAACCGACAGCCACTCCTACAACAAGAAACCAAACTAGTAGGGAAATAAGTTGGTTGAGGAAATTACCCTCAACCCTTGCCATTGCAACCTCCCTAACATCCTACAACCTATTGGGCTAAAGAGTCAAGTTGCCTAAAGTAGTGGAGATGCTCTAAGAAAGCTTGGTCGAAAGGAGATATGCAGATTTAAAACATTTTTGGACAACGTTAGTTATTACTTTGGTCAAATTTTCCATTTCTGTTTCTTGCCATTCTTTAATGAACTAGTTTGGGACCTTCCTACCAAACCATAAAGAATTGAATGATCAAACTAATCCTGCAACTAAAGAATTGGCAAAATTTTCTTTTTCAACATATCAAATGACTGTAAAGGTCAAATTCACCAAGGAAGTGATGAAATTGAACTTCCAAATTAGAACTTTAGAAGTCTATGTCACCATAAACCAATCACAAGATACTAAGGGCCACTTATCAACAAAATTATTTTAATTATATCAAATTTGACCTTCTAGTAAGATAATTGCACCACTTCATTTCTTTCATAAAGCTCTAATAGCAAGCTCTTCAAAATATTTATAATCCACCTAGTAGTCCATGATTGATTTTCTTTTTAATCAATTAATCCTTTAAAAATAGAAGGTCACTCCATCATTGAGAATTTCCAAATATTTGCAAAAAATACAATATTAATATAGGAATATTTTGAAATAAATTTATAAATAACTATTTTAGATTTTAGATTATATTTGGATCAAATCACATTAAAAAAGACCAGAAAAGGGATTCGAGAATGTAGAGTTCTTACTATCAATGTAATTTCTTTTTAACTATGATTTTTTTAACTTAATCTAATAATTATTGTTAAGTTAATCATTTTCTATTTGTATTTCACCATAGGTTAAGATTGGCATAACTTCTTATATAAAAAAAAACATAATTTTCTTATTAAATTTCCAATTGAAGTTAGAATATTAGTTTGTGATTTTTTTCAATGGTAGAATAAGTGTCTGTTACATAATGATTATCAATATGATTAATTCCAAAACATTACATAATTACATAATCATATGATAGAAGAAGAAAGGGTCTTTTCCTTCAATTTGAACACTTTCATATTTTGTATAAAATTTAGAAGTAAAAATATTTCAATGTCAATTTCAATATAAAAATAAAAAATGTTGATCACTTCAAAACAAAAAAATGTATAATTTATTCATATACTATTGTAACCAATATGTACTACTTTAAAAATTGATTATTAAAATTTTTTATTTGAATAATCCAACAATTTGTTATTAGTTTATTTATTTATTTAAAAAATTAACTATTTTAGAATTTAATCATTAAATTTTTTTATAGACAAGTGTATATACTTGAAAAACATGAAAATGTTGGGTAATTATTCTCTTAAATTGTTGTATGTAATGTAGACACGGAATTTAGCTTTGCAACAAATGATTTATTCCCTTTTGACGATCTTGACAATGGACTTTTGTCTCCAAATTACCATAATTCATCATGGTCAAACCTAGATGTACCTTGATCAAACCTAAACTCACTAAAGTTAAACCCTAAATCCTACTTTAGAATTTAGGAATTATACGCCTACCCAAAGTTCAATTCATCCTAATCAAATCAATGTATAAGGGAGCCTTTTGGGGACTCTTAGGGATTAAAGCTAAAGTGCACTAGAATCCTCATTTACTTGCCAATAAGTTATAATTAAATGGATTTGTTTCTAATGATAGTATCTAAATTCAATTACTATTGATGATGATTAAAAATTGATAATAAACTTGTGAAATGATACATTAACATCAAAAACTTACAAAATCATTTGGATAGCATCTCTCTTGAGTTTTTTAACAAAACTCATCAAAAATAAATTGTTATTTAAACTCTCAAATATTGTACCACATAGTCAAGGGGGGAATTTCTCTTTTGAATGTTTTATTAAAGTTTGTAAGTGATATGTGGCAAATGCCTAAATACAATAGGTTATATTTTTTTATGAAAAAATCTAATATTGAAAAATAGTATCCTATAAATTCCATCACTTATTTTTAGAAACACTTTTTGTTAACCACTAGGTATCATACACCCAAATGACCAAATGCCTAAAAAGCACCACTTGATGAGAAGCTCATTGATATTATATACCAAATTTTTTTGACTCTTCATAACTTTTGCATATGGTATCCAAATGAGGCATTCTTTGATGCATTGAAATCTCCTATCACTTGCCAATAAGAAAATATAAAAATATCAGCAAGCAATCTAATGATAGAAACAGTCCACATGAGAGAAAGTGAAAAAGTGGTGTTTTGGGGTGTCCGTACGTTAATTTTCCTTTTTAAGTGCCGTCATATCGTTTGTAACTCATGACGGTTTTGTCATGATGGGCCGCCAAAGATGTTCAAATCCACATCCTCGATCGAAGATTCCAATAGACCTTCATTCAAATTCTTGTCTCTGGCTTTACGTCGTCTGGGACCTCACGACCTGCGGGCTTTGCTGCCAAGCATCCCAAATCTAAGCTTATTAGGAGCATCTTCGCATTCCTTTCCTGGGAATCGATCAGTGTGGGTGCTTTCTCTTGCAATTGCTTCTCTTTTGTAAACTGCTGGCCATGGCGGATTAAGTTTCTTCTCTCTTGAATGATCTCTCTTAGAACGTGACAATGGGCCTATGCGTATTTTGGTTGAATGCGTATATCTTTCTACTCCATAAGTAGCTGCTTGCAGTTGTAACGATGTAAGCTCACTTGTGGGGTTACTCATATATATTTGGCTGCTGTCCAACTTACCTCGCTCCTCATTATGTGCCGAAAATCAGGTCAAGCTTCATACAATAGAAGGAAGAAGAACGCTGTCAATCTGGGATTTGAAATTTTAGGTGGAGAGCGGTTCCAGGTGATTTCAAATTTTCGTAATTAACTGTTACTGGATGATGCATTGCTGTTTGTTTCATCATCTTTATTGATCTCGCTTGCGTCGATCCTTAAACCCTAAACCCTGGGATGGGGTTCACCTTCTTTGTATCGACTAGCTGGGCAATGTCTCATTGACGGAGAATTGCTGCCAATTGCTGAGCGCATCTTTTTCCGTTTGTTCGAGATTGTTTAATGCGCTGATTGTGCATTTCTACAGGAAGATTTCGTGGCGTTCGCTGGGGCTACTCCTTTGAGAGTTAGCCCCCACTTTAGCCCCTCTTTACAAGGTGTTAGAAAAATCACAAATTTTCTTTGTTAATGGGACTTTAGTCCCCCAAAAGGTCCACCTTGGCCAAGCTAAAGTTTTGATTTTTGCCCCGCCTACCATTTCAATTATTTAACGGGGCTAATACAAAGGAGATTAGTCTCGGATAAGCCTTCCTCTGTTAGCCAAGGATAATGTCTTTAGCATTCAAATGGCCTTGTTGGCGCTTTTCATAGACGACAGGGGTGCAATGCCATTATTCCAATTCAAACAATAAGTGAACAAGCAATACAAACAATAACATTGACATAGACTTGAGAAGTTCAAATTTTTATAAAATTTAAACTAGGTACAAAGTTTATATGTCACTACTTCAAATTGGCTTCTACCTACTACCAAACCGAAGTTGTCAGCAGCGCAGGTGCTACAAGCTTGTAGGGTGCTCTTGTAGGTTTCTACCGACTGAGCTGCATCCTTAAGGTGTAGGAGACCCTTTTCTACACTTAAATTTGCATCAGCAAGCGTAGCCCATACAGGCTTGGCCTTATCCAGATCCCGTTTGCGCCACGCTTGTACTGCCCCTACCATTGAAGGAGTATGTGAGCCCCCAAATCCTGGCTCTCCTACAACTTGCGGCAGTGAAAGCCATTAGATACTGAAATACAAACCTGGAGACTTGTTAACGGGAAGTACAAAGTCTACGGTAGAGGTCTTATTGCTCTTCATATATTTGAGTAAGAGATACACAAATGAAAGGGGGAAACTGAAGCACTGAATGGGAAAAAAAGTGTGACGGGTCAAGAGTGGGCCAAGTCGATTCAGTCAAAACACAATGGAGGGGCCAGACAGCCAATTTCAAAGGAGTGCAACGAGCTTGGAGAGTATATACCTACCAATAGAAGTTCCGGAGGAAGTACGTAAGGCAATCTCTTACCATCCCAACTCTCAGCTAAAACTTGCTTCATAACCTCCAAAGGCATCATCAATCTGCCACTAGCCTGGACATCCAAGGTGATGACTTCAGAACTCTTTCAAACACGTCAGAGATGGAGAAGGACTGGGAGTAGTCACGGATGCTAACAATTCAAACAAGTACCTGCGTGGATAAAATAACAATAGGAGAGAATCGGACATAACGTTGGCTGCCATAAACAGCACAACCCACATCAAATCCACTGCCTATTTCCCCCTGAGCTGCACAATGTGCTGCTTGGGCCACGCTATGTACAAGCTCAAGGTCTGCCTCCACGTCTTCCTTGATCACCCCATGCAGTGGTAAATCCACCCGACCAAAATATTGCAAGAGGCCCGCCACTACGGCGGTTGTCATTGTTGCTGACGAACCCAATCCAGTCTTGGCAACTTCCGGTAAGGCGATCTCGCCTTCTCCAGGCTGAGTGTTGTTTGTGATAGGTGAGAAATCCGGAAGAGAGGCAAGACTAGCTTGAATAGTTGGAAGTCCTCGTGCTTCAAGCTACACAAATGAAATAGACGCACATGATCACAAATATCTGAGCATCTTCTCTAACGAAAGCTGCGGACAGTCATCAGCAAAAGAGGCAATATCTTAAGCCAGCCCTGAAGCCCATTTACAGTCTTCGAATTTAAACCACAAAACCCGCTCGCAAATCTTTCATCGGTGAGAGAGATTATGACATCTTGATTGGATACACTGAGATACTCTTAATCATATCCTACTTGCTTGCGGAAAGAGTAGAAGTCATTGCTGCCCAAGATTGTGATTTCCAGCCCTACACCATAACCAAGTACAGAGAGACAAAGTGTGAAGAGTAAATCCCAAATCCGACCACAAAATTGCTATCACGAGCATAAATTTTCCAACTTGGAATTGGCGCAGCTTTTACAGGCTGCGAAGAAAGTGTGAAAGGTATGATACCGAAAGAAGGAAAATCTCCATGATGCGAATTTTCGCCTCTTTTACCTTGTAGCAATTGGTCCCGGAATAGGTCACGTTCATCACTGGAGGCTCCGGCGAGTCCAGCCTTGGCAGCTGCTACAGCAAGCTGCACTGCTTGTTCCACAAAGGAACTGCCACCTTCACTGCACAGTTGCCACAATGATAGGTTGCTTCACGTTTTATTCATTGCCTAGGAAAAACAAACCCTGCACCATTCAGAGCAACGTGTGCGCAGACTACTATTATATTGTGCTCTTTCTAATTATAATCTGATGTATCTTCCCTTCTATCATTCTTTCCAAAACCTTGGTTCACCCAGCCCCCTACGCAGGTGACACTGTTAGAGCTGACATGCTTAAAACGAATACTCAACTCCCCTAAACCCGATCAAGTACGAGTGCAACTTTTTTTATTTTGGTTTTGACGCAAATTAGAAAAAACTCAAAAATGCAAAACTCTGTTGAACCATCCTAGAAATGAGTGAGCACTTGATCAAGAATTTGATTCCCCTGTTCTATGATTTTCCACGTGCGTCAAAGTGTTACAAAGTGAAGATTCTAGTACCTCGAAACCCTCCGGAGGCTGACATCACGATGAGAAAGCTTGTAATCGGTCGCCTTTCTAAGCTGCGGTGAGATCACCCTCACGTCTGTCCATGACTAACAAAACCCCATTTCACGTCACGAAAAGAGTCAGGAGAATAGCTGATCGTCCATATATCCACATTCCTATTCATTTGGACTTCCTAAGATACGTGACGCGGAAATATCACATTAGTTAGAAGTACTTCAACATCATTAGAGGACAATAGAAGTCCTAATTCCAACATACCTTGAAGGGCTAGAGATGTTTGATCGTTTCCTCCCTTCAGCTTCCAGATTACAAGTGCTCCGCTATCCCACAATACTGCTTCAGTCTTGACTGCATCACATCTTTTGTCACCTGATCCTAGAAAAGTCTCAAGACTGTCAATGTTTGCTTCTATCAGCTAGATCAAAGGCATGAGACCACACTGCCTCACATATTAGGCGTTTGCTTCAAGATCTAATGGATTTCAACTATCTGGTCAATTATGCAATATTACACTTGATAACTAATCAAAAGATGTAAATGCTTTTGGAGTCTCTTTAGCACACTTTCCTAGAACTTGCTCATAATAAAGAAAGATATAAATGAACCATAAGGAGAGGGACAGAAAATGCACTTTCAGAAGTAGGTTCTTTTGTATTGCTGGGTTCTGTGGTTGAAGCTTTCAATGCATCAGCTCTAAGCTTTGCAAAATTTTCAGATTCTTGAACAAAACTTTTAGCGCCTGTCAAAAAGCTCTCCTTCTGCTTCTCTTGGTCCAATTTTATCTGCATCAGGAGAAACAACAAGCCATCAAGCAAACTGCTCAGGAGAAATCGACGCAAATTACATGCAACTGACAAAACGGTCTGGAAGAAGACAGTCTGAAAGGAATGGCAGATAATGACAGCGTAGACACCAAAAGACCATGCAAATACCTTTTTCCTGGCAGCCTTGGACTTCTCTCTCTCTTCCCTTCTGTGTTCGTCGTACTCAAACATCACCCTCTCGATATGCCCCTGTAATACCCTGTGTACACATTCAAATCAATACATGTTTTTCAGCGTCAGCTGGAGTGGCAGCGAAAGCGTAAAGCGTGAAATATTTTCGAAACAAAGCATGTAACACAACTTCCAGCATTGATGGAGGCCCATCATTTGTTTTGCGAATCTTAGAAAAAATCACAAAGATGTAGTTCCGCTTCGAATTATATGTTAGTAGGCCTAATCCACTTCTAACAACCCAACTACATAGAATCTAACGATTGGATCTGATAAACTATCCTAGGCACCTCTGCAAGTACATTATGTGAATGCCACTAATGGACGATGAAAAAGAAATAATAGAATAATATAAAGTAGTAGCCTTGGCTAAAGCTCAGGATTAGGATAGGGTTTAGGGTTTTCACATACGTCGTGTTGAGAACATCGTTGCAGAGCAAATTGAGGAGTTGCAGAAGTCCAAATTGAGGAGTTGTTCCTTCAGTGCATTCCTTCGACGTCTGAAAGTTTGTCAAATTTTCCACATCTGCTAAATTGGAAGCTCACATGAGCATGCAAGACAAGTTCATAACCTAACTTGGAAAGTGTGTGCCCTCTAGGAAATTAAACCCAGCAGAAGCATTTCAAACAGAGGCCTTAGAACAAAAAATGTCTAGTATTCCCTTCCTGATACTGTCAAAGCAATGGCGGTAACAACTTCGGCATTGTGGCAGGTTGAAAATGAACTGCACATGATCATCCTCGGACGAGGCGACATCATTGACGTCCTGGAAGAATTGAAAACTGTCAATTCTGAAAAGATAAGAAAAACAACTACTTCAAATAGAAACTGATTGAAAAATAGTACCCCACAAACAAGGAGAACAAGAAGGCATCACAAGCCTGTACCCCACAAAAAATTACTTCAATTCTTGAAAATCACTCACCATGTGTCCTTAAAAATGTAGCCACAAAGAATAATCTGTCTTCCTCTTCCAAAGACCTGCAGTTCGAGGGAAAAGGTATTCTTCTCCTAGTATTTCTCGCTATTGCATTCTCAGCATTCATGAAAGTTGATAATCCCGCATACATTTCATGAACATTTTTGAAATCTAAACGACGCATTACAAAACTCTCATCGTCACCCTCTTCCTCCTCATCTCCATCAGGCATATTCTCAGATACAGACTGCCTCCGTTCGGAAGGCTCTGACTCTCTACGGTCAGAGAATTCTTGAAGCTGCGATGGTGAAGGAGACCTCGGCCCTTTAGATGCTTGTGAAGGCTCACCCGTATCACTGTTTGCAACTTTTTCTGCCTTCCTCTATTTCCGTCTTCTATACTTCAAATTTTTTCTAATTTTCTTGTAAACATCCGCCTCTTTCCATGCGTACTTTTTAGCTTTCCCAAAATTGATATCCATCAAATCATCCTTCTTCTCACTGATTATTTTCTTCAAAGCATCTCGAACTAAGGGATCTTCTAGAGTAAATGCCCCCTCAGGAAGATGGCTATTTGATTGACCCTCATCAATCCATGCATGTGTTCTTTTATAATTATCAACATAACACTTATGTTGAATGGGGTATTCATGTTTTAAACATCTTCTCCCGTACAATTTATCCTTCACTCGATTGTGCAAGGAAGGAGGATCAAAGATCATTGTGTAACTTGGAGCTCTCTGTCGAGGATGTGTTTGGACAGCTCCTCTTGCAAGGGGACCACGAAAATCCTCCACCATGTCCACTGGCACTTCCGTCGGTTCAACCGTTGCCTCCTCGGTTGATCTCTCTGCTAATTCGGACAATGGCACCTCCAATTGCTTCCCTGTTTGAACTTCGCTTGGACACATGCCTCTCGGTGCCCTACATTGCCGGCAAAATCGTGTTGTATCTCTGTTGAAGGTAGTACCACAGTCTTTGCAATGAGGAGACAACATTTTGGTAACGACGATCAGTAGCTGGTCTGAGAGGATGATTAGTGTTGCAGACGGCAACTTTTGGACGGAACCAAGATAAGATTTGAGGGGATACCTCAAACAGAGACAAGAACAAGCTAGAAGTGAGGGGATTCCTTACACATGACTCAGAACGTGCTTCAAGATGAGAAAACTAGAAGATGTATTGATAACATGAAGTCAAAGAATGACTGGGTACAACTGGTGTTGAAGAGAGTGAGGGACAATGGCCCTCGACTCTCTATTTATACTAGACTAAGGAACCTTCTGGAATAAGGCCTTGGAAACCTTTGGAAATATCCGTAGGTCTTTCCAGAAGCTTGTGGAAGCTTCCGGAAACTAAGAGGATCTAGTGGAACCTTCTAGAAGCTTGTAGAAGCTTCCGGAAACTAGTGGAACCAAATGAAACCTTTCGGAAGCTTGTGGAAACTTTCGAAAACTAGTAGAACTAAGTAGAACCTTCCAGAAGCTTATGGAAGCTTCCAGAAACAAATAGAACTAATGAAGACTATTGGAATCTACTAGAATCATTGGAAACAACTTGTACACTAGGCCACCACTTTTGAGAAGGTTTTTAAGAGGCATCCTTGTTGCAAAGGCGGTGGAGACTCTATTAGGGACGAAACTACTAGATAAGGCCCAGTATGGCACGTCCGTGACAATCAGCCACACTGGGACTGAGACACGGCCCAGACTCCTACGAGAGGCAGTAGTGGGGAATTTTCCGCAATAGGCGAAAGCCTGACGGAGCAATGCCGCGTAGAGGTAGAAGGCCCACGGGTCGTTGAAATCCTTTTCTCAGACGGTATCTGAGGAATAAGCATCGTCTAACTCTGGTGAACATGTGCATCTCGTTCTGCCATGATGTCCATCAGCTCTATGAAGCTTGTGTTCTTGGGCTCTATGAAGCCTGTGTTTGAGGTGCCAGCTCGGCAAGGCATCCCTTAAACATTGTCTGCACTGAAAGGGAACACCACCAGAGGTTACAAAACCAAAAAACCAACAGAGTTAAAGCGAGAGTCGAATTGATCAACAATTTCAGCAAAAGGGAGACATTGACAGCAAGATGTTCACTACAGAACAAGGAATCGAAAACAAAAAAAAAAGTGGGTACAGGTATGGTTCTATACCTTTCATATCTTCATTTGTAGTGCCCTACATCTGCAATCCAAGTTCTCATCTCCATCACTAATCGTGTTCAAGTAGTTCACTGTGGCTTCACTTCCAAAGAAACAGGTATGTGATGGTTCATGAATGTCACTGCACTTGCTCTTCCCTATGGATATGAACTTCAAAATGTCAGTATTTGGAACTTCTCCTAATTCTTCAACACATAGCAAATGAACTCCTGCGAGTTGAGAATACCCAAACTGAATATATGGTACTCCATAAGATACACGACCTATGTTGAGCTGCTAGCCAAAATATGAGTCTAGTTCATAGAAAAGGAAACCCATCCAATTAAAGAAAATGTGTCAACATTCAATTAGAGTTTTTGTCCTACTATGCTCACACAACATGCCTACTTCATATCCTTTCCACCTATTGATTCAGTCACAGAAGAACCCAAGATATGACAGTTACAAACTAGAAAACAGGTTTTCATTTCCTATTGCTCATCTATAGCAATGCCTAACTCTAGAAAAGCAAAGCATGTATTTCTTGTCCTATGCCGAACACAGAGATTAAAGAAGATGAAAGAAGAGAGACACAACTGGCAACTGTCCAACAGCTGCGGGACTGAGAGACGGCCCAGACTCTTACGAGAGGCAACAGTGGGGAATTTTCCGCAATGGGCAAAAGCTTGATGGAGCAATGCCGCTTGGAGGTAGAAGGCCCACAACTGTTGAAATCCTTTTCTCAGAGAAGAAGCAATGACGGTAGCAATGAAGGAATAAACATTGGCTAACTCTGGTGAAGCAGTGCAATGTTTCCTTCCTGAAGATTGCTGAAAAAACCCTAAACTCCACGAACTGGATAAGTTGATAAGGACCTCGAAATCCTTCCTCCAACCAACCTTCGTAGGACTTTCAAGCTCACAAAATCACGGCTACTATTTCTGGGCGCTTCCTGTGAGGCTTACACCTTGCAACTTGAGGAGAAAACGGTCCAATAGGAGGACCGTCTGTGAACAACTGCAGCCAAACTTGGAGCATCGTGGAGCATCGAAACCACTTTGTTTGTAGGGTGACAAGTGTAGCTGAACTTGGAGCACTCTCATTCTGTGTGAACTTGGAGTGTGGAGCGTGATCTGATTTTGTGTCATCATTCTAGCATGTACTACTAATTACTCCATAATAAATAAAATTAAGCCCTTAAAAAACTTAGACGTCCTTAATCCCTGGATGCCAAATACCTAGTGTGAGCTTCCTATAATTTGCTCTAAATCAAATACAAATTTGGAAGATCATGATAAATTGTATCAATTGCTTTTGAATTATAACTGTACAAATTCAACCTATACATGTAAAACATGTCATAGTACCCTAAACCAATACCTCTTATGGAATGAAAGATTATAATGTTTGACTATGATGGTGTTAATCTTCATGAGGGTTCTTGAAAATGAGCCTTAAGTACACTAGATATTGGACCAAAAATCACATTGAAAATTCATTCAAAATTTGAAGAATAGATTTAAAGAAGCCATAAATTGATTGGTGTTATATGTGTTAGGCCATTTAACTTTATTTTTTTTGGCAACCACCGTTAAAGTGGTCATTCAAAGTCTATGGTTTAGCTCTATGTAGACACAATTTTCAATTCTATCTTTGCAATTTTTGAAGTAGATGACTAATAGACTGGGTAATTAGCTTTAAAAGCTGTTTTGGAAGTAAAAGTAAGTCAATTAGTCATAGCAATGTGGAAAGGACTATTAGACAGCGGATGAGGAGGGTAGTCAAGCCGACAGTTAAGGACAAATAGACAAGCAGTTAGCAATGAGTTAGGTGAGGGCAAGAAGTATAAGACTAATCGACCTTGGCCATTTCTCTCTCTCTCAGGCGTTTGCAGTGATTGCCGCCTATGTTAATTTGTACTTGTGCATTCCTTCAAATATATTTTTGTTGATTCGTCTTAATTTTTGTATGTCAAATGGTCGATTAGCCAGTGATTGGCTTCGTCATGTTGTCGATTTGTTTGGAGCAGTTGCCAATGATTGGCATTGTCTCCTTTCTTTTTATTCTATATCCGTCTAGTAGTCTTATTGTGAAAGCAGGGAGTTTTTGTGTGTATGAATTAATTGATTAAGCAACCAGTGAGCGGTTGTTATTCTTTGTGCACTATCTAATTGTCGATAGCTGTGCATCAGTGAGTCAAATTGTCTGGTTGTATGTTAAAGTTAAATCTTTATGAGTAAGTCAATTGGACTGGTTCCGTGTGCACAAATTGAGCATTAGAAAATGAGTCAAATTGTCCATTATGCTAGTGAGTGGCGGTGAAGTTAGAGAGCAGAACAATTAGCCAGGGATTGGAAATTGTTTCATTGACGGGTAGTCAATTGGTCAAGCTGTGAGAGCTGTATGAAGGATGCATATAATTGAGTCAATTAGTCGTTGAGTGCTAATGAAGAATGCAACCAAGGATTGGTTGTAGTTATGTTTTAATTGTTGTCTACTTGTCTGTGAAGGAAAGTAGAATTTAAATTACCAGCAATTGGTATTAATTAAACAGGAGATTTTTAAGTCTAATAGACGATGAGGTTGTGAGCCTGGGTAAGGTTGGAGTTATTTGATTATAAACAAGGTCTAATGGTTAGTTGATAAAGATGGAGAAGACAAATAGTCTTTGAATTTTAATCATCAAAATGAAGCAGCCAGTGAGTGGTTGGGGAGGTCTGTCAAATTGACTTGTTAAAGGCGGATGGAGCCTGAGTTTTCAGCCATGTATGGACTGATTTTATGAAGTCAAATAGACAGTGAATTATATGAGGAAGTAGCCAGTGATTGGCCATAGTTTTCCAAGTATTAGGTCCAATAGTCCAGCGGTTATAAATTGAAGATCAATTTGAAGAAATTTAAATGAGTTATTATTGAATGGATTAATGTTGTTATGTTGTGAGAAATGGACAAATTGACTATCAGATGTGGAGCTTCTCAACTGAGTGGAGACCAAGACAAATCGACAAAGCTGATCTTGGAGATTTCCTCGGTTGTAGTTGTTGAGATGTCAATTAGTCAGATTAAGTAATAGGATATTGGTCCAGTTGAGATTGGTAATTGTGAGTTAGTATAGGACTAGCCAATTGACTGATAGATTTTATAGAAGCCATTGAGCTTGACAATTTGACCTTACTGGAGATAAAGGGTGCCAAATTTAAAGACTTAATTGAAGATCGGTTATACTTTGGATAGTAATTTGAGTCAATTATACAATAGTTATGTTTGGAAAGCATAAGCTGTTTAACATGACAAATTGACTTGCTGTGCGGATGGAGCTGGAGCATGGAGAAAAGAATTATCAAATGTCTAATTGTGGGAGCGAAACGTAACAGGTAAGTGAACTTACCCGTGCATACTTTGCATACAGGGACCAATTGACAAATTACAAGTTTACAGATTGTGAATTTGCATCATGCATAAGTAATAATTAGCATTAGCTAATTAGCTTACTGGACCAATTGACCAACTGCCATGAATTAAAACAAAGAAGAGTAATTAAAGAAGATGGCATAAATATTATATGTGGCTATTATTTTGATTAGGTCAATAGAATGCATTACAGGGCATGAGACTATTTGACCCACCCGGATTATTTGACACACCCAGACTATTTGACATTGGCATACTAGTATAAGACTGCACAGCATATCATGGAGTCTGCATACATGGGATATTGGACTGAACACTAGTATTGGTTAATGTACCCCCTTGCACATTCACATTTATATTTAATTTAATTAATCTTTAATTTTTGGAATACTAAGTTGAGTGAAATCCTACGATAAAAGTGACCTTAGAAACAATACGATAGACTATTTGACCTTTCCCAAACGAAAGAACTACCACTAGTGAATTCCTTGGGTTTTTGATCCAAGTCCACTTTTACACTACACTCTACAGAGAAACAATATAACTAGTTATTTTCCAGTCATAATAAAATTTTGAAATATTAAAAATTCAAATTCTATATTTGCATTCAAAGGTTGGAAATTAATCAAAGATAATTATAGACACTACAAGTGAGGTGTTGAATGTACGATTGTAAACAAAAGTTGAGGCAATTCTTAATATAATGTGATAGTATACACTATCATATACTGTACATTGATATGGAGAGATTTTCAATTTTCTTTTGGCATTTACTAACTTGGATATGATTAATTTCCAACCTTTGAATGCAAATATAGAATATAAATGCAAAATAAAGTTTGAAGTTATAATTACAAGCTATTTGGGTCCTTTGAAGGACTCAATGTCAAAAATACCTATATATTAGATGACATAGAAGTGTAAGCAACTATTTATTGAGAATTATCAAATAACCTATTTTTATCCCCACCAAACTGAAAATATAGCAACCATTGGATGAGATTATAAAAACCTAAGACCACAACGCACTACCGTCAATGTGAATTAAGAAAAAACAACATTAAAGTCACACTAGCTATATGATTGAAAAGAAAACAATAATTATTTTTAAAAGTCAACTATGTTCCAATTTGGTCGTGTAATATATGTATGTGGTAGTGACGATAGGACCTCTTGTATATTTCTTCATATAAATATGTAATATGTAAGCCAAATATTAAAATTCTATAATTTTATTGATTTCTGAATTATGCATTAAGTTTGGCTTTGAGAAATATAATTGATTGTAGAAAAATAATTGAAACTAAATTTCCATGTCAGGAATTAATTAAATTTTTGTACAAATTATTTCATAAATTTAATAAAATTTAATACATTTCACAAAATTAACTCAAATTAATTCATTTGAAAAAAATAATTCAAATTGATCAAGAAGACAATTTTTTCAAGAGTTATATTGATTTTTTAAAATTTTAACTATACTAATAGACAAATTCAAATCATACATATTGGAGATCACATGGAAAAAGAAAACACAATATTATCATTTCTAGATTGAAATATTATAATATTTGATAATGAAAGAGTCAACAAAGTGAAAGTGAATTGAAGCCTTTCAATTTTTTTCCATGTCAAATCTAAAAAATAGTAGAGCCAGAAATATGAGGATCAATTTCATGATTTTGAATTCATCACTTCCAATGGCATGTCAAGCTAATACTGTAGCTATAGAGATATATCCCTCCCTCAAAAAAACTTTAATCAATTTATTCCTTTTTAAAATGTACTTAACAATTCGACTTTTCAATTAAATTTCTAATGTGATTTTTCCTCTAAGATCTAGTCTATTTGAGGCTCATTTTTGAAAGCCCTCAACACTAGTCATAACATCAAAATTTGCAGTAGATATCTCTTTAAAAAATTATAAATACCAAAATTGTAATCATTCATTTTTTGAATTGGATTTTTGATGATAAAAGTAGACTTCAAAAACAATTTTTCAAAATAGAAACTACTAAATATGATATTTTTGTAAGGCTTTAATTTAACTTCAAAATTTTGTCTACACTAAAATTTGGTGTTTCAGGCACTTAGGAGTTAACTAATGTTTGGGGGCTCTTTTGCTCTTCTAGAAAGTAATAGCCCCTAGTATTAGAACTTCCAAACCAACAAATTACTTTTTACATTTTAGTAGTCAATCAATGACACTAGCATTACAACTTGTGGGCAAAAAAATGAGAGCATTTACATGAAATGAAATTCACTCTCAGGGTAGGAAGGGTGGATTATCCCAATCTCTAAGGAAAAATGATTTAAATTGGTTAAAAATATTATATGCAGTATAGCATTCATGTACACATGGATGTCTTCTATAATATTTTGAACTATGACTATGACTTTGAATAATTTGAAATTTCATGTACAACTATATGTATTAATTCTGAAATTTGTAAATTTTTTATTAATTTGACTATTAAAAATGCTCAAATTTAGAGATTTAGAGATTTCTAAAATTTTAAAATTTGACATCTTCAATATTTAAAAAATTTATAATAATAATCTATAAATTGATCATAATTATCAATACAAGAAAGCAATGGAACCCTACTTCAACAATAATACAAGTCCTTCTCACTATATTCATAGCAATGATTCTAGTTGAAACTAGTAGTTCACTCAAATATGAAGTATTCAATAGAAAATTTTTTATATCTCAATGCAGAAAACAAAAATGTTTACAATCATATGCATGATTGATAATATTCATTTACATTTTACAATTGAAGTTCATACAACAATCAATTGATTGCGCATCTTATTGTCCTCTGTTTCATATGCTAAATACTTGTTTTGTCCTTGATTTGGATTTTTTAGGCACATAAATTTATGTTTCATGCATCGTATAGGCTGGATACATGTATCATCGAATGGAACAAAACTATCCTTTTTAATCAAATGCATATGTGTAATGGGGTCTACCATGTCAAATTGCTCGCCATGTTTGTAAGAAGGCTGATGTTGGTAATAGTCTGCAAAAAAATAGGTTTCTATATGCATGTTGTGCTCATGACTGAAAATTTCTTTAATTCTAGCTTTGTATGGGGTCCCCATGATATTGTCATTTTCTACAACCACATCATCTCCAACATCATAATAATATTTTTTGAATAGGCAACCCTTGTGGATAAGTATCAAAGGCGTGTCGGTAGCATCTAATTCCAATAAACGGTTCTTTAAATAAGACCACACTATTTTCGAAGCTCGTTGATAAGAGTTATTTTTTGGACTAATTAATATGCCCTTGGATTTTGAAATCGCACTGCAAAATGAATCAAAGACTTGGTCCAACATCTTCAACAAATGTGTTGCTTTCTTTTTAATGATGTGGTCAAACAACAATTCAAATGCCATTCTGGACATTGTATAGTGTCAACATGCCTAATACCTTCTAGAATCATTAAAGCATCATGAACTCCAACAAGAGTTCTTTCTATTGTTTCCATGCCATCAGCCTCTACTGCAATGCACAATTGAATTTTTTGGAACAATGTACGTGCACTATATTGAGCAAATGTGGCTTCCACATTCTTTTGATTGGTTTTGATGTTGTTGTATTTTTTAACTTCCCTCTCATAAGGGAAGCACCAAAAAACATCAGAATGGCCAAATCTGACAACATCTTCCAAGATGTGGGCAGCACCTGCCACATACTCTAAAGGTCTCCCATTTGGACCATCTAATGCTTCTGAAAGATTGCGCCAATTTTGTAATAATTGACGAGCAATATGTAGGTCTTGTGTACTCCATCCTTTATGTCAAGTCCAATTGAAGAAGATATGAGCAATATCAACAAGCAAACGTCCAATCATACATCGTCTGCTTGAAAATTTATGTTTATTGGCTTCCAATTTGTTTATGAGAATAGGTAGTACCCACATGACAAAAAGTTGACATTCATCTGCAGTGTAGCTTTCATGGTCATTGATTGGATCTTGGGGTCATTGTCCTTGTTTTAGTTCATAAGTACAAACTTTAGTAACGGAGGTGCAAGTTGCCTCCACAAGTTCTAGCAAAGCATCTGCTTTGGGGTATTCACCGATGTCTTGGAAGAACTTAATCATGAAGTTCTTAAACAAATTCAGATTTGCTATGTGCATAATATCATAGACCAAATCTCGTGACAAATCAAATCTGTTTAAATAATAAAGTCGCCACAATTTTGAATCTCCAGATACACCGGACTCCATACTATGATCAGTTCTTGCCTTCCTGTCATTTTTCAACCTTATTAGTGTGTCCACACTCTTACGTAATTCCTTAGCAATTCGCCTTTTTGGAAGGTGCACAAACTGCCTTTCATTTTCACTATAAACATATTGGCCATCAACCAACTCTGAATGCATTTTACATCTCCGACAAGCTGCTTTTCCAGAAGATTTCAAATTTGTTATTTTACTTTGAGCTGGATGATCCCCAGTCATAAACATGAAGAGTGCCCTTAAGTTAGGCATTTCAACTTGAGGTAAGAAGTTGTTGATTCTAGATATTGGATAGTTGAATCTACACTGCATTCCATCTATAAACAGAGCTTCGAGTTCTTCAACAAATGGTGTTATGAAAGTTGTAAGATTTTCCTTCATTCATTTTACAATAAATGGAGGGTTGCCACCTAATGGGATGAACAATACAGGTATTAGAGATAAGCTGGAGGATGTGCCTGCATTAAGTACGTCAATCTCCATGGCCCAACATCCTCGTTGTTTCTTTCCACTTACTTGAAACCCATCCCAATGGCCAACAAGAGTGAAATTCCTGGGATCCCCTTGTACCATTTTTTGGGGTACCACTACTTGCCTCTTACAAAGTTTGCACTTGAATCTATAAGAATTTGTTTCAACTTCCCAATGATTTGGATTGCATAGTGTTTTGCATTTCTTTGGAAAAGCACAATATGTTCTTAGACACCGTGTGTTGGGACATGTAACGGGAAGTTCCCACTCAACCTCTGGGTTCCAGAAGTCTTGGTATTCTCTCACTTTTTCACCATGCCAAACATTCAAAAGGGATGGAGGAGGTACTTGTACATTCAACCACTCTGGGCTAGCCCTCCACATAGTTAGCATTTCATAGCATAGTGTTCTAGAAGCCATTGCAATTGAAAGCTCATCTACAATGCTTAGATAGTCAAAGGCAATCATTTTGAACCAAGAATTGCTACAATGTGGGCATGTTTTAGCACATTCTCTACATGTCCGTTTGTCATTGGGAGGTGTGCATGAACAAGGTATGTATTTGTTGCCATCATAGCCATCTTCTTCAGTAGGTGCTAAAATGAAAGGCTCATGAGAATATTGCCTAATACCTAAGCACATTCTCCATCTCTTAGGTTGCACAAGGCCCCATCTTTTATATAAACGAATTAACGATTTGAAAGAAGAAGGCGTGGAAGCAGGCCCCTCTAAGCTACCATTCCAATCTTTAGGCATCATCCTAATTAAAGGGGCAAGTCTATCTTCAATAGAATTTCTAGCTAAATCATCAGTTGTATCTGATAGGCCTTCAAAAATTTGGTGTAGTGTCCAATCTTGTAATTCTATTGGCATGCCTTTATTGTCCTATTGAGCTTGCATTTTAATAATGAAGTTCTTCATCTTCATTTTTAAATATGGTCCACGGTTTTGCATTATGTCATCATGCACCAATGTTGGTGATTGTAGAAGATCCTCTTCTTGAAAAGTTTGTTGTGGAAACTGTATTTCATCTAATGAATTTAGCCTAGGTAGAACATTCATTTGTAATTGTCGTTCAACGTCTTTTTTATGATGTTTTTGTTGAGTCTTGTAATTCACAAGTTTGAACCCAGCTTCTTCATTGCTTAGTCTACATGCACTACATCTGCACTTCACTTGTTTACTGCGACGAATTCGTGCCATTATAGAAGAAATCAAAATTTCAAAAGAGTAGGAGTATATAAGAATGAGGTAAAATATAAACAATAATTTATATTATAAAAAGGATGTGAAATGTAGAGAATCCAAAATAAAAATTAAACATAAATATATAGTCGTTATAAACATATTAATATTAGAAATATAAATCATAGATAATACATAAAAAGAAAAGTAAAAGAAAAAAAAAAAAGATTACAGAAAGTATTTGACATTTTGAACCTTAAACTGAAAAGAAGGTGTTTTTAATTTTTAATTTTGTCATACAATTTCAAATTGGTGTTTCATTTTTACTTCTTTAAATTAAAAGTGAAACAATTCTTATAGAATGCAATGTATGCTTAGAAAAACCTTGAAATTTTTTCCATATTAATGTATATTATTGTGTGGAATATGAGGTTGCATCTTCTCTTATCACATAAAGTTTCTAAAAATAAAGATTTTACAAAGTTGACTTTAGTGTGTTAACACAATTACTAATTGTTTTTGTCATCACCAAAAATTATATTGCAATTGTTAGGTTGTAATAAGAGGGTCAGGGTTGATAGGACGTTCGGACGCGGACGCTATGTCCGCAGCGTCCGTCCGCCCGATTACGGCTGTCCGATCGACGCGCAGACTGATCTGGTCCGCACAATCTGGGCGTCCGCCTCAGGCCGTCCGCCCCGTCCGTCCACCCCGCCCGTCCGCTTTCCGACGGCGGTCGGGACGTTGCGTCCGGATGTCCGGACGTCTGGAAAACGGACGCTATTTTGGGGCGGACGTTGACATTCGTCAACCCTGAAGAGGGCTATGCAGTTGGCTTCCTGCTTCTAAAACAAGTGTGATGTTTGTAGGTTTTAGAAGAACATTTGTTGTAAAGTAACTCATTAGAAGAGTTTTTGGGGGTCCAGAAGCCTGTTTCGGGCATGTTCCCTCGCAGTTGTTCTCTACAACAAGGGAAACGGCCTACTATCAAATTTTGTTTTTTCATAAAAAAAAAATTAAAAAAAAAAATTTTTGTTTGCAAATTTTGTCAAGCTTTCATGAAAATTGTACAACGAAATACATAATCTAATTTTTCCCTATCCGATTTTATATTGAATTTCAATTTCATATTCAATTGCATATCCAATTTCGAATTTCTATCCACAAGCGTTCTTCAGTACTCTACATTTCTTTTATTTTGCATATTTTATTGTCCTCAGTGCTATCACAGTTGACGTGATTTATTACATTCAATGAATTGCACGAGACTTTAGCCCCGGCTGATCATTGGAGTCTAAAGTGGGGTACTTTGGACCCTAACGCATGCTTTAGCCCCGGGGGCTAACGCCATGAAATCTTCCTATGTTCGCTTTGAAAGTCGTGCAATAGGTGTAAATTCTTATCCTGTTGATTTTCCACAAGATGATAATCAAAGATATTGGGAAAGGATGTGGATGGCTGTCTACTCCTTCTAACAGACTTTATTTAGCAGACTAGAAGCTCAATTTCTGCTCAGTCAAACCTCTTCACTTCAAGGTTCTCTGAAAAGACATTCTAGAATATCCTGCATGTTTTATTAGTATTATTAACTGTAGGACTCTCTTGAAGTATTTGAATTATGTCAGAGTTATTGTTCTGGAATCCCATGAAAGTACATATATCAAGCACTGTAGGGTGTAATATTGAACGTTTACCACGAGGGATGGAATAGTAAGGTAGATGAAATGCACATGGTTTCGTGCGATTTGAATATATTTGGTGTCTGGTCCAATTCTTGCTCACGGCTTGTTTGCTTCTTTCAGGATGTCTCCAAAAAGGTTGAAGAGGACAGCCTTGGCCTTGGAGGACTTGGAGCCTGCTCTATGGGGAACTCTCGCACCTCGCCTCTTGAACCTTGTGTTCCTTCCACTAGTGCAGAAGGGTGGTTGAAATGACATTTCTCAAAAAAATGTCATTTCAACCATGCTACTGAAAATTTGGTAGATTTTAGAAGAATTATTGATCCCAATATGTTTGTTTCAATCAAAAATGAAGTTAATGTCATTTTGTGCAACAAATTTGGTAGATTTTAGAAGAAAACATTATCCCATAACAATTGTCATGGAGAAGACAAGTAATAGAAATAAATAACTCGAATAGGCTATCTGTGAACATGTAAATTACTTTCAAAAAATTTAGAAGTGATGATAGGTACATATGTCTAAACAACATAGTTTATTAGAAAGTAGAATCTACATTCTAAAAGATTGAGCAAAGTAAAATCTATAATTTCGGGAGATTTTGAAAAGTAGAATCTACATCTTTTGAAGATTTTGGGAAGTGAAATCTACATTTTTTAAAGATTTTTGAAAGGAAAATCTATTTTTTTTGAAGATTTTGAAAAATAAAATCTACTCATTTGATAGATTTTGAAGAACTAAAATGTACACTATAAGTATGTTGAAATGACATCAAAAAAATGACATTTGGATGTCATTTCAACCACCTTTGCGGGGGGCTGAAATGACATCCAAATGTCATTTAAAATGTCATTAAAACCTGTGTTCTGCACTAGTGTTCGTCTTCCTGTTGCGTAGATCAGTGAGCTTCGCCTTCTTTCCAAGCTCTGGAAGGCATCCTTTGATTCGGTCGAATCTGAATTTAACCTGTTGCTTGAAGATAAAGTTTACCCGAACCTGGTTGGTTACATAGGGCGGAAGTCGTCAGAGAGGGGTGAGTCGTGTGTATGGATGTTTCATGTGAACCAAGGCCGATGGTATAGTCGTGAGATCAGACGTCCAGCTGATGGGAGGTACGTGGGTGCAGCCGATGGAGGACTGGTTTGTTTTGTTTCCGACACTACGGAGGAACCCCTGACAATAGAGGTGATGAACCCGTTGACAGAAAAGAAAGTTGAGCTCCCTCGTTTACTCTGCATATACGATATGCTGCCTCCTATCCAACCCTCAATGTTGCAGCTGAAGATGAACCGGAAAAACAATGAGTATAAGGTTTTTTTTGTGGGCTACCTACAAAGTGATAACGGGTCTCTTAGCTCAAGTGTATGACTCTCGAACCAAAGAGTGGAGCATAGTGGGATCAAAAGAGAAGTCATGGGGTTGCATTTCAGGGTATTCGTATGCTTGGGAGAGTGAAGTTGATTATTACGGTGGGGAACGCCAGGGCCCATGTCTGTATGACTTTGCACAAGGACAGCTGCGCCGTTATGGAGAGTATGGAATTTTGCAAGGACGTTCGACAATGAGTTATGTGATTATATCGGACCGGCTTTTTATTTTGCACATGCACGAAAAGAGACTTGGACACCTTTTCAATTTGATTCCAAAGGGCCCTGAAGATAAGTACTTCATATCCGAGTTTCATCTCCAGCAAAATGGCGCTGTTCACGTGGAAGGGGAAACCCACGGTTGCGAGCCTTTTGATGACTGTCCAGAGCAGGATTACACTTTTGCATTGCATGCATGCAACGGGTATTTGATGGTCATGGCAGATTGTTTGAAAAGAACTTCTTTTAATCCCGATTCTACCCCTTGCATACGTAAATATCAGCACATGTGGTGGCTATACAACTTGTCTACCTGCAAGTGGCACGTCCTTCCAAACGCAACTGAACTTGACAGTTACTCTTCAGAGGACTTCATGTGTGAACTTCGGTGGAGTGGTTCACCTTGAAGAGGAATTCCTGTTGGTGTGTGGTTGGCGGTGAAGCCAAGCGCGAGGTAGGTACCAGATTTTGGTACAGATTTCGGCAACAGATTTTGGTGATGAGTCTTCATCAATTCCTTCACTTGCTTGTGATGGAAGCGGACATGGTCCTCTAGGTAGTGGATGTACCGAATGATCCACTACCTAGAGGACCATGTCCGCTTCCATCAGATGGTTGTCCAGGCAAATAGGTGTCAGCAAATTTGCAAATACGCAATCTGCAAGTTATGATTATTATTTTGTTTTTATTATAGAAACTAACAAAATTAACCCTGGAGCGCTCCGACGTCCATTTTTTGGACGATGAACAGATTGAAGTTCTTGTTTCTGTCTCATTCCTGCTTGGATGAAAGTCATCCTAATTTTTGGTGATACTCTATTAAGTTGTCTTATCTAATGGTTGGATTTGGTGTTACTAAAATACTATATTTTTCTAAAATTACAAATGCAGAAGAATGTCAAGTGGTCAAATTGCATTGACTCTAGTTCAAAACCAGATTAGCAAAAGTGAGGTCTTAGATGTAATGAACACAAAAATTTCAAAAAATCACCATATCAAGATAACCTCATTTCAAATTTGTTCCAACAAGTTTTACTCAGAAATGATAATAGTTTGCTTGTCATTGAATTTAGAAGGAATTTTGAAATTCCCCTTAAAAAATTTGTAGAATAATATTGGTGATAGCACTAGTGAATCTAATTGGATGGATAGAATCTGCAATTCAAAATCTACAACTTTCATTTGTACATAAATTCCAAAATATTCTTCCAGATAACACTTTATAACAATTTTTCTTGAATTGTCAATTTTGGAAACGGATCTTGATGTTTAGGGATTAAATGTTTAAAAAACATTGTATATTCACAATTTTCTGTTTTCAAAGTGAAATATTTGAAAAATAAAGGAATTTGAAGATTTGAAGAGTCCACACATTCAAACAATTAGATGTTAATTAAAGGAAGAAGTGTGAAAAAGATTGCACATTAGACAATTTCTGGGCTCAAGGAAGGCCGCTTCAAGCAGGTGTGTCAGGAACTGCCCTCCCCTACAGTTTTGGAGAACAGTTGTTCCCGACAAAAAAAATTTTAAAATTTTAAAAAATTTATTTTTTTCAGACCTATACCCTGTCAGCGAGCTGCCGCGGCCCCCTGCAAGGCTGTTCCCACAATGTGAGAACCCACAACCCTCCTAAGGGTGAAAGAATCCTCTAATGTCTGGAGTATTGAAAATACATCATTCCTTCTATACATACAAAACTTGAAGAACTTAATTGTTACTATTGCCTAAGATGAAACTAAATTGTTCATGCCTCTTTGAACATCTGAACCCCATCTACTTTTTTTTACTCTCTTTAGATTGGTTGTTGAGGTGTGGAGTGTGGCCATTAAAACAAATCTCTATACTATAGCTATGAAATATTTTATTTTGAATATTTCATATATTCATGTATGTATGATGTGTAGTCAGAAATTTCTTCACTTCTATTTAGGAAGCTAGGCAAGTTAACTCTTTTGATAAAACAATCTAAAAATTTAATATCATTAATAAAACAAACAATTTGCATTTTTAAAAGAAGAAATAATCAAATAATAATCATAAAAAGCAACAAAATGGCGAATGTAAAGGAGGCGATTTTCTATAGTAAATGATTCTAATTTCAAACCTTTTTTGGAAGGCTTGTATGAATTTTTTATTTGAAATGTGCTCCTACTATTTATGGATTTAGGATCAGTTTTTGAAAAATCATAGTACAACTTTTTAAGAATTCATAGTTTACTCATTCATAATTCTATAAATGTATAAGAAAATCTAAAATATACACTTGCCTCCTAACAAAATTCTACAAAATATAAGGCAATTTAATAATGAAGATAAAAAAAACTATGTTGACTTCAACAAAAACGTCATCTGAATTTTGTTGAAAACCAAATTTCCAGCATGTTCTAGTACATTATACGCACTAAAAACAAGGGTTCCAACAAAACTAGATAACGTTTTTTTATTGAAGCTAACATAATTTTTTTCTAGTGGATAATGTTCATTTACTTTTTACTGAAGTAAAGAACAACTAAATGGAAAATTATTCTTCAAAAACGATAAGTTCAAACCAAAAGAAATACTTAAGTAGGAAGAGATACTAAAAAATCAAAATTTATTCATCTTTTAGCCAATACTATATTCTCAATCACAAATTGGTATTAACATATTTGATACAAGTTTCTAAGAATTTTAGACTTTAGATTCACTCAATTATCCAACAAACATCAAATAGAACAACAAAAATACAATGAACATCCAATTTAGACTAAAACTTAATCTAATTCAATTTCACAACAAACACATCACACCATACACTATGACACCCTAGACTAATTACAATACATGTAATTTGATATAATTTGCACTGCATGCTCTCCTTGCAATGGGTGATTTCTAATTCAACGAAGATAGCTAAATATCCAAGCATGCAAATTGATTTAGCAATACCAACTAAACTACCAAGTTGGAAAAAGACACAACCATTAAAATTTAACTTCTATGAATAATTCTTCACTTGATACCACTTTTTTATTTGGACCTGCTACAATGATCATGTAGCATCCCATTCTCAAAAAAAATTCTTAATTCAAACATTGGATATAAAGGCTAGAATACTTCAAATTTAACTTCAAGATTATGCAAGGACACTTTGGGTTCCTTTGGGTGGTGAAGGATTAACCTCTTATAAATCTTACCACGTATTTAAGAATCGCATTCACTATAGAATGATTAATTGAAGTTAGTAAATGAGATTTGGCCAATGTCTAAATTAAATACGATCATATAAATTTTTATTTTTGAAAAATAATATTCCATATATAAATTCCATCATTTGGTTTTTGAAATATTTTCTTGTCAACCTTGACCACCACTTGGTATGGTAACAAGGTAAAAGCCCCCCTCAAATGAACCAAATACTTGGAAGCACGACTTGATGAGATGCTCACATTGCATACCAAAAGAACTTTAACTCTTCATAACTTTTGCATATGGTATCCAAATGATGTGCTCATTGGTGCAACAAAATCTCCTTTCGCTTGCCAATGAAAACTTATATAAATTCCAGCAATCTAATGATAAAAACAGTCCACAGTAGAAAAAGTGGAGATTATGGGTGTCTCTACCTTTGTGTTTCTTTAAGGTGCTCATGACCGTTTTGTCATGATGGGCCGCCAAATATGTCCAAATCCTCATCCTCCAAGATTACAAATTCTTGTCACTTCCGTTAGCTTTGTTTCCTCGACTGGGACCTCATGTGCTGAGGGCTTTGCTGCCAAGCTTCCCAGATCTGAGCTTAGAACCACGGGCTTGGTACTTCTTACTTGGGAATCGATTAGTAACCCGTGTCGGTGCGTCCTCTTGCAATTGCTTCTGTTTTGTGAACTGCTGGCCATGGCAACATTCCTTCTCTCTTTAATGAACTGATCTCTCTTAGGTTGTGTGATCGCCAATGCTAGCTATAGGGCCTGTGCGTATATTGGTTGATTGTGTATCTTTCCACTCCTTCACTAGCTGCTTGCAGATGCAACGACGTAAGGTCTCTTGCGGGGTTGCTCATGTATATGTGGCTGCTGCTCAACTTAGCTCGCTACCCATTGTGTGCTGAAAAGCAGGTCATGCTTTACACAAGAGAAGGAAGATCGAAGAACGGTGTCAAGGTGGGATTTGAAGTTTTAGGTCGACAGCGGTTCCAGGTGATTTCGCATTTTCGTAATTAGCGATTCGTAGATGATGCATTGCTGTTTGATTCATTGTCTTTAAATTAATTAATGATCTGGCTTGCGTCGATCCTTAAACCCTAAACCCTGGGCGGGGTTCACCTTCTTTGTATCGACTAGCTGGGCAATGTCTCTTTAACGGAGAATTGATGCCAATTGCCGAGCGCAACTTTTTTCGTTTGTTCGAGATTGTTTAACGCGCTGATTATGCACTTCGCTTTCAAAATTGTGCATTAGGTGTGAATTCTTATCCTGTGGATTTTGCACAAGATGATAATCAAAGATATTGGGTGACTGTCTACCCGGTGTATCGGACTTTATTTAACAGATTAGAAGCTCAATCTCTGTACAGTCGAACCTCTTTACCTCGACTGAGGTTCTCTGAAATGGCATTCTGGAATATCCTGCGCACATTTTAATAGTATCATAAGCTTTAGGATTCTCGTCAAGCATTTAATTGATGTCAGAATTATTGTTTTGGTACCCCACGCTAGCACATTAAGCAGTGCCGGGTGTAATATTGAACGTTTACCGCGAGGGATGGAATAGTAAGGTCGATGAAGTGCACATGGCTTCGTGCGATTTCAACATATTTGGTGTCTGGTCCAATTCTTCCTCAAAGCTTGCTTGCTTCTTTCAGGATGTCTCGTAAAAGGTTGAAGAAGACGGCCTTGGCCTTGGAGGACTTGGAGCCTGGTCTATGGGGAACTCTCGCACCTCGCCTATTGAACCTCGTGTTCCTTCGTCTTCCTGTTGCTCAGATCAGTCAGCTTCGCCTTCTTTCCAAGCTCTGGAAGGCATCCATTGATTCGGTCGAATCTGATTTTAGCCTGTTGCTTGAGGACAAAGTTTACCCAAACCTGGTCGGTTTCATAGGCACGAAGAAGGTACCGTGGCTTAAGCCGTGTATATGGATGTTCCCTGACTATGGTGGTAATGAACCCGTTGACAGGAAAGAAAGTTAAGCTCCCTCGTTTACTCTGCATATACGATATGCTGCCCACCATTTAGCCCTCGATGTTGCAGCTCAAGATGAACCGGAAAAACAATGAGTACAAGGTTTTTTTTTGTGGGCTACCTACAAAGTGATGGCCGGGGTCTCTTAGCTCAAGTGTATGACTCTCGGACCAAAGTGTGGAGCATAGTGGGATCAAGAGAAAAGTCATGGGATTGCATTTCAGGGTATTCGTATACTTGGAAGAATCAATGTAATTGTTACAGTGGAAAACACGGGGGCCCATGTCTGCATGACTTTGCACATGGACAACTGCGCCATTACTTTGAACTCTACGAGCTTCTGCGAGGACGTTTGACAATCAGTTTTGCGATGTTAGGGGACCGAGTTTTTATTATGTACATGCACGAAGAGAAACCTGTAGGCCCTTCCAATTTGATTGCGAAGGTTGCTAAAATTAAGTACTTCATATCCGAGTATCATCTCCAGCGAAATGGCGCTGTTCGGGTGGAAGGGAGAACACACGGTTTCAAGCCTTTTGATGACTGGCCAGAGGAGAATCACAATCACTTTTTTATATTGCATGCATTTAACGGGTATTTGATGGTCATGGCATATTGTTTTAAAAGTAATTCTGTTGGTCCCGATTGTAAATATCAGCATCTATCGATATGCAACTTGTCTACCTACAAGTGGCACGTCCTTCCGAACCTACCTGGACTTGACAATTGGTCTGCTGAGGAGAGCTTCATGTGTGAACTTCGGAGGAGTGCTATACCGTGAAGAGGAATTCCTGTTGGTGTGTGCTTGGCAGTGAAGCCAAGCGAGGCAGTGGAGCCATTTCAGGGATTTCATTCTCCAACGGCAACAGATTTTGGTGATGAGTCTTCATCAATTCCTTCGCTTGTTGATGAAGGAAGTAAACATGATTCTCTTGTTAGTGGATTTGGTAGAAGAGTCTAGTGACAGATGACAGCTAATTGGAATTCGACGATGCTCATGTGTGCACTCATCATGGGTGGTGATCTACAGTCAATTGGTAGCATATGTACATCTACAGACTCGAGCATTAGCGCAATTTCAGAAAGTTATAATGCCTTCAGTTCCGTTATGTCGATACTTAATTTTCATCCATTCTTTTTCATCCTTTTTTCGGAGCATGTGGCGCCAATGTTTGATGCTGTAAATTTTGCAATAGGGTAAGCGTATAATTGGCAGCAAACCAACAAATGGAAGGACAATGTTGATTTAGGAATAAGCAGTTGCAAATATGCAATTGACAAATTATAATTAATATATTGCTTTTATTTTATAAATTAGAAAACTAACATGTTCATCAAAATATTGCATATTTATAATTCTCTGTTCTCAAAGTTGAAAATTGTAAAAGAGACAGATCTGAAGATTTGAAGATTTTATAATTTCAAACAATTGGGTGCCATTCAAAGGTCTAAAGAGCATTGAATCCTTAGTATTGAAATTACATCAACTCTTCTCCTCATACAAAACTTAGAAGACATTGATTGTTAGTTGCCTTTCAAATTAAGTATAACCTTTCATGCCCCTTTGAGCAACTCAACCGTAAGTAATATCTTTTATTTCTCTCTTGGTCGTTGACTTTTGTGGTGTGATGTAGAGGGGTCATTAAAACAAACCTTGATGCTATGGCTATGAAGTAGTTTTATTCAAAAAAATTCATATTCTTATATGCATGATACATACTTATCAAAAATTACTTCACTTCTATTCATGAAGTCGTAGTAGTTCAAGATTTTAATAAAAGAATTTAGAAATTTAGTATCATAAATGAAACAAGTGATTTTTATCTTTGAAAGAAAAAAAACGATCAAATGTCACTTAGACAAAGCAACCAAATGGAAGATACAAAGTAGAAGAATCAAAGTGGGGAATTTTCCTATGGTAAATGATCCTAATTGTAACCCTTTTCTAAGCATATAGAGTATTTACAATCTGAGTTTTTTGTAATAGATGCCATAACGTTCAATGATAACCAAATAAAAATTTGCTATACACTTGTTAGAATCCATCAACAATTTCACTAAAAGAAAACCATGACAAAATTGATACCAAATCAACTCAAGATTGATCATTTTCACTCATTTTTTAAGCTTTCTGAAAATCATTTTCACTTATTTTCACTCACTGAAAATCAACGTGATGGTGTCTATTTTCTATTCATTTGAATAGTATAATGACAAAAAGAGTGAATTTTAGGAAATGTAGAATCTTTGTTGAATCTTTGTAAAATCTTTTGGAATCCTTTGGAAATTGGAATATGTCGAAAACACTACCAAGTCATGGGCAATATTTTTATTTATGTTCTAGCTCATAAGCACATTATTTAGAGATACAAATATTTTCAAAATCTTCATATATTTGGTGATAAATGCAACATTTCTCAATAGTAATTGAATAAAAATTGGCAATACACTTATTAGAATCCGTCAACATTCAATATAAAATATCTTTCTTGAGTGTATTCAACAAAGTTCATCACTAGTTTCCTGAGAACTACTAACTTTGAAAAACAACTTAGAAGAGAATGAATGTTACTTAGATGTATAGTACATAGAGTGATGTTGAACCCCTAAAAGCCCGAGGGATTTGGCCAAAACACGAATGTGTTATAAAATATAAGTTCTATAACTTTTTTGAAGTTTACATCAATAAAGATAATGTGAAGTAGAAAAAGTAGAAAGTATCCATATGGTTGAAATTATAAAAACACTTTTTGATTCTCTTCAAATGAATTTTGAAGATATAATTTCAAAACTGCTCCAAAAGTACAATTTCTCTCTTTAGCATTTGAATTTTTTTTGTGGTTGGTCAAAATTGTGGTTTCTATTGATTTGTGAAAAAATGCGTAAGATCTTGTAATGTGAACACCAGTACTTTTTTGAAATAGTAAGTTTTCCAACACTAGGCAAATCTAAATTTTTTGTGCTATTTCACTTATAATTTTTGATTGACAATAGCTATTTTAGTTTTGAATATAAATATTGAAAGACAACCCATTCTTTTATCCGAAAAAATAAATTTGAAAAAGTTTTTTTTGTCCGAAGTCGGGTAGCGACTAAAAAATGGTCATTTGAGCGCTTAGAGGTTAACAATTAAGGTACATAAAATGTATAGAGAACACTCATTTCAAATGGTAATTTTTTATGCCTATGTGTACATTAGAGATGGGATCATGCAAGGTCTGGAATCTTGATAATTATAATATCCTCGATGATATATATACTCTTAATGCAAATGATTGCATGTTTGTGATGATGTCAAGATCTTGGTGACTAAAAGGCCAATGGAGGTACTTGATACCTTTAGAAAGTCCTCGGTGAGAGTATGCACAATAGTTTTTTTTATAACATTTAGAGTGATAATGTGAAAGACATTGGATTTTCAGATTTTAATCTAATGAAAAAAATAGAAAATTGGATGGGAATTTGAAAATTGGTTGCAAAAAACCATCAAGCCATCAAACAATAGTTGTCGCGCTACAACATTGAGTCAATACTTTATTTTTATTTTTATTTTAAGAAAATGTTTTCCAATACTTTTCTTTTACCAAATTTTTCTTCTTTTCTAAAATTTAGAAATCTATTTGCCAATATTTTTTCTATTTTTAATTTCCAATACTTGTTAAAAAAATGTAATTGCAAAATTGATGGAATATATATATTAAATGTGAGTGCTACAAATAATTTGCCATATTTAACCCCTAAAAGTTCCTTGATTGTATTTTCACAAAAAAAGCCCTCCAAAACTTGTGAAATCTAGAAAGGAAGGGTATGTTATTTCTTGTGACACATTTGTACCCGCGGAGAAAATTCTTTGCTCGCCTCCTTTGAGATTTGTTAGTAAGGGTAGTGACACCTTTTTCAAGAAGGAAAATTTTCTTCAACAATGAGAAGTTGGTGAAACAAGAAAGGAGTCCATGGAGAGCCAATGTGTATGAAGAAGGTGTGACACCCCTTTTTGATGTGTCAAGTATGGAACATGAAAACTAGAGAATGGGTTTTACATGCTTGTATTGGATGGGTAGGTTTGCATGATTTGAGGATCCAATTACAAAGGTTGGAGTCCCAGGGTTGAATTGTTATAGGCCAAGTTGATATGCACATCTGTCAATAGAGCAAACTATCGGCAACACAAGGGTAAAAAATTCTTCGTGAAATCTTCCGGACACCCATTTCTTCAGCTCCCGAGGTGAAGAATGGTTTGGTTCAATTAACAGGAAATGAGTGCTTTGCAATCCAAGTACAACCAACATGAAAGCAGCACGGCTCAATTCTCCATTAATTGACCCCTTGGTGGAGAAGGGTGTGACTACTCTTATTGTTTGCCCTTCCATTCTTTGAGATTGCGTTGAGCTTTGATGTTTTGTATCCATGCTCTGGTGAAATTCTTTGCTACCCTGTATTTCCAAGAAGAAGATGGAAATACTCTATTCTATTGTACGGGAACTGGCATGAAATGTGCAGATTTGAAATGTGAAATGTGAAGTAAAGTATAATTGTGACATGAAGTATCTCTTCACCTTAGTTGAAAGTGCAAATATTCTTTCATCATCAAGAAAATTGTTAAGAGTGACTAGTTGTTTGGTTCATCATACAATGTGTCACATAATTTAATTGCACTACAAGACTATTAGTGAGTTTCTTACATAACGGTGATTGACTGTTGAAATACTCTAGAATTCTAACACACATCAAGGCCTGTGGAGGGTGGCATCTTGGTTGAAAATAAATGATCTCTTCTTAGAGACGTGGGTTCAATCTCCTACGGGTGCCATTGTACCTCGACTTATGTTGAGGTGGATTCAAGTGTATTCAATCCTGTTGGTAGATTGCATATACTCAAATCAACCTCCACATAAGTTGAGTACTTTACGAAGTTATGGGCCATATTTTTAATTATGTTGTAGCTCACTAGTATATCATTTAAGCATATAGAATATTTACAATCTGAGTTTTTTGTAATAGATGCCGATCAACACCAAATCAACTCAAGATTGACCATTTTCACTCATTTTTTAAGATTTCTGAAAATCATTTTCATTCACCAAAAATGAACAAGATGGTACCTATTTTCTATTAATTTGAGTAATGCAATGACAAAAATAAAGAGAATTTTAGAAAATGTAGAATCTTTGTGGAATCTCTATAAAAAAAAATTGGAATCTTTTGGAATATGTCAGAAACACTACCAAGACATGGGCAATATTTTGAATTATGTTGTAGTTCATAAGCACATTATTTAGAGATACAAATATTTTCAAAATCTTCATATTTTTTTGTGATAAATGAACAATTTTCAATAATAATTGAATAAAAATTGGCAATACACTTATGAGAATCCATCAACATTTAATATAAAATATCTTTCTTGAGTGTATTCAACAAAGTTCATCACTAGCTTCCTGAGAACTACTAACTTTGAAAAACAACTTAGAAGAGAATGAATGGTACCTAGATGTATAGTACGTAGAGTGATGTTGAATCCCTAATAGCCCGAGGGATTTGGCTAGAACACGAATGTGTTATAAAATATAAGTTCTATAACTTTTTTGAAGTTTGCTTTAATAAAGATAATGTGAAGTAGAAAAAGTAGAAAGTATCCATATGGTTGAAATTATAAAAATACTTTTAGATTCCCTTCAAATGAATTTTGAAGATATAATTTCAAAAATTCTCCAAAAGTACAATTTCTCTCTTTAGCATTTGAATTTTTTTGTGATTGGTGAAAATTGTGGTTTCTATTGATTTGTAAAAAAATGCGTAAGATCTTGTAATGTGAACACCAATACTTTTTCGAAATAGTAAGTTTTCCAACACTAGGCAAATCTAAATTCTTTGTGCTATTTCTCTTATGATTTTTGACTAACTATAGTGATTTTAGTTTTGAATATAAATATTGAAAGACAACCCAATCTTATACCAAAAGAAAAAAATTTGAAAAAGTGTTTTTTTGTTCGAAGTTGGGGGGTGACCAAAAAATGGTCACTTGAGCTATTAGGGATTAACGATTAAGGTTCCAAAAAATGTATAGAGAACACTCATTTCAAATGGTAATTTTTGGTGCCTATGTGTACATTAGAGATGGGATCATGCAAGGTCCTAAATCTTGATAATTATAATATCCTCATTGGTATCTATACTATCGAGGCAAATGATTGGATGCTTGTGATGATGTCAAGATCTTGGTGACTAAAAGGCCAATGGGGGTACTTGGTACTTTTAGAAAGCCCATGGTGAAGGTGTGTGCAAAAAAGAAAATTTATGACATTTAGAGTGATAAGGTGAAAGATATTGAATTTTTAGATTTTAATCTCATTAAAAATTAGAAAATTAGATGGGAATTTGAAAATTGGTTGCAAAGAACCATCAAGCCATCAAACAATAGTCGTCTTGCAGTAGAGCTCTTCATCAATTGCAACGTTGAGTCAATACTTAATTTTTATTCTCCTTATTTTAAAAATGTTTGTCAATACTTTACTTTTACCTTATTTTGCTTCTTCTTTTAAATTAAAAAAATTTGTTTGCCAATATATTTTATATTTTTTAATGCCAATATTTTTTTTTTTTAAAATGTAATACAAAAATTGATAAAGAAAACAAAAAACCATATATGAAATGTCAATGCTACAAATAGTTTGCCGTATTTAACCCCTAGAAGTTCCTTGAATGTATTTTCACAGGAAAAACACTCCAAAACTAGGGAAATTTGGAAAGGAAGGGTGTGTTATGTTCTCCGGAGAAATTTCTATGTTTTCTTCCATTGAGATGTGTTAGTGTTCGCCCTTCCATTCTTTGAAATTGCATGGAGCTTGGATTTTTGCATGCCTGCCTGCACACACTGGTGAAATTCTTCGCTCACCCGAAATCCCTGCGGATAAGGCTCCTTGCGGTGGATATGGCAAATAAATAAGGTGGGTACACCCAAATGTGCCACTGACCTTAAACCGCCATCTACACTATGTGTACACCTCCAAAGTCAGTTCTGTACTTATGTGGAAGAAACGCTTTTAGAATCAAACTTTGTTCCTTAATAACTTTTGCATACAGAATTCAAATGCCCCGTTCTCTGGTGTGTTGGAACCTCCTTTCACTTGCCAACAAGAACATATGAAAATCTAACCAGTTTAAGAATAGCAAATAGGGTCAGTAGCAAAAAGTGGCGGTCTTGGGAGTACCACCGTGTGATTTCATCGCTTCCGGAACGTCCATGGTTGCTCGTGTAAACGTGCACTCCCATTGTGTGCTCGTGTATCGGTGCTTAATCTGTCAATAGAAAGGGGTTATATCATTCATCTCTGCCGACATACTTGTGCCGCCGCAGGAAGATCTGTGTTTTCAATGCTCCATATCTGCTCTAGTTTTCCAAGAGCAAGATGGAAATACTCTGATGGAAATACTCTGTTCTACTGTCCGGGAGACCGGCATGAAATGTGCTGATGTCGCTACTTTCCCAAACAGAATGAAGAAGAGGATGTACACTTTTTGGCATATGGGTTTTTCTGGTAGCAATAGTCAACTGAATTTTGCCAATCGAGATGCCGTTATGTACTTGTGTGAATCTGTGAAGGAGTCTGTCTGTACCTGACGAAACTGTTTCAAAACCCTTCTGCTGAAGTTACGGGATAGCAAAATCAGGAACGTACTTACAATCCTTTGGTATCGAAACATTGCTCGAACGATGCGCGAACATGGAAAGCGACCTCGTCCAGAAATCGACTTCTTTCGAAGTCTTTGATTCAACTCCTGGAGTTGCCACCACCATGGTTACCAACCATTTTGGATTTTCTTCTTCCTGTTCAAGTTCCATTCAAAAGTGGGGATCATTACTTCGTCGGGATGATTCATGGTCTGGAGATCTTAGTTCAATCTCAATCAATCCTTGTTGCCGCAAATTACAAATCTTACATGTATTGCGCCTGTTGCATTGAGCACCTCAAGAGTCTGTCTCTTGTGACATCTCCATTTCTTGCGCATTGGTTGCATCACCGGATGTGAGGAGTGTGATGTTTGGGAGATGCTTAGAGTTGTGAAGGTGCTAAGGTGGCGAGGGTATGTTTTGATTTTGTTTTTTTACTATGCGTGAATGGCTTTTATAATTTCCAAGTACATGAGAGGTTGTGTAAGTAAAAGTGGAAACCTCATATTGCACTCAAAAGTCATTCACCATATTGTTTCCAATCACGGTGTTTAGATAATTTCAGCTGAAATGCAACACTTTGAGTGGATTTTGTGCATATATCACTTCAATTTGGTAAATTTTTTTGTGGTGGATATGTGCTTGACTCATTGTGGAGAGAGGACAAACTTGTTTTTTTTAGCTCCCTACCATCATAATATTCTTACTCTTGATGTGAATAAGCAACAATGTGAAAGAGGGGTGTGAAGTGGATATAAGGATAGATCTCTTGGCTGTGCTTCATGAGTGTACCCAAGACCTTAAAATATCTTTAATTTTTTCGCAAGCGGTAATTTTACATTGAAGACACATCGTTGTTGCATGATTGGAGTTGTTCAATTCTTATGTTAATTGCTATATAGTCAAATCATGTGGCTATGAATAGATGAGTCATTAAGCCTTAATGCATCAAGGCCTTTGACCAAATCTCAACATTCTATAACATATGACTTTAGCATCATTTTCAAAGTTTCATTAAAGTATGCTTTAAAATGGTTTAGGTTTTGAGTGACTAGTATTGGCCATCTACTCAAAAGCCATCTCTACACGTCAAAATTATCCTAACTTTGGTTTTGTTCTAGCTTTTAGAAATGAAAGTAAAACAAATTGAAGAATCTATTGGTACAAAAAGCTTTCCAAATTGTGGTTTCATACAAGCAATGCAAAATTCGATCACATCATTCTAGTGCAAATAGTCTTGTGGTGAAGAATATTCAATCTACTAACATGATCAAGGTATCTTTCACCTCAATCATTTTTACACATTATGTTCCAAAATAATATTTGACGACACCATTCTTTTGTTTTAATTTGCCTATTTGTGAAAATACAAACATAAATAAACTTTCTTGACTAACAATCAAAATTGGTAGAAAAATTGGCTCATATTTAGGTCAAAACCTTATCAACGTGAGCTTTGCAATTGTATGGTATGTAGTCATTCACGATGATGAACCCTAATTTTAAAGTCCTCTTTTGAAAGTTAATGTAGAGGAAAATACTTGCAAGATTTTCACTATTATATAGGAATCAATTTCCATTTCATGATAGAATTGCAAAGAGATTTAGTAAGCCGTAAAGTAGCTCTTCACCTTAGTTGAAAGTGTAGATATTCTTTCATCATCACGAAAATTATTACGAGTGGCTAGTTGTTTGGTTCAAAATACAATGTGACTTAAGTTTGTCACATAATTTAATTGCACTACAAGACTATTAGTGAGTTTCTTACATATTGGTGATTGACTGTTGAAATACTCTAGAATTCTAACAATCACATCAAGGCCTTTGGAAGATGGCATCTTGGTTGAAACTAAATGATCTCTTCTTAGAGACGCGGGTTCAATCTCCTACGGGTACCATTGTACCTCAACTTATGTTGAGGTGGATTCAAGTGTATTCAATCCTGTTGGTGGATTACATATACTCAAATCAACCTCCACGTAAGTTGAGTACTTTACCAAGTCATGGGCCATATTTTTAATTATGTTATAGCTCACTAGTATATCATTTAAGCATATAGAATATTTACAATTTGAGTTTTTTGTAATAGATGCGATAATGTTCAATGATAACTAAATAAAAACTTGCTATACACTCGTTAGAATCCATCAACATTTTCACTAAAAGAAAACCACGACTAAATCAATACCAAATCAACTCAAGATTGATCATTTTCATTCATTTTTTAAGCTTTCTGAAAATCATTTTTACTCATTTTCACTCACCGAAAATCAATAGGATGGTGTCTATTTTCTATTCATTTGAATAGTGTAATGACAAAAATAAAGTGAATTTTAGGGAATGTAGAATCTTTGTGGAATCTTTGTAAAATCTTTTGGAATCTTTTGGAAATTGGAATATGTCGAAAACACTACCAAGTCATGGGCAATATTTTTATTTATGTTCTAGCTCATAAGCACATTATTTAGAGATACAAATATTTTCAAAATCTTCATTTTTTTGGTGATAAATGCAACAATTCTCAATAATAATTGAATAAAAATTGGCCATACACTTATTAGAATCCATCAACATTTAATATAAAATATCTTTCTTGAGTGTATTCAACAAAGTTCATCACTAGCTTCCTGAGAACTACTAACTTTGAAAAACAACTTAGAAGAGAATGAATGTTACTAAGATGTATAGTACGTAGAGTGATGTTGAATCCCTAAAAGCTCAAGGGACTTGGCCAAAGCACGAATGCGTTATAAAATATAAGTTCTATAACTTTTTTGAAGTTTACATCAATAAAGATAATGTGAAGTAGAAAAAATAGAAAGTATCCATATGGTTGAAATTATAAAAATACTTTTAGATTCCCTTCAAATGAATTTTGAAGATATAATTTCAAAAATGCTCCAAAAATACAATTTCTCTCTTTAGCATTTGAATTCTTTTGTGATTGGTGAAAACTGTGGTTTCTATTGATTTGTGAAAAAATGCGTAAGATCTTGTAATGTGAGTACCAACACTTTCCCAAAATAATAAGTTTTCCAACACTAGACAAATCTAAATTCTTTGTGCTATTTCTCTTATAATTTTTGACTGACTATAGTGATTTTAGTTTTGAATATAAATACTGAAAGACAACCCATTCTTTTATCCAAAAAAATAAATTTGAAAAAGTGTTTTTTTGTCTGAATTTGGATAGCGACCAAAAAATGGTCGTTTGAGCGCTTAGAGGTTAACAATTAAGGTACATAAAATATATAGAGAATACTCATTTCAAATGGTAATTTTTGGTGCCTATGTATACATTAGAGATGGGATCATGCAAGGTCCTGAATCTTGATAATTATAATATCCTCGATGATATATATACTCTGAAGGCAAATGATTGCATGTTTGTGATGATGTCAAGATTTTGGTGACTAAAAGGCTAATGGGGGTACTTGATACCTTTAGAAAGTCCTCGGTGAGACTATGTACAATATTTTTTTTTATAATACTTAGAGTGATAATGCAAATGACATTGGATTTTCAGATTTTAATCTAATTAAAAAATAGAAAATTGGATGGGAATTTGAAAATTGGTTGCAAAAAACCATCAAGCCATCAAACAATAGTTGTCATGCTGCAACATTCAGTCAATATTTTATTTTATTTTTTATTTAAAAAAATGTTTGCCAATATCTTACTTTTACCAAATTTTTCTTCTTTTCTAAAATTTAAAAATATTTTTTCCAATATTTTTTCTATTTTTAATTTCCAATATTTATTAAAAAAATGTAATTGCAAAATTGATGGAATATATATATTAAATGTGAGTGCTACAAATAATTTGCTGTATTTAACCCCTAAAAGTTCCTTGATTGTAATTTCACAAAAAAAAACCCTCCAAAACTTGTGAAATTTGGAAAGGAAGGGTATGTTATCTCCTTTGACACATCTGTACCGATAGAGAGAATTCTTCGCTTGTTTCCTTTGAGATTTGTTAGTGAGGGTAGTGACACCTTTTTCAAGAAGGAAAATTTTCTTCAACAATGAGAAGTTGGTGAAAGAAGAAAGGAGTCAATGGAGAGCCCTTGTGTATGAAGAAGGTGTGACCCCCTTTTTTGATGTGTCAAGGATGGAACATGAAAACTAGAGAATGGGTTTTACATGTTTGTACTGGATGGGTAGGTTTGCATGATTCGAGGATCCAATTACAAAGGTTGGAGTCCCGGGGTTGAATTGTTATAGACCAAGTTGATGTGCACATTTGTCAACAAAGCAAACTATCGGCAACACAAGGGTAAAAAATTCTTCATGAAATCTTCCAAACACCCATTTCTTCAGCTCCCAAGGTGAAGAATGGTTTGGTTCAATTAACGGGGAATGAGAGCTTTGCAATCCAAGCACAACCAACATGAAAGCAGCACGGCTCAATTCTCCATTAATTGAACCCTTGGTGGAGAAGGGTGTGACTACTCTTATTGTTCGCCCTTCCATTCTTTGAGATTGCCTTGAACATTGATGTTTTGTATCCATGCTCTAGTGAAATTCTTCGCTACCCTATATTTCGAAGAGGAAGATGGAAATACTCTATTCTATTGTACGGGAACTGGCATGAAATGTGCAGATTTGAAATGTGAAATGTGAAGTAAAGTATAATTGTGACATGAAGTATTTCTTCACCTTAGTTGAAAGTGCAGATATTCTTTCATCATCAAGAAAATTGTTAAGAGTGACTAGTTGTTTGGTTCATTATATAATGTGACTTAAGTTTGTCACATAATTTAATTGCACTACAAGACTATTAGTGAGTTTCTTACATAACGGTGATTGACTGTTGAAATACTCTAGAATTCTAACACACATCAAGGCCTGTGGAGGGTGGCATCTTGGTTGAAAATAAATGATCTCTTCTTAGAGACGTGGGTTCAATCTCCTACGGGTGCCATTGTACCTCGACTTATGTTGAGGTGGATTCAAGTGTATTCAATCCTGTTGGTAGATTGCATATACTCAAATCAACCTCCGCATAAGTTGAGTACTTTACGAAGTTATGGGCCATATTTTTAATTATGTTGTAGCTCACTAGTATATCATTTAAGCATATAGAATATTTACAATCTGAGTTTTTTTGTTAAAGATGCCATAATGTTCAATGATAACTAAATAAAAACTTGTTATACACTTGTTAGAATCCATCAACATTTTCAGTAAAAAAAACCCATGACTAAATCAACACCAAATCAACTCAAGATTGATGATTTTCACTCATTTTTTAAGCTTTCTAAAAATCATTTTCACTCATTTTCACTCACCAAAAATCAATTTCTAAGAAAAAGTTACATTTATTTTTCAACAAATATTTTTTGAAAAAAATAGAAATGGCATCTAATCTATGTCATTCCATATCTTTTAAAGCTTCATTGGTCTTATTGAAATTAAAGTTGAGCTATCTCTTAAAAATTGTCAAGCAACCTATTTTTATCCCTCCCTCCAAAGTAAAAAAATAATAACCATCAGATGAGATTAAAAAAAACTAAGACCACCCTTTGCTATTGTGTAATGTGAATTAAGAAAAAAATATTGTTGAAGTCACACTAGTAGCATGATTTGAAAAGAAAACAATAATTTTTTTTGAAAAGTTAACAATGGTGCAATTTGGTTGTGTAATATATGTATGTGGTAGTGACAATAGGACTTCGTTTATGCTTCTTCATGTAAACATGTAATATATAAATCAAATATTCAAATTAATTAATTTTGTTGATTCATAAATTATACATTATGATTGACTTTGAAAAATGTATTCGGTTGTAGAAAAATAATTGAAACTAAATTTATTGAAGGATTTAATTAAAATTTTGTACAATTCATTTTAAGAACCAAATTAAAATTAATTTATTTGAGAGGATGAATTCAAATTATCTCATTTGAGGGAATGAATTCAAATTAATTCATTTCATAGAATGGATTCAAATTAATTCATTTCATAGAATGGATTCAAATTAATTCATTTCATAGAATGGATTCAAATTAATTCATTTCATAGAATGAATTCAATGCAATTCATTTGAAAAAGTGAATTCATTGTAATTTTGTTGAGAGAATGAATTCAAATTAATTCATTATGTAAATAGGATTCAAATTGATAAATTTCATAGAATAAATTCAATGTAATTCATTTGAGAGAATGAATTCAAATTAATTCATTTGAAATAATTTTAGCAATATGAAAAAGACAAATTTTAGTAGCATGAGATTGAAGAAAAAAATGTTGAAGAGATTAGGGTTTAGGATTGAATGTAAAAGTTTTACATTGAATTTTTTTATTGAATTTTTCAATGTAATTTAGGATTTGTTGCACGAAGGAAGCAATTGAGGAGGAAGGAAGTGAATTTGGAGATTGAATGTTTCAATGTAGGAAATTGGAAATGATTTTTGTCCAATGGCTACATGCCATGTGTACAAAAATTATTCCCTGACTACCTTACCATTAGGCATGTACATGGTTTTACATTATCACCTCCAATGAAGTGATAGTGCCTCTCCACCTTTTAGATATTGTATTCACAAGAAACATCCACCTCAAAAATTGTATATTATTTCTATAACTAAAGTGCAATGAGATAGTAAAATGTGCCTATGTATTAGAGGATATTTTTACAAGTTGAGTACTTTATAGACTTCCTATAGTAGTATGGTGATTAACTTCTAACTACCCAAGTGAACCAACAATATATGGTCATTCTAAAATTTTAGGCTCACTTTAGTGTGGGCCGTTAAGTTCTTTTGATCATTTGAATTTTTTTACAGGAAGTATTGAAGGTTAACTATTGAAAGCTTGATCTTCTACTAAAGAAAGTAAATATTTGATTTTTAAGAGGTTTTTGGAAGTGCATGTGAGTGTACTAACACAATTTCTAGTTTTTCATATCACCTCCGATCCCCCAAAACTCATTTATCCAAAATTCTTTAACATTGTGGGAAGGGGCAATATACTAAAAATAGAATAGATACATTTCTCTTATTATAATCTCACAACTCTTATGCAATTTCACATTCAAAATTGGTATGTTTATTAATAAGAAACCATTTTAAGCATCTATATAATTAGATTTGGAAAAAAAAAATTGCTTCATTGAGAATAATTATTGGCCCAAAGTCTTTATTTAAAGAAAAACACACTTTTAAAGACTTGGGCAATTGGTAATTAAGTGTTAAAAGTGAGGAGTTTCTCTTTGGCCCTAAACCAAAGGTGACCCTAACATCAATAGACATGATCCTAGAACTAAATACACCAAGATGCATTGCCGTTTGGAATTCCTCAAAGAAAACCGTGATAGGCTTCCTATAGAATCAATAAAGAATCCACTCAATAAGCCCTTTTGTATTTGGAGACAATATTTTGAAGTAGTTTTGGGCCTCTAAACATCAAAAGACTTCATTAATTGACAATTTTGTTTTTCCTTCTATCTTGTAAGTGTTTCTATCTATGAATCTTATAAAGAATGAAAATCAAGTTTGGTGAAGGCTTTGCACCCCCGCCTAGACTTTCAACTCAATTCTTCAACATATACATTTTCTAATTCAAAAATTGTAATTGCAAAAAATTGTAAGCTAAGAATATGCATGGGCTTATTGTGTAGTACGTAGTCATAAGTAATGCATCAAAATCTATTTTCACTAGGAATGCAAAAATCTTGCAATGTAGATGATGAAAGTTTCTATAATTTCTTCCACATAATTTTTCTTATATTAGACCAATTAAAAAACCCATGAATAAATATGATAAATGTACAATTTAAAAGATTTTCAATGTATTAATAATCTAGTATATAGACTGTTTTAATTTTAATCATTCAAGAACTACTTTCTCGCTTACTACTTTGAGACATGTATCATGTGTTTTATTAGTTCCAACTTCAAAAAGGAGGAAAAAATACATTCTGAGCTTTGGTTGAAAATAGACAAATAGTTGCACCCTATAGGTCGGATATCACTTCTTGGTAACAAGAATGTATGGTTCTACCCTGGAAGTTAAAATTACAATGTTCCAAATTGATGAAATTGTTTGCATAAGTTCTATTATCATACAATGTTTTCTTAAATGCAAATATACAATTAAATTATAAAAGAAATTAATTTTTTTGATATAAATATAAATTTATGTAAATCACATTGATATTTTAAAATTTAAATATTATAGCTTTGATATTTAAATTTATAATTTTGGTTCAATTATCTAATAAGATGAATAATATTATTTTAAAATTAAATATATTATAAATAAGTTATCCTGATAATCAAATGAAATGACAAATATTAGGCCTAAATATTTGTCTATTTTTGGTTTGAAAAAAATTCAAAGGGAGTATATTCTTCAAGGAAGTGGGCTAGGCCCTGCAAAAAATTGCAAATGGGAAATTCTAGTGCCCTTTTCAACCTACTCTACCCCTCTTCTACATAGAAGTGTAAAACTCCAAAATCGAGGGATCCTCTACCCATAGCCAACTCAGTGAGTAATATAATAATTGGGAACTCCAACTTCTAGCTTTGAAATACCCTATGCCAAGGACAAATTCGATGGAAATTAAGTCATTTAAAAAAAAAAAGTATCACATGTCATCTTGTCAATGGTGTGAGGTGACATGGACCCCTCATAATTTGGCATGGAAATTCAATTTCACCAAATCAAACCTTCATGCACAGTGTAGGCTCATCAACTTGTTACAATTGCAACCTCAAAGTTTGGATTTTCATTGTGCATTGGTGGAGGCATGGTACATGAACACGTCCATCCTATGCTTTTGGACAAGCCAAATATTGAAAAGTAGCACCATTTTCCCATTGGCAAAGATGCTCTAAACAATGATATGTGCGGACCCTGAACTTTTGAGCCTACACATGTGCCTCTACTCAAATTGCTCCAACTTCGGTGTCCTTTGGTGGCAATGATTCTAAGGTAACTACGCCTAATTTCAACTACTTTCTAAAATTGTAGTCTAGATTCTTGTCTAAAATGTACTAACACTATTCATAAAAGTCTACGTTCAATTTTGGAAACATTTGTTTTCAGCACTTTGAAAATCCATAATTTATTCATACAATGTCCAAAAAATGCATTTTAAGAGAATCTAGAATCTCGTTTTGACTTCCAATCAAAGACCCCCACAAAAAATTTCAATATAATAATGGAAACCATGCTGAGCAAATTGCTAAATTATTTGTGTGATTTTAGGTGTAGTTACCTTATTTCCTCTAACCTTAATCTCGAGCCTACTCCTAAGCATGTTTGAAAAGTACAATACTGACTAATGAACATCAAGTGCAATACATTGGCTAAAGAGTGCTTAACGACATCCCATCTAAACTGCCACACTTTCCCAGACAATAACTCTGTGAGTCTCTCCCAAGGGATTTTGTATGTATACAACAACCCTTTTTCGCATTGAGGGGCCAGATTGCACCAATTCAAAATAAATTTCTACTTTTTGTCAAGTAAAAGTAATCTTTTTCCGCCAAAATTTTTTCACGTCTATGAAAAATGTGGATGATGAAGTCACCAGATTTGAATGAAAAAGTGCATGAATATGATTGAAAAGTGTTTTCTTGTTCCAAAAGATGGATGAATATAGAAATACAATGCTTCACCAAATTTGAAGTGATTACCATCCCAGCACTTTCTCAAAAGGCACGTTCTGAGAAAGTAGAAAAAAAAGGGCTGGTATACAATAAGCCCCGCGTTCATCGATCTGACTCTGCAGGAGACGTGAAGACTTGTTCAATTACTCGCACCTTTTTCATGCTTGGTTGAAGCATCTCACTGGCTCTTACACCATACGGAAATTGTGTTCCAAGCTTGGGCTTCCATAGATCTCTCGATCTAGCAAGTTCATGCGGATCTCTTCAAATTAAGAGCCTCAGTCTATGTGTTGCATGCAGACTCACAGCAACCCCTCCTCGGAAGTTGAACGCCATCGCTGCGTCAAATTGAGGCCATTTGCTACATTCGTGCCGACTTTAGAGCGTCCCCTGCCGCTACTACCGTATGAAACTGCAAGCTCTGTACACGTGAGGAGTATCGCAGATCGATCTTCAGAATAAGGTATTGAATGATTACCGGCCAGCCGCATCGTTTTAAGCATTTTATCGAATACTTAGAAGTGGGATCCTGCAATGTTTCGTAAGAGATCTGCCACTTTGGTTTACAACGACAAAAACTCTCTTTGAGATCAAATTCATAGCAATATGTCTGAAGTTCTTATACAATCATTGAGAGTGGCTGAGTGAAGTTAGGTCACTATTGAAAGGATAATAGACAACCCCACGTCCTAATTATCAAAGAGCAGTGGTGATGGACATTAGCCAAGACATGCTTACTCCACCTGTAGCAAGTCCAACCAAACATGAGTTGTTGGTAACAGGGGTCAGCATAGGAGGCGGAAATGAACTGGTGTTTGTTGGATGGAGCTCAGAACTATTGCTGACTCGATCAGTTCGAGTGCTGTTATAAGAAAAAGAGTCATAAAGGGCGCTTGTTGCTTTGAGTTTTATGCAGGAAATAAGGGCTGGCAGTGAAAGATTCAAGCAGCCATGGTGATGAAGCTGTATGGGATGAGCAATTTGTATAAGCAGCGTGCCATTCTGCCACTCTTCGAGGCCAAGGTATAGATTTCTCCTCTTCCAGGATCTCGTGCTGACAGAAGTTGATCTGTTCGAGTTCATTGCAAACAATAGCTTACTAACTAATTGCTAACATAATTAACCTGTGATTGTAAACTGCGGGCTGTGGTGAAGGTGGATGTTGAGAAAGAATTAGAGTTGGTGAAGGTGAACGTATTGGACGGACATCACCTGCTGCCCATTTCCACCCAAAAGCAGGTAAACCAGACATTTTCTTTGCTGAATGTTTGCTTAGAATTTGAAGTAAACCAGAAACGTTGCTTGTCCTAAAGTTTCAGCCATTGTTGATGAAGTTTTTTCTTTCATGGACTGTGGCGGCAGCCGTTTCAAAGAGTTCCTTACTTCGAAGATGGCGACATCACAATCTTCGGTAAGCAGGTTTCTATTTACTTCGAAACAGCTCAAGCAGGCTAGGAACATTGATTTCCAGCGGTACATTTTGTAGGCAATATCGGTGGTAAATGATACAGTAGAACCTCTGATAAGCAAGAGGGCTGAGACCAATCTGACACAGAAGAGAGGTTATTACAATTCGGGAGGGTCATTGCATGAACAAGGTTTGTAGTCATTGCACTAATGAGTTCACATTGATTATTCATTCTATATTGTACAAATCAAAGAACATTGGACACATTGATGACAACTTGAGTCACAAAACAATACCTTCCTTACTCTTGCGCACGCACACATTACAATTGTAAGGTAGTCACTTCTTACATTTTGTATGTGGCACAAGCTAGGACTAGCTATCAATATTGTAGTAGAGAGGTTTATTACTTTAAAGAGTGAGGTTTATGAGAAGTAAGTTCTACTATACTTATTGTGAGACATTGAAGTTCATACCACGACCTAATTATGACATGTACCTAAATGCATTGCTTCATAATTCAAGCATAAATATAAGTTCACCACTTCAATATCAAACTTGTGTTTGTTTTTGATCAACTACCCTTTGAACCCTTCTAAAGATGTTTGTGGTAGGTTAAAGGAGCGATATCAACAAAGAAAGTCTAGTCCAAAGTTTACACAAATTCATTTGTAAGTTAAATTACAAACTCCACTTTCAAAACCAAATATTGTATAGCAACAATTACGGAGAGTTTTGGATTCTACAACCAAGCACGTTGCTTTTCAGCAACCCCACTAGTTTGACATTTTGTCACTGTAGTGCGTGGTGAGAAGCGATGCTATTCTCGTCTCCTAGGGAATGAGCTCTTTATTTGGTGCATTGGAATCCTCTCTCTTTCATCTTTCATTTGCTAACATGTAAAGTGAAACGAAGTATGCTCGAAGTTCAATTGCTTCTTCATACGCATTTGGGTGTCATCACATCAGGCAATTGCCCTAACTAACTGGGACTTGAACCTCCACGTACAACCTTGACAGAATCCCGAGCCATCGCCAGGTACTTAGCCGAGAAATACGAAGGTCAAGGAACAAATCTCCTGGGCAAGACGGCCAAGGAGAGAGCGGCCGTGCACCAGTGGTGCGAGACCGAAGCCCACAGCTTCAGGGAAGCCTGTTTACCCTTGATCAGGGAACTCTACTACGCGGAAGCTCAGAAACGACCTGTGGACGAAGAAATTGTGAAACGCTGTGAGCCTGGGTTCAACCAAGTGCTGGACACTTACGAAGCGCATCTGAGCTCGCAAGGAACCAAGTACTTGGCTGGGGATCAGTACTCCCTGGCGGAGATTTTCCACACGCCAATTGTGCATTTTCTGGTGCAGCGTCGGCCGGATTTCTTCGCAACGCGGCCTCGTGTGTCGGCGTGGGAGAAGGACATCACCACTCGTCCTTCGTTCGTGAAGTGTCTCCAAATGGACTGGCAAAGCGCTCCGCGTCTGGAGTAGGAAAGTTTGGGGAGGAACTGCGTGAGGTTGTGCGGAGATTGAGCATACGAGGTGAACCACTGGTTGGCCTTTGTTGAAATTTCTTAAATCACTCTTTGTGCTCTTTGCAATTGAAATGACAGTTTTGAGTGTTTTCTTTTAAATTTCAAAAGGTCCTCGAACTTTAGAGATTGTAGTTTGTACTAGAACAATTTAAAAAAAACCAATAACTAAACAAATGAACACAATATTAGTCAATAATTTTTCAAACCAATTGAAACTTCAAATAAATAGATTTAAGTGTATAATGTTTTTTGAAACTTTAGGTTCTCTCTATATCAATATAAATGAAAATGAAAATTGGAATAATGATGTAACTAAGATTTATTAATTCAATGACTTGTACAGTGCATAAAGTTAGAAACATCTTGTACCACAAAATGGTGACATGATGATGATAGTTGTATATAATATATGAGCTTCAAATGGATTTTGAAATTCACTACAACATACCTAGTGCAATTAAATGGTTTAGTGTATCTCAATTTGAATGATTCATTCATCTATTTGAATTATACATGCATTTTGAGTACAATTTTTTTTAAAGTGATAATACACTGAAAAGCATAAAATTGCTACAAAAATTGGCAATGATGTCATTTTTTGAGGATAAAAAAAATGAGTATTCAACCATATTACATCTAGTGGATGTAAATGCAGTCATCAAATGAAGGTAGCATTTTGCATTGCCTAAAAGGAAACACTAGATATATTGATTGCATTAAAGAAAAATCCAACCTCTATGCAATTGTTGTATAACATTGTATATTGAAGAACCATATAAGACAATTTTATTCATAATAGGGATTCAATTTTGAGTCGCAAAAGACATTCCACAATAGACATATAGTCATTAAGGAAAGGTCTCAATAGAGAATATTTCTACTAGTCTTTTCAAGGATGCAAAAGAAGCCTCCAAGGTTGTCCGTTGGAACAATACATACTACAAGCCTTCACAATATTGGCATGATTCTAGAGGGACAAAATCTAACAAGCTCAAATCTATCAAAGAAAGCAAAATTTTGCCCAATTAAAAATTGTTGGGCCCTAACTTGTTGATAAGAGCAACTCCAATGCAACCAAAAACAACTACACCAACAACATAAAAATACACCCCTATGCACCTAGTATTAGTTTCTCTTCATTTCAATCCCCACCAATTTCTTTCTTAAGCCTAATAAATTGATGAGATACGGAAAGCTTACAGGTTGAATCACAATAGAAAAAAATTATAATTGCCATACTTTTTCAAGCTTTGTTATATGTGGCAATAAAATGGAATACCCCTTAAGCATCTTGCATAGGTATTTTTTAATGTAGAATCTTTCCTCTCCCTCTATATAAAATGCAGAAAAATCCATCTAAGGTTTGGATTGTTGCCATTGCATTGAGTTAAGTTTTTTTTAAAAGTCACCAAAAGAGAATGAGGTCCCATTAGAAGATGTTCAATTGCTTTGGAGGGTTGTGAGTTCCTTGAGGTTTTTAAACTCTAAGAACTCATTGCACTTGTTGCCTAATGTAGCACAACGACTTCCATATCATTAAAAAAATTCCAAAAAGAAATTAATTTTTTTACAACTTTCTTTTTCATTTTCAATTTTTTCAATTTAAAAAAAATTAATTAATAAATAAATCTAACAACAGCTGTTCCCAGGTTGCTAGGGGAACAACAATTGAAACAGCCTTGAAACAGCCCTCTCAACCCCACCCCACCCCCAAAATCTTCTAATGACCTTTTTCTATTTCAAAATTCTAATACATTTTTGTAATCACTTCACTGTATTGGTAGCATAGGTTACTCTATTTTTGTACATGTAGATAAAGAAAAATGACTAGTCAATATATTGCACATATAGAGCATTATGATTGGCTTTGAACAATGTTATGTAGCCCATGAACTCTTGAGCCTATATTAGGGCTTTTTTTTGGCTTTTTTGTGCCAAATTGCACTAGCATAAAATAATTTGGCTAAAAAATGGCAACAAATTATGAAGTTTTTTGCTAGAAGGGTGAAAGCATAGTACAGTTGTACATAATCATAGTCACAGTATAATTTCTATACAAGATGAAAGTTTGGAGTCAATTTTTTTTTTTATAGTTTTTATAACTTTAAAAAAATAAAAAAATAGATCAAAGTCTTCATCTTGCATACATTGTTAAATGTAGAACAAAAAGTGATTTTCATCTATTACTTTAATGTATAGAGTATTATCACAAATTTAAATTTAACTTTTCTTGCCTAGTTGAAGATTTTATTTTTATAATTCAAAGAGTTAAAGCCAATGCCTTTATGTTTAGGTACTTAGATTAGGCATTTGATGAGTCTTTTAGGGTCTATATTCTATATAAGAAAATATCCTTGCAAATATGTGATTTTAGTATGAGGCCCAAATTTTTAATTTAAAGTGTATTTTTTTAATTTTTAATTTGAGAATCTATTAAAAGACCTTTTAATTGAGATGATACAACTTTGAATTTTATATAAATGATAATTTGGCTCCATTTAGTGTCAATTTGGATAAATTTAGTACCAATTTTGGTACATTTTGTACTAGTTTTTAGTGGTTCGTATCTTTGGCAGGGAACAACCATAGTGTGCAATCACCTAGAAAATTTTGAATTATAAAAAAATCTTGGATGAAGTCACCTAATTGTGAATGAAAATAGAATTATAAACATGTAATATATACGAATGTGATACTTTGTATTCAATATGTTGATGAATGTTGAAATTTGGAGCACCACTATAACATTTTATATCACCACTTCATGAAAAATGAAAAGAAACAAAACTCGTCAATATATGTATAGGAGCCAACCCATTTCTAATCACCCCTACTTCTAATTCATAGACTAATCTCTTCATGTCATTAGAGAATTTCTAGGGGGTCAGAAAGGCCGTTCTAGGCCTATTTCTCCGACCTTGTTCCTACTATCAGCTTTGTTTTTTTTGGAAATTTTTTTAAAAATGAAAAATGAAAAAAGAAACAATTTTTTTAAAAATGAAAAATAAATAAATTGGTGACTTGGTAGTCACCATGCCACATTAGGTAGCAATTGTGAGGTTGTTCCCCCAACGCTAGTAGCTCAAGGAACTCGTAGCCCTCCAAAGTTGTTGACAATCTTGTAATGGAAGTTGTGGTGCGGTTCCCAAAGTAGTTGTCATGCATTATCATTGGTTGTCAAGCTTTCAATATTGCAACTAGCCCTTGGTTGATTTTGCACCGAGCCTATGGTTGGAAATAGAAAAGTCTATATGACCAATATAGGTCATATAGTTTAGCTAAAAAACTTATGATAATTATATTTTGAGTTACTTGGTAAGGACGAGCCAAACTCCACTGAAATCATCATTTTCTAATATCGTGGGAATCAATCGCTTAAAAAAATGAAAAAGTAGTCATTGGAAGTCAAACTACTATAGAAGAAGTTCCCTTTTCACAACAAACATGGAGGATGAATAGTTGCATGCTGTCCTATGTAGAGGAATTCTCTGTCATCCATCGGACACTTAATGTCTATGGCGGCCTTATAGGGTTAAAAAATTCTGAAAAAATCATATATTCCTTCCAAACTCTTTTTCTACATTAGGGAAAATTTCTACACTCACGAAATCTGCACTCCACATGCCCGGAACTGCTTAAGTGGTTGGAAATGGGTCGGCTTCGTTACCTCCATTCAAATTGCTTCAACTTCGGTGTCCACTGGTGGCAGAGACTCGTTTCCTCTGGCCCTAATCTTGAGCCTAGTACTTCCAAGCCTGTCCTGTCCAAGAAGTACAGTAGAACTTACATCGGGAAGCTGAGGAGTGCTGAAGGACGTCACATGTAAACTGGCACTCTCTCCCAGCGAGACTCACAGGGAACTCAGTACGTATGCAGTAAGCCCCACGTGTATCTGACTCACATAATTCCTATCTCTAGAAAACTCTGCAGGAGATCAGTAGGTAAGTCCAATTATTCCCACGTTTTTCGGTTGCATTGCCTGTAGAATTGCAACAGCTCCTCCTGAAGTTGAACGCCATCGCTGCGTCAAATTTGAGGCCATTGCTGCACTCGTGCCGACTTTGGAGCGTCTCCTGCCGCGCCGCTACTGTGAAACTGCAAGCTCTCTGAGGAGTGTCACAGATCGATCTTCAGATTAAGGTACTAGTGGATAATTAGTATTCACATCGTTTTATTAGCATTGATTTTTTATGGAGTACTTAGAAGTGGGATCCTACATTGTTGTGGAGAGATCATTTTGGGTAAAAAACAACCGAACTCGCTTTGAGATCAAATTCTTATCAGTACGTCTGAAGTCTGATTCGATATTCTTATACAATCATCCAAATTAAGTGGCTGAGTGAAGTTAGGTCACTATTGAAAGCGAAAATAGACAACCCCACGTCCTAATTATCAAAGAGCAGTGGTGATGGACATTAGCCAAGACAAGCGTACTCCACCTGTAGTAAGTCCAACCAAACATGAGTTGTTGGTAACAGGGGTCAGCATAGGAGGCGGAAATGAACTGGTGTTTGTTGGACGGAGCTCAGAACTATTGCTGACTCGATCAGTTCGAATGCTGTTTTAAGAAAAAACAGTCATGGAAGGCGCTTGTTGCTTTGAGTTTTCTGCAGGACATTAGGGCTGGCAGTGAAGGATTCAAGTGTTCAGCCATGGTGATGAAGCTGTATGGGATGTGCACTACGAATGTGCAGCGTGCCATTCTGCCACTCTTCGAGACCAAGGTATAGATTTCTCCTCTTCCAGGATCTCGTGCTAACAGAAGTTGATCTGTTCGAGTTCATTGCAAACAATAGCTTACTAACTAATTGCTAACATAATTAACCTGTGATTGTAAACTGCGGGCTGTGTTGAAGGTGGATGTTGAGAAAGAATTAGAGTTGGTGAAGGTGAACGTATTGGACGGACATCACCCGCGGCCCAATTTCACCCGAAAGCAGGTAAACCAGACACTTTCTTTGCTGAATGTTTGCTTAGAATTTGAAGTAAACCAGAAACGTTGCTTGTCCTAAAGTTTCAGCCATTGTTGATGAAGTTTTTTCTTTCATGGACTGTGGCTGCAGCCTTTTGGACAAGTCCCTTACTTCGAGGATGGCGACATCACAATCTTCGGTAAGCAGGTTTCTAACTACTTAGAAACAGCTCAAGCAGGCTAGGATCATTCCAACGGTTCATTTGTGGGCAATGTCGGTGATAAATGATACTTCTTACTGTGAGACATTGAAGTTCACACCACAACCTAATTATGACACGTACCCAAATGCAAACACTTCAAAATTCAAGCATAATCATGAGTTCACCTCAATATCCCAACTTGTGTTAGTTTTTGAACAACTACCAAGAATACTTTGAACCCTTCTAAAGATGTTTGTAGCAAGTTAAAGGACTAATATCAACAAAGAGAGTCTGGTCAAAAGTGTGCACAAATCTATTTGTAACAAAGAGAGACTCACATCACTTTTCATAACAAATATGCTGGCAAGTGTGGATAGTATTGGATTATATGTTCAAGCTTGTTGCTTTAATTTGAGCAATCCACTAGTTTTTTACATTCTTTCACTACAGTGCCTGTTAAGAAGCAATACCATTCTCCTAGTGAATGAGCTCTTTACTTGCTACTTGGGAATCCTTTTTCTTTCATTTGCTAACAAGAAAATTAAATGAAACTATACTCCAAGCTTAAAATCTTGCACTTAAGTGTGGTTGCCCTTAGTACCTTCTTCCATCTTAAGCCCTCTAGCTCAAGAGGCCAAATTCTTTTGAACTTATGGAGAGGTATGTGGCATTATGCCACTTGTCTAGTTAGGTTGGAATTGTCTTCACTTTTTAACATGTAAAGTTCATGAAATAGCTAAGGCAAAAAAGGGTGCATATTCTAATGCACATTTCCATACAAACATCAAAATTGGGGTTCAATACTAGTGCAAATTGGACATAAGTAAGCACCTAGAGTGCATGAAAAGACTTTGAATACCATATTAAGGTAACTACACCTAATTGTGAGTTCTTTCTAAGACCATCCCCTTGAGATGCTTCCCTACAATGTACTCTTACTATTCATGAGAGTCTAGGGTCAGTTTTGGAAACACCTATTCTCAACACTTTGAAAATTCATACTCCGTACTTTATTTATCCAGTGTCCAATAAATGTCAACTTGATAATACGAACCACACTCAATTGCTCAGACGCATTCATGTGTAGTTGCCTTACGCAATTGCCCGAACTAACTGGGACTTGAACCTCCACGTACAACCTTGACAGAATCCCGAGCCATCGCCAGGTACTTAGCCGAGAAATACGAAGGTCAAGGAACAAATCTCCTGGGCAAGACGGCCAAGGAGAGAGCGGCCGTGCACCAGTGGTGCGAGACCGAAGCCCACAGCTTCAGGGAAGCCTGTTTACCCTTGATCAGGGAACTTTACTACGCGGAAGCTCAGAAACGACCTGTGGACGAAGAAATTGTGAAACGCAGTGAGCCTGGGTTCAACCAAGTGCTGGACACTTACGAAGCGCATCTAAGCTCGCAAGGGACCAAGTACTTGGCCGGGGATCAGTACTCCCTGGCGGAGATTTTCCACACGCCAATTGTGCATTTTCTGGTGCAGCGTCGGCCGGATTTCTTCGCAACGCGGCCTCGTGTGTCGGCGTGGGTGAAGGACATCACCACTCGTCCCTCGTTCGTGAAGTGTCTCCAAATGGACTGGGAAAGCGCTCCGCGTCTGGAGTAGGAGTAGAGTCTGCAGGAATGATTGCACAAGGTTGTGTGTAGACCGAGCATGTCAGGTAAACCACTGGTTTGCCTTGTTTGCAAGCCTTGTTGGTATTGTTGAATTTTTTCTTAAAATTCCAAATAAAGAGAAATGTGAGAAATGGGGAGAGCAATTGAAATTTTATTTTTTTGACAAAGTATGAGTTTGTTATGAATTTTTGAAGTGTGTTGCTCAATTGGCCCCAAAGAGTCTCTAGAATACCCCCTATGCCAAACCAACAAAAAGTGTATCCAAAATGCATTTGTCATCTTACTCATGTGAAGGAATTACTTCTACAGTCCATCTAAAAACCTCCAAATCAAGTACAACTTGTGTCCCACTAAAAAGATTCGTTTATTGATTTCAACCATCCATATTGAATAACCTCATGGGGGCAAGTGGCAAGCAATCAAGGAGCATTCCTCTCCTAGCAAGCTTGGCCTAGCTTCTCAATGTGAGGCACCTTGTACTTGTTGCTTCTTCAAACCGTTGTGTTGATGATGACTTTAGCAACCACTTGGGCACTATGAAGATTGTTCATGAAGGGGCCATAGTTTCTTGTTGTGGATATTGGGAATAGATTTACATTTCTAGAATACCATTGTTACCACCAACCCTTTAAATCATCAAGAATGACTAGTTGGCAATATTCATGAATGATGCTCAAATATGATACTTTCCACATGGGTTTTGGGTGCTTGAATGAGGGCACCTAAGTTGGAGATTTTCTGTAGATCTAGGAGATGGGTTATTGGTTCTTGAATGCATGTATCACTAGCATAAAGACTAAAAATGTAGTTAATCCTTGATGAAGAAGATTTTTGGAGGTTTTTAGAAGGATAGAAGGAATATAATATTTCCTAACATGGCTATAATATGAAGGTCTAAGAAAGTTGCTTGTGATGAAATTACACCTAAAAATAGAAGTTTTTATTGCATTCACTAATCACTCCATTACCATCATTCAAGACATTAATTGTAGCCACTAACTAAACCTTGTGTAGCCCAAATTTTATTGGAAAAAGTTTATCAAGGTTTAATGCAAGACTTTAATGGGTCATTCTTCATGCATTAAAGAAAAAATCAGACCTCTAGAGGGTCGCCATATAGTGACATTTTAAGGATTTTTACTTTATACTTGGATACCTATACTTAGAATTGTACTAACTAGAGGTTCACCTTGTCTAACTTGTGAAGCTAGTTAGAACTTACAAGTGAGGGTGCAATAAAAGATTGTTTAATATTCAACCCAATATCCATTTGGGATTTTTAATCATCTTACAATATAAAGTGTTAAATACATTCTACTGATTTTGGCAACTAGCTTTAAATCTAAAGCTACTTCATTGGGTGTATTGGAAGATTAGAAGAAAAGTTTTTTTAATATAAGTAGGGTGGTAGTAGGTAAAACGATCCATATGGGATATGTAAATTAAGATCAATAGGTACTCAACTGCTCATAGTTAATTCAAATTAAACGTAGGAATTGTGCATAAAGTAGAATTTCAGACCTCATTTTAGCATAATACAATATATTTTTTCAAAAACTTTGAACCAAAAAAAGTTAGAGAATCAAGCTAAGTTTTATCTCCTTATTTTAGCACAGTATAATATCTTTTTTCAAAAACTTTGAACTAAAAAAAGTTGGAGAATCAAGCTAAGTTTTATCTTCAAAAATATGTTTGAGGTTTAGAGATTCCAACCAAAGGTTATGGAGAAATTTCAACGGAGTTGAAAGGATATTTTTTTAGATGTTTTTAAACCCCCTCTCTAAAATTTATCTATAACCTTTGGTTGAAGTCTCTAAACCTCAAATAGATTCTTAGAAATAAAACTTAGCTTTATTTCCCAATGTTTTTTAGTTCAAAGATTTTGAAAAATGATATTCTACTGTCATAAAATGAGATCTGAAATTCTACTTTGAGCACAATTGCTATGTTTTTGACAATTAGTGGTCAAACTCTCATCTTTAAATTATCCCATACCCTTTGAGGATTCATGATAGACAATTGATTTCATTATAAAAACAACCTTTTCATCCTTCATTCTTATCAATTGTCAATAAAGTAAGTCTTTTACATTGCCATCAAATAATTTCTTGATGGTGGATGGTAATTGGACTATTTTGAACATTTCCTTTTCTTTCAATAATTTGGTAAAAGTGCAAGAAGCATCAAATTACAAATTTAATAATGAATTGGACTTCTAGTACTTAGATTTTGAGACACTTCAAACATTGACAACCATTCATCATCACAATGTAACCTAAGCAACAATAAGGAAAAATAATAATAAAAGTAGGTGATAAAAATGTAAGATTCAAGGTCCTCTAAGGGCTTTCTAGTGGCCCTCTATGGGCCTAGTATTTTTTTTAATGCTAGTGTCTATGATGAATCTTTTGCATGTCATAGGCTAATTTACCTTAGTATCCAATGCGGGGAAGGTGGAGCAACTTATCACCCAAAAGCTATACATTTTTTTGAACAAAATATTAGATGGAAGATTTTCCTATTTTCAATGGATTCAATTGCAACAAAATCATAAGACAACATAGCTATGTAATTATGGATGAGTTTATAAACATTTAGATGAATATGTGTGTTTTCAACCATGTTCTATTTGTTGTATCCATGTTAACCCCTGAAGTTCGTCGACTATGTTTTTGCCAAAAACTCTCCAAAACTGCCATTTCTTATAGAAGTTTCAAAATTTAGAAAAAAAACATTTTTGGTCACATGTAACCATAGGATCTTGAAGTGCACTATTTTGAAAAGATGTGGTAAGAATTTCAGAAATTTCCAACTTGTAAATTGCAAGATATTAGCATTTGAAGTGACAAAAATCATTTTTTTGTCCATGCAAAAAACCAGGCAGCTGAACTTCACAAGGTCACATTTGTATGAAAAAATGTTCAAAATGATTGCAACTCTTTGAATTCATTCTTCAAGGCATGTTGGCTACAAGCTTGAAAATTTTTAGATCATTTGAAATTGTACAACATATAGGAAAAAAATAGTAAGTAGAAAGATGTAGAGAATGGTTCAAAATATTACATTATTAACAATTTGTTTATGGAAAAAAAAATTCCAATACCAATGGTTTCAATGTTGTAATAAACAATCTTCACCTACTTTTTTTTAATTCTTTTTCAAAAATATTTAAAATTGAGTTCAATAAAGGACTTCAAAGTTTATTTTCGGGTAGAAAATCCATAACTGCCTACAAACTAAAACACCTCATAACTTTGACTCATTGACCAAAATGGAATGATCCAAAGCTTTTAGTGTATAGATAAATATAGAAAACCAATTTCAAATTTGGATTTTTGAAAAAAAATGATTATTTCAAATCTACTCAGATTGCCCGAGTTAAGAAACAAACTACATATTAGGCCATAACTTTTGACTCATATTTCCAAATGTCCTGAAATTTAGTGCTCATGAAAGATATTCCTTATCCACACCTTCTAGCAAAATTTGGGCCAAAAATATAGAATTCTCTAGTTACACGCACTTGCCCAAAATTTCTCTGTTGCCAAAAAACGCAATTTGGTCCTTTAGGGGTTAATGGATGTAACTTCACCACTTCCTAGGAGATTGCTTTTTTGCATTGTATAAAAATAATGAAAAAATTCCCCTTTATATTGCCCCATCTATTAGAGCTAGGTTTGCCAATTTCCATGGGCAATCACAACTTTTGCAAACTCTAGCATACTTGTGTAAAACCTACCCATAGGAGACTACTTGTTTTGAAATGAAACATTTGTTAGGTTTAAAGTACTTCTAGAATAGAGACTTTATTCAAGATGGTCTTTAGACCAACACTATTATTACTATTATGATTGGATGGTAGTGTAGTAGATGACAATGGTATGGAGGTGTTTACTCAATTTTGAATTCAAGAGGGTAACTTTGTTTATGACAATTTTAATCACTATAGTTAGAAAATTTATTTTTTCTATTGATTTAGTCACGTTGATTTGGTTCACTTTTCTATCCAAATCAAAAGAAAAGTGAACCAAACTAATGCAACCAAATCAATAGAAAAAATGAATTTTCTAGTAGTATAATGACATTTGAATTTTTTTTAGTGGGTTGCACTTTTGTAGTAAACTTTGATTTAAATCACATTTATTAGAGCAACATTTAGATTCCAAATTCAATAAAAGTTACATTTCTTTTTTACTTTTTTTTGTACATCTTTAATGTATCCAAGTTGGGACCAAAGAATAAGGGCCACTTTACACCTAGAGGCCGGGCTAATTTTCTTTGAGGCTGATTGCACCAAATTTCAGCCCCTTTTGGCAGCTAGAGGCCGACCTCAACTACTTACTATCATAAGATTATAATGGGGGTTGATTCTCCCAAGTGTAAAGGCTTTGAGGCCAAGAAGCCAGACCAATTTAAAAAAAACTAGAAGTGAGAGAGAGGAGGGCTGAAATTTTCACAGCCACTTTATACCAAGAGGTCAATTGCCCAAAATCTAATGGATCTGATTTGTTGAAAAAAATAATATTTAACTCCTAAATGCCCAAATTGCATTTTTTTAGCAATATAGAAATTTAGGGCAGTTCACTATGAATGGAGTTTTTATTTTTTTTCTTTGAAATATTAACACAACATGTGCTTAAGGAGTAGATTTCAGGACCAACAAATTTCATAACTTTTGACTACATGGTTAAAAAGTTATTGTATGATATGTATTTTCATTACTTGTTGGACAACCCGAGCAACAAAAAAAACTTCTTTGAAAATCATTTTTTTCAGAAATTAAAATTTGAAATTGGTTCTTTAGATTTATATATACTTAGAAAGCTTTGAATCATTCCATTTCAATCAATGAGTCAAAAGTTCTGAAGTTTTAGTTTGCACAAGTTTGTGGGTTGCTATTGAATCTCTACTCTAAGACAAACTTCAAAGTCCTTTATTTAACTCAATTTTCAATATTTTGGAAAAAAAATAAAAAGGCTAAGTGAACATTGTTTATTACAACATTACTGCCATTGTGATTGGAATTTTTCAATTCCATAAATAAATTGTTAACAATTTAGTATTTTGAATCATTCTCTCTTTCTTTTTACTTACTATTTGTTTCCTATAGTTGTACAATTCCAAATGATTTGAAATTTTTCAAGCATATAGACAACTTAACTTGAAGAAATAATTTAAAGAATAACCACCATTTTGGACATTTTTTCATACAAATGTGACCTTATGAAGTGCAGCTGATTGAACTTTCTTAAGGCTTAAAAAAGAATTTTTGTCACTTCAAGTGCTAATATCTTGCAATCTATATGGTGGAAATTTCTGAATTTTTTTGCACATTTTTTTAAACTAGCATACTACAAGATCCTATGATTACATGTGTTCAAAAATGTTTTTTTTCAAAATTTTTGTACTTGTACTAGAAGTGGTAGTTTTGGAGCAGTTTTGGTGAAAACATAGTCAAATTCATTTAAGAGTTAAAAAAACAGTTTTTCTAATTGAAATCTGACATTGGTTCCTAGGCCAAGAATTGAGCTCCCATTTTTGGTGCACCCAATTCATCAAGCTCGGGCTGTGTCAGATCATGTCCTTTTTGGATAATAAACTCATTGCACCAAATTGGCCCAACCTCTTGGTATAAAGGAGTTGGGGCCAATTTTAGCATTTTGTCCATTCACAAGTGAAGATTCTTGGCCTCTTGTATAAAAAATTCTCCCAACCTCTAGATGTAAAGCAGCCCTAATATCACTTTAGAGAGGTTATTGGCTTACAAAAGTTCTACTACATTCATCATGCCTATAATTCTATTACACAAATACATCAAATTATAACAAATTTTCATGACAAATTTTCACAACCAATTACTTAGAACAATTGCTCAAGTATTTGCAAAAATATTTCTCACAAATTGCTAAAAGAATTGTCAAAAATTGTGCACAAATTGTCAAACTATGAGAAAAATAAAAGTACTAGAGTAAGAAATAGAATTGCAAGGACAAAAAAAGCTTGGAGAACTAGGAATTTAGGAAACCTATCAATTATTTATATGAATCTTGGAAATATTAAATTTCAAGTCTAAAATCCTAAAATCATCAAACCCTATCATATTTTGTATGGGATTAGTGGCATTTTTGAAAAATTATTCAAATATGCAGCAAAGTTGTTTTACATCTAGGTTTGGTAGTATTAAGGGAAAATCTCAATACAATGATGTGAATTCACAAGTAAAGTAGGCTTGTAGATATGAATTTATCATTGCTACATTGGTCAAGTGTATAGAGACTCTGAGACTACAAATTTACCATGGTTGGAAATGAACTTATAAGGGACTCCAAATACGAATACTTTTTGCTCATCTTAGTCATTCTAAATAATTTGTTCTAGTCATCTTCGCAAGGATGGTATATTCAAACATCATTCACTTTGTCAAATTTGTACAAAAGAACATACTATACAATTTCATGGCAAATATTGTAGAATTACAACATCCAGATGATTGTTGCCTAGACATTGTCAATCATTTGTCTTATGGACGATAAATGTTTTGAGTATTGATCTTCATCCAACACTCATTGAAGAAACCTAGGAAACTATATAATATATCCACGAACTAAAGAAAGAATTATCTACTTGAATCAATGCTGTAGTTATTTTAAATTACTACTTATTATGATTTTTCTTAGTCAAAGTGATTTTACAATCTTTAGTTTGAAAAAATAGGAATTAAGGTTATATGAAATTGCAATCATTAATTTCAAAAATTCCCCCTATCTATTTCATATTGCATTAAATATTAATTCAACCTTTAAGCAATAAACAAAGTTCAAAGGGGCTTGGTTTTCAAAGAATCTTTATGAATTTTTTTCAATACTCAACTATCATTGAACTTCTTGATATTCATTTTGTCTTCATGAGATGTATCTATCAATCTAAGGTTTTGGATTTTGAATCACAATTTGAACTTGTAATTTTTCCATTAGAAAGTTTGATAATTTTTTAAAATAATAGCTTTGAAGTAGCCCATGGCCTTAAGAAAGTTGTAGATGATCATCATTGATTGGTCCTTTGAACAAGCTACGTGATGCTTATATAAGAAACATTCTAAAATCCAAGTTTGGACAACCCTTCCAAGACCAAAAATATCCTTTGAAGATTAATGCATCCTATTTTATATAAATGTCATACTATTTGAAATTCTAAAGACTTTGCAAAAGTTAAAACTTCAAGAAAGTTGCAATTTGGGGGAACTTTTTGAACCTTTAGATTTTTATATACCAAAATTGGATGCCACCATTAAATAATATGAAGTTTGCAATATTGAATTTCATATACAACATCATATATATGAACTTTATATGTTAATGAGAAGGGTTTTCATTTGTTGGTGATGAGTAGACTTGATAATTTAAAGGTTTAAAAGGAAAAGAACTACAATTGCTCACTTGAAGGCATTGCCATTCAAAGCTAAAAGAGTGACTAGTAAACCATATCTATATAAAAAAAAAAGATAAATATAAAAATAATTCTTCATTTTCTTCAATTATAAGGCAATTAGAACCAGTCTATATGCTTGACCTTTGATAAAAATATGGGAAATTATTATTTACTGTAAATGAAAATTTGAGTTCATATTTGAAATTAGAGACCTCCAATTACTTGGGAAATACCCTAAACCAACTAGAGACCCGGATGTGTCTCTTAGGGCAAGCAAGTCTCGACTCTCGAGTATGGTCTTGTTCACCCAACTGAACCCTCCTTCACACTCCATCCTTTCAAACCGAAGAACACTCATCCATCCAAGCATCCCGCGTTCATCCGAGCACCCCGACTTCATCCAAAAATACCACATCCATCTAAGCACACCACATTCATCCAGGTGCTCTCAACCTTGTTTGCGGCTTCTTCAGCCAAAGCCCTAGAAACCTCTAAACCTTCAAACCTTCTTTCTTTGAAGACCGTCCTCGTCTCGATTTTCTGTTTGCTCCATCGCCAGAGCTCGCCTGTTCATCTTCGTTTCTTTGGATTGCTCTTCAAAACCAGAAGCAGATAGACAAACGAAGATTGTTCGGTAAGCTCGAAGTCTCCCTCATTTTTTTTTCTCCTGCTCTCTGCCCTTCTTCACAACCGCATTTGGGACCTTCTTCTCGCCAATCGCCTAGGGTTTCGCAATCTTTGTTCCATTGCAGATATTGACATTTTTTCAGTATCAAATGGTCGTTTTGCACTCTTCCCATATTCTAGTTTCCTAATCGGTTTTGTCATTTTCATTTGATACGTGTTTTCTGTTGAAACTGTGGAGGTCTAGTTAGGTTTCGTGAGTTTAGGTGCAGTTGTGGCTTGAATTTTTTGAGGGTTGTAACTGTGGTAGGTTTCAAGTTGTAGGCTTTTTGGTTCTTCTCCTGTTCAACGATTAAGTCAAGGTTCTGTAACGGTTAGGGTTCCCTTTCTTCTTTTTAATCTGCGCTGATTTTTTTTAGGGTTTTTTGATCGTTGCGCGGTTTGGTAATGCAGGGGAGGAACTGTTGTTTATAGAATAGCGCAATCGGAATCGGAAGATTTTGAAGCTTCTTAGAGCATTGGTAGTGTGCATCAGAAATGGCAATCCGGGTTGTGAATCCGAATGCGGAGATGCTGAGTAAATCGGCGGCTCTGCACATGAATATAAGTGCAGCGAAGGGGCTACAGGATGTGTTGAAGACGAACTTGGGGCCCAAGGGCACGATCAAAATGCTCGTAGGCGGGTCGGGGGACATTAAGCTCACCAAGGACGGCAACACTTTGCTGAAGGAGATGCAAATCCAAAACCCTACTGCTATCATGATAGCGCGCACCGCTGTTGCGCAGGATGACATTAGCGGAGACGGCACGACGTCCACCGTCTTGGTGATTGGGGAGCTTATGAAGCAAGCCGAGCGGTTTATTTCCGAGGGAATGCACCCGCGAGTGCTGGTGGACGGTTTTGAGATCGCAAAGAAAGCCACTCTTGAGTTTCTGGAGACCTTCAAGACTCCCGTTCCAGTTGGGGACCAGCTTGATAAGGAGCTGCTCAAAGTGGTGGCGCGGACGTCTCTCCGAACCAAGGTGCATGAGGAGCTTGCGGACAAGCTCACTGAAATTGTGGTGAATGCCGTGCTGTGTGTGCAGAAACCCGATGAGGCCATTGATTTGTTCATGGTGGAGATCATGCACATGCGGCATAAGTTTGACACCGACACTCGTCTCGTGGAAGGTCTCGTGCTGGACCATGGCGCTCGTCACCCTGACATGAAGAAGCGAGTGGAGAATTGCTACATCTTGACATGCAATGTGTCTTTGGAATACGAGAAGAGTGAGGTGAATGCCGGATTCTTTTATCACAATGCTGAGCAGCGAGAGCGCATGGTGGCAGCGGAGCGTCGCTCTGTAGACGAGAAGGTGAAGAAGATCATCAAGCTGAAGAAGCAAGTGTGTGATGGCACGGACAAAACTTTTGTAGTTATTAACCAGAAAGGCATTGATCCAATCTCCCTCGACTTGTTCGCACGCGAAGGCATTGTGGCTCTTCGGAGGGCCAAGCGGAGGAACATGGAGAGGCTGGTTCTGACCTGCGGTGGGGAATCTGTGGAGTCTGTGGAGGATTTGGTTCCAGGGGTGCTCGGCGAGGCTGGCGTCGTCTACGAGCATGTACTTGGCGAGGAGAAGTATACTTTTGTGGAGGATGTGAAAAACCCTCATTCCTGCACTATTCTTATCACTGGACCTAACGATTACACGATTGCACAAATTAAGGATGCCATTCGGGATGGACTCAGAGCAGTGAAGAATGTGATTGAAGACGAGGCTGTGATCTTGGGAGCGGGCGCTTTTGAAGTGGCTGCTCGGCAGCATTTGATGAACAATATTAGGAAGACGGTGCAAGGGAGAGCTCAGCTGGGAGTGCAAGCGTTCGCTGATGCTCTTTTGGTGATTCCCAAGACTTTAGCAGACAACTCAGGACTAGACACACAAGATGTGCTCATCAAGTTACAGTCCGAGCACGATGCTGGCAATGTCGTTGGTTTGGACCAGACTACAGGAGATCCCATCGACCCCAATGTGCAAGGAATTTTTGATAACTACTCCGTGAAACGGCAAATCATCACTTCAGCGCCAGTGATTGCAGCGCAGCTTCTTCTGGTGGATGAGGTTATCCGGGCTGGTCGTAACATGCGGAAGCAATGACGGGATTATTAGAGTTTTGTCCTTGCGATGTAGGTCCTGGGGCGGAATATTGATGTCTTCCCTTATGCGAGATTATTGTTCGAGCTCGTAGCTCCAAGCTGATATGTAAGACCTGCGGTACACCCACTCACACTGCTGTTCAATGTGTCGTGGATAGAAATCGGATTATGGACTAGCTTTGTTAGGATAATGATCGATTAAATTTTGAGAATACAACTTCCTGTAACAACTTGTGTTCACTTTCAATTTGGGCTCCCTTTCCATTATGCAGCTTGTCTTAACTTCGAAATGGACGTGGTCCTGTATCATTGGGTTTCAGAATAGGCTCTTAATTCTTTTTAAACAACTTTCCATGCGCACACTTTCTTTAAACCTTTAGTGCCTAGGTGAACAGTATTTGGTAAGTGGGTGGTCAGAAATCGCTATAGTAGCACCGTCTAATGAAGTAATTCAGCATAGTTGGAGGCACCTTTTTCCAGAAAATACATTTTTGTACTCCATCCTGAAAATGATTGTCCACAATTTTGTTGAGATTTTTTTATGCCATTCTCATTGATCAGATTGTGAAAAACATAATTAAGAAAGGTTCCAAATTTTATATTTCTAGAATCAATGATGAACATTGTAAGTGTTCATTGCAACCTCAATAAAATTAGCCACAAGGAAGTCAATTAATTCAATCTTTTTTGCCATGAGTTGGAATGCCATGAAACAAAGTCTGTACATCCTTCCTTGGAGAGAGCTTTTTAACTACACTATGAACATGATTAAAGGATGGTTTACAAATCCCAACATAATAAACAAAAGAAGTAAGCAAACTCATTAAATGCATAGATGGTCATAAGGAAGAAGTTGGTTTTAGTCAACTTCTAAGGCAAGAAAATAAAAGAGAAGCCTCGTGATAGAGTTTTGCCACAATTGATGATCACATAAGTAAGTTGAACTGCATGTGTATACAATTTTCTAAATGATGTGGTATTTCTAAGCCAAATAATCTTAGTTTTTAGAAAATACATCCAAGACATTATACATTTACATCTCTATAGTTTTAATACCTTATCTTGATCCCACTTTGAAAGGTACTATTTTTTGAATAATTCTTTGTAGAGTATTGTATATTCTAAACAACAATGAACTCTAAAAATCAATGAAAATTTATGCAATTGCAAAGCAAATATAAGGCAGTAGCACCCATAACCATGAATTTAGCTATTCAAGGTTTTTGAACATAATTTCTATTAATTGACATTCAACAAATTATTGGCCTCTATTAGCAAGTAAAAAGTAATTCTTGTGCATTTTCAAATGTATTATTTGGACATTGTAGTTATAAGTTGTGAATTTTTAAAGAACCAACTATAAATGCACTTAATATCAACACTATCTAAGATTTTGAAGAAATGGTTATAGATTTTGTAATTGTCAACTTTATTTTTGAAATTTTTTCCAAACACCTATAAATAACTAAATCAAATAGTATTTCTAAAAAAATTATTTTTTATATTTGAAATATATTTATGCAAAAACATTATTAGATCTTAAAATTGCATAGTGCAACAATTACAATTCTTTTGTAGATGAGCAATTTTCCTAGATGATTCCAAGATATGAACAATTCTATGAATAATTATTAAAATATTTTATACACAAACTACATATATGCATTTCAAATAATAGGACAAGAATGTTGTCACCTAGAAGTGCTTGAGAAGACATTTAGCATCCTTTCAAGATCTCAAGGATAGAAAAAGAAAACATTTTTTTATCCAAATTTTGTTGGTTAGAGTTTCTTGAAACCAATTTCAATAGGAGTTGAATATCCCCTATTTTTGTTGTTTTTGATAACCTTAAATAAAAAAAAATGGCAAATCCAAAAATCACCATGTAGATAATATTCAATAGCCTGCAATTGAACTACTCTTCCCCTTATAGAATAATGTAGATTATTCTACATCCATTAGTAGGTATGAGGGACAAATGGCTTTAGTAGGAAACTAGTATCATATCCAAATAGTAGCTTCAACACTATGGTGCCATTTAATTAAAATAAAAAATATACTTCAATATTTTAAAATATAACTTTAAAATTGAACAATAAATTCAAAGAAATCAATATTCAACAATTTTATCATGAAGCTTCAAAAGCCACTTATTTTTGTATGTTAATACATAAGAAGACAAAATATTTATACAAGTAAGGTAGTAGAAGGTAGAACAATCCATGAAGGATACAATATGTAAATTAGGATTAGTAAGAGCTCAACCACTCATAGTTAAGTCAAAAGCAAGAATTGTGTTCAAAGTAGAATTTCAAACCTCATTTAGTTATAGTAAAATAAATTTTTTTTTAACAAACTTTGAATTAAATTGATGTGGAAAATCAAGCTTACTTTCATCTCCAAAAACCCATTTGAAATTTAGAGCTTCCAACCCAAAGTTATAGATGAAGTTCAAAGACAAGTTGGAAGGAACATTTTCAAAACTTCTCTTTGAATTTTGTCCTTAACTTTTTTTTAGAGGCTCAAACAACTTTTTGGAGATGAAAGCTAGCTTGATTTACCAACTTTTTTTTCATTTAATGCTTTTGGAAAAAGTTATTCTACTATGTCAAAATGAGGTCTAAAATTTTACTTTGAACACAATTCCTATGTTTTGACAATTAGCAATCAAGTTCTTGTCTTCAATTACCCTTTGAGGATTCATGGACATTGAATTTCATTATAAAAAAAACATCACCACCCTTCATTCGTATGAAATGTCAATGAAATAGTCCCCATTCAATTATCAATTGATGGTAGATGGTCAAATGACAAATTGATATTTGACTCAATGGATTCTCTAGGTTTTCAACAAATCATCTTTGCATTTATTTGTAGACTCAACTATCTAATCCCAAAATTAGGAAAAAATTGTAGCATGCCAAAAATGTTCTACCACCAAAAATATAACTTATTTTTATTATCCAAATTGGATACTACTTCATGAATGGATGAATTTTGTAGATGCAGATTCAAAAGAGGAAACAGTAGCCTCTTTGAAGGCTAGCAAATGAAATTTTGGTAACTTTTATTCTTTTTTCTCAATTTAAACTTTAGCCATAAAAATAATATCTTTTTAATATGAATCCTATCAAGTTTGGTTTTTACTTCAATTCCAAAATTTGCTAATATTCAATTTTCAATTGCAATATGAACTTAAGACCCACAACCATAGAATGTTGATTTTCTAAATGTAGATTGACACAAAAAATTATTTTACAAAGTACAGAAAATTTCAGATTTTTTGAGCTACTTTTGAATTTGATATGAATTTTTTTCCATTTTTCCTTCAAAAAAAACCAAGGTCATTTCAAATCTTCACAAAAACATCTTGCAACAGAACCGAACCTTCCTTGTGGACAAAGCAGAGACTAAGGAACTGAGACACCGTGTCAACTGTGCATAATGCAGCATTGTTCACGAGGCTCTTAAATATCTTATGATACAAAATGTGATGTACACTTGATAAAGATCATACTTCACATCGAAGTTCTTCCCTCAAAATGTGAGGAACATTGCCCTGTTACATTCGCTACTAGTCCAGATAATAACTGCACACAGGACAGTGCTACAACTTACGGCGGAAGGGAATGACAGACTTTTTGGTGGCGAACATGGAGAAGGCTTCAGTGTTGCTGGCCCACTTCTTGGTAATTCCTGATGTGGTATTCTTCTTCACATCTTGCTCCAATTCTTTGGACTGCTTCTTGAGCATCTCAAAAAGTGAAGGTCCAATCGGTGGTTGAGTGGGACGTTGTTTCTTTACTCCGATCGTCGATGTGGACCGGATCCCTTTGTCAGAGACACTCTTGGAAATACCTGGTCTCTGTATTACCAAACAAACCACCCATGTCAGATAAGTCATACAGATCTTCAGATGGCCCCTTGTTCTGTTACAGTACCGTCCTTTTTAGCCCAAGGCAACTGCACCTAAAGTCGAATAGGCATTTGAGCATGGTTCCGATCATGAAATTGTCTAATTTTCTAATTTTAGAAGGGGATTCCAGATTCTCTTTGCGTGCATTTTTTGGTCAGCTTACGAATAAACTAAGAATATTTGAAATGCTGGAAATAGGTCCGCCCAAAATCAACCCTAGGCTCTCATGTTCAGAGGGTTACATTTTAGGCAAAGATCTCGATGGGTCAGTTTCGCAAACTGGTCACAATTAGTACCTTATTCCATGTTAGGCTTTTAGTAGTCATCATGTTACTCAAACACAATGTGATGATGAGGATGAGCTTCGTCCAAGAAATATAGCATCCAAAATTTACAATGGTCCTTCATGGGCTAATTTATAAATGTGTACCTTCTCTTCTTGGGATTGACTGGGGGGAAATCCATGGCCACTGTTGCTGTCATCACGGCCAAACACAAATGAACGCGAGCTTCCAGCTGAGCCAACATGCCTATGAGTAGGTTGAGGCAGTGACGATGAGGATGAGCTCCGTCCAAGAAATGATTGCTGCGAGTCGCGAAGTAAGGTTTCAGTGAGGATCCAAATAAAGGACAACAGGTGGTACTCATCGAGTTCCTTGAGTTCAAATATGCACAAGGCAGGGACACCCATAATCGCCACTACAGAATAGTTCCTATTAGACTGGTCAATCTTTTATATGTTCATGTCAGCAAATGAAAGAGGATTCCAACACACTAAAAAAATGCATAACTTGAATAATGGAAGCAAAAATTAAGGAGATTCAAAGGTTTCTGGGTAGTTGACCTAAAACTAATACCTAAAAGGATGATCAATATGCATCCATTGTCTAGGAATTTAGGATGGTGATTTTGGCAAACCTTCATTACTACATATCCTAGGTAAATAACCGAGTCCTAAAGGAACATCATACAATGGCCACAATTGTCAGGATCGGTGGAGAAAATAGATGTTTACCCTTGAAGGAAGAGGTGCAGTAGTCGCTGCTCGGATCTCTGAGGGACCTGAACCATATTATCGAAGTTTTAGTACTTCAGTCTCGCACAATTTGAAGAACTATGCAACCGTGTGTCTGGAGCACAAGAAAAAGGCACGTCAAAAAAGTGACGAATTAAATTTGGAGGTAGTAACCAGTTTACCTGTGGTGGCTTTTATCTTTAAGTGGCCCACATTGACTTTGGTAATGAGACTAAAAACTTCTCGAGAACTCTCATCGTCTGCAGGTGATAAGAAAATAAGTTGTTCCTCCTGTTGAAAACCTGCAGCTGTCAGAACCGAAAACCAAAATATCCAAAGCGAATATAACCTTTGTTCCGACACTTCAAAACAACGATGGGGCAAGTCACATTGCAACTCTAGCCCCAAATGATTTAGGAAGAGTTAATGAGGGTAAAAAGGAATATACCAATTGCAAAAAAAATTCTGCCAAATGTTTTGAAACAAAGAAATAGAAATTACTACGATGGATTATTAGCTTGTAAAGGGGACTTCTACTTTAAGTTCTGGGCATTTCGGGATTGAGGGCATCACTAACCGATTCTTCTAGCATGCGTTGTCTTATGATGGAATGCTCATGCTCTTCTTCGTCCTCAATGATCTCATCTTTTTCACCCACAGTCCCCTCCCTCCCAATATCCTCCGCGTCCTCGTACTCATCGAGCAAACAGTCCATCTCTAGCTCTTGGCTTCTCGTTCTTTGTCGCAAACTAATTGTAGGTTCTTCTATGAGATCCTCCTCCGCAACGGGCTCATCGGCTCCCTCTTGACTGCTATTCTTGTCCAATGATTCAGAATCTCTAGTATTTACAAGGTCGTCGTCTTCATCCAAGCAGCTAACAATTCGGTCTCGACCTTTCCACTTCGAGCTTCGGCCTGTTCGTAACCGCTCTAGTATATCTTCAGTTTGTTCAGTGTCCTGCATAGTGTAATACAAAAAGGGTTACGATAATTGTAACCTCTAAAGAATAATCTCGATCATAAATCTAGAATTCTGTCGAACCTTCTAATAGGGAAAGTAGACCCCGGTTAGTAAAACAATGCGTCACTAAGAGTATGCTCAAAAATCGGAAAGTACTTATGCATGAAAAATTATGCTCATAAATACATAGTTTGTAAGTTCCAACCTGTAGGTCAAGCCACTTGCGGTGCAGAGCATCCCGGCGAGCTTTGTCTCCAGCCTTCTCCTTCTCATTGGTTGCTATAAGGTCCCGCAGATCTTCCTCGTCATCTCCTAAAGCTTCTTCTTCTTCAGCATTCTCGGCCAATATGTCTTCATCCTCATCCTCCGCCTCGTCATCAATCAGACCCCTGACATGTGTAGCTGTTGTGTAGACCTCAGATTGCCCTGACGGTCTCACGTCTGTTACTTTGTTCTCTTGATGATAATTGTCACGTATAGCCCTGAACAGTACCAAGAACATAAAATTTTAAGATCTGAAGAATCGATCATTTTCTGGAGAATTGGATAATGGAAAACACAGCACATAAGAAATCAAAGACATGGTTCAAGTCCCATACCTAGGCATGAAATTCTCGTCTAATATTTGAGTGTCAAGTCCCATTAAGTCAGAAGCCGTGGTACCCACGGACTCAAACGGTAGAATCTCCTCAGTAGCAGTACTGAACTGTGATTCACATAAGAGATCCCACGAAAATGTACAAGAAAATAAGTCAGCTTACAAAACAGGTGTAGCTCCTAAGACCGGCAGATTGAAGATTTGCACCAACTCCGAAAAAGACAAGAATGAGTGCAAGATAATGATCAAACCTGTGTGTCCGTAATGATGGGACTCGGCTTCAACCATAAGTCTTCTTCGTCTGATCTGCTAGATGCCTGGCCACAAAAGATCGAGATGACAAATTAGCAAAATACATCCAATATATAGTTAATTCTGTATTTCAGAATACTAAGCAGACTCATGAAACATCTCATTGACGGACTTATATATTCTTACCAAATCATCACGGGCTACCCCATTCGGACCTTCTGGGATTTTCTTGTCACAAGCAGAGGCGTCATGTGCTAATCCATGTGCTTCTATAATCCCTACCCCTTCCATGTCCTGCATAAATCATCACCTATATATCAGACAATATTTTTGGAAATAGTACCCAAGCACAATCAAAATCGAACGTCCCACTACAGCTCATATAGAGAATAAGAACAGAAGAACTTTTCAATGGTTCAATGAACAAACCCTGAAGACTTCTTGAATCGGTTTGTTATGCACTTCAACATCAAAGGCAGTTTCTTTGGTCTTCATTTCCTCGATCTTCATTACAGTTGAGCGGAAGACCTCAGTTTCAACCTCTGTGGCCCCATCCACTGTCAGATCCTCGTGAGTGTTGCGACTTTCCTTTCTTCCTCGTCGAGACACTGATTTCGTCTCAGACTCCTGCGATGAACCTGTCCCAGAGCCACTAAAACAACCCAAATTATTCAGTTAGCATTTCAATACTGCAAAATCTCCCCTCCTTTCACTTCTATAAAAAGGTGACCGACATTAGTGAATCATGTGAAGACTCAACATTGGAGCACTGGAAAATACCTGCATCCCAGTTGGAGCCGCCTTTGACGGATTTTCTCCAATACGCTGGACACCGGTTTCATCACTGGTGTTGGAGCCACAAACGCCACTCCTTTTGACTCTGTAACCCAACAAAGCCAACTTCCATCGTCACAAATTGCTCAACCTTTGAAAATTCCTGCTGCCAAAGTACGGTAGAGGATAATAAAACCACTAGGGACCTGACCCTGTCTTCCATACAGGCCCCAGATACTAACAGCAACTCATTTACTCAAATACTCGGTTGGACTTATTAGCAAATGATGTGAACATCACTTAGCTAAATGTCTACGGTAAGTGTTCTTTGAATGGAAATGAGATTGTCTGATATCACTTATAGCAGTCTACCCCCTCAAACTTTGTAATCGCATAACCAAAGATCTCTTCATAACTCTATACATCTCCTAATACCACATTCCTACAAATGTTAAAGTGCTTAAAATGACGCATATAGAATCCTCAACCTGAAACATTTTTGTAAAGTAAAGCCATTAAACCAGGAAGAGAGAGTATAATAACAGATCGTCATTACCTCGCAGAAGCCTTTGAGATTCGGCATATATCTCCTCCCTCTTTATTCTCTCCTCTTCCTTCTTACTCTGCAACCCCACAAACGCATCATATCAGTCAAACAGTGTACGAAACCCATCACCAACTACCAACTTAGCTGACTCGAATTAGTTACTGGCCAAGTAGTAGCTTTGACTAGCTAGGACTAGTAATTGGATCACCGCGCTGCTAAAGTTGCGTAAATTGACAAATTGGTGTCAATTCCCACCAACTAATTTGCACTGGATTTATAATCATTTTCCTAGCGTTACTTATCTTCCTGCCCACACCAACCAAGTAGCTACAAGAATCACCTTGTAGGCACATAGGAGGTTAAATAACTTCAAGCTAGCTAAGCTTCAAGCTAGCTAGTTGTTGAATTGTCAATTCAGAATTGGAAGATGCTTGCGTAATTGAACATCAGAAATTCAGAAACTCGAAATCGATGGCAAATACCTTTTTCTTCTTCCCGTTCTGGTCGTAAATGTCAGCAAGCACTCCCTCACTTGTTTGCTTGGTCTCCTTGGAAGGCTTGACAGAGGAAGTAGCTCCTGGTTTGGACATCTCAGCAACCATCTGCCTTGCTTTCTCCAAGATGCTTTCCATGGACATCTCCTCTTCAGCCCAACCATCGGACCATCCTGTATTCAATCCTCCTGCACCAACTTCGTTATTGCCCTTCTCAGAGTCCGATGCTATTCCTCCATCTTCTACATCTTCGTCGCCAACTTCTGCATCTGAACCCTCTTTGATTGCACTGTCGATTCTAGCATCATTTCCAACGCCATCCGTAGTGTCACCCTCACTCTCAAAAGTCATGCCAGTCACATGCGCTGAACATCGCTTCACGGTGTTTGAGCGCTTCTTCTTGCTGAGAGGCGCAAGCTCTGATTAAGCAGACGACACACAACAGTCAGCCTCGCATCGCTAAAACAACAAATGACAAAATGGTAACTACAATCTAGAAGAAAATATGATAGTATACAAGAATTCGCATCATACTTTGCCATGAAACGAATTCCAAAGTGTTGACGACTAAAAACGAGACTACGACACAGTGATGTTGCAATAAGTTTTGAAACCAATTCACAAGAGGCGCCAAACACCAGCATTTCCTCAACATGTACAATGATCCCCGTACAAGCTCTTAAATTACGTTACAAACTACCCTCATTTGCCATCTTTAACCAGTACCACATGGCAAGACACAATCTATAGAAAAAATATTCATTATCAAAGCTGGACCACAGAATAAGGGCAGATCAGAATCGCATCCCAAACTCTAATAGGGGTTAGTACTTTGAGGAAAGAAGGATCACATTGAGCCTTATCCAATTTGCGAAAAAACTGCAACCCACAGACCCGGAAACAAGAGGTCCGACACCCCCCAGGGTTTTAGGGTTGCGATGATCAGAATCAAACATGTTATGTTGACTAATTAGTTATCGCCATTGTATCTCTTTGAAGCTTCATTCATGACCAACTTCATCCAACTTCAAAAATGAGAATTCAACTTCAATTGAGTTCCCGAGTCAGTTACGCTATTCATAATTGGTGTCGTAACATTCATTTGAGGCCCACTGCTGCGCTCAGGAACCCGAATTGATCATTTTGAATACAAATGATGATATAAAGATTGTAAGCTAACTTGTTATGTTGCCAGTAACCGAATTACATAGAGGCAATCGGGAGTAGAAGCAGAAGGATGCAAAATCAAATTTAAGTACAAAAGCCAACAATCTTAGATCAATCATGTGATTATGCAGGGTAGGACGACAAGCCTCCAATTCCTGCTCTGCAATTCAAGGGTTTGTTACCCCACTGAGGACAGTGCGGTAATTCTATTTCCCTCAAATTACTAACTTAGCCCCCTCACAGAACTATCGAAATCACATTCGCTCCGACACACGAATGAAATACCCATTCCAATTCTGCTAGACAAAGGTGCAGGCTTACAAGACCTAAAGAATGTTCTGGCGTAGAGAGCATCTGTACAGAATTACAAATGACTTGATTATTAATTCTCTTAACATAAACACACACAACACAAACACCACGAACATGAAAAAATATCACCTTCGGAGTCAACAGCAAGCTCCTCTCCGTCGCTTCTAAGCCCTAGGCCACCATCCTCAGCGCCATGCTCCTCTCCATCGTGGTTTGAAAGCTCCAGGTCACTATCCTCGACAGCGTCCACACTACCCACAGCAGCCGATTCTCCTTCGACACCGACATCCTCGGTAGAGTGTTTCGACATATCCACCACGGCAGCAAAAATCGTCCTCTGCACAGCTTTCCTCTTCTTGCCGTCCTCTCCGCCCTTCCCAAACCGCTTCAATATCGCCTCCGCTGAATCCCGTCTCACATCCGAATCGCTAATCAACTTTTCAGCAACTACTTCTCCAACAGGCTCCTCATTCGCCTCGATCTCCGTCTCCTTCACTTTTCTCAGCCTGCGCATCTTCTTCGCAACGGGGACAGGCGATAATGGAGCGTCCGCATCCTCCAAAGCAACCTGCACATCTTCCATGGCGACCTCCATCTTCAATAGGGTACGAAAAGTGGACCAGAGTGGCTCAAAATGAGCGCTCAGGAAGTGGCTATAGGCGCATTTTGGTGTCCTCACACAGGGCTGATTTGCGAGAAGGATATGATGCCGGTGAAGTTGCAGATTGCAGATCGCAAAGGCACAATTGCGCAAGGAAGCTCGAGAGCTGGCCTGAGCACGGGGAGGGAGGGAGGGCGAGAGAGAGGTGTTTGAATGAGGAGTAGTTGTGGCCGTCCGATTATCAGAGGGATGAGATCTTGGCCGTTGGACAAAGCGCGGGAGGGAGAGGCTTGAAGTGGAAGAATGGCGGGTTGCACTGCCACGTGAGCATGTCTTGGCGGGGTGACTGTGAGCGGACGAACGAATAAGTTGGAGGATGGTGTTGGATGAAGAGTGCCGGAGTGGTCGGTTCTGAATGTAAATCATGTATGGAGGTTTAGGAAGACCAAGTTGTTTTTTAAAGACTACTAGTATGCCCCGTGCCGTTGCCATGGTTAAAACAAAAGAAAAAATATTTTTTTAATTTTTTTAATTCATAAAAACTTCAAAATTCAATAACTTTCAATTCTGACTTAATAGGAAGATTTCAAAAAAAATTAGCAATATTATTAAAAGACTATTTTAAAGACTATTTAAAAAATATGAATATCTAATATGGCAAGGTCTCGGCCACATCAATAAAAATTTAATAATATTATTAAAAGACTATTTTTAAAATATTAATATCTAATGTGGCAAGGTCTTGGCTACGTCAATAGACAAATTTCAAACTACACACAGCATTCCCATAGTTGAGAATTCACAATCTTCCAAAGGCATCAAATATCATTTACTGTTTTATTATCATTCCAAGAAAATGCTATAGTTAAATAAGAACTCAAATGGACTCTATAGCAATAAGAACGGAAAAAAAAGAAAGTCAAATAAACATTTTAATTCCTATAGGATAGCTATAACTTTGCAATAATTGCAATGTTAATTTATACATTTGAGAGGATTCAATAGTGTTATTGGCTTTATTAGCTAGCCAATGACATTTGTTTCTTATTCAAAAGTGTGATGTAGCTTAGAAAGAGTTTAACCTCTAAAAGGTCTAAAATAGACCTATTCCCAAATCAATTTTAAATGGTTGTTTTTTATAAGCAATTTGTAATTATTTTTAAAAGCAATTTTCTTAAAAGTCTAATTGTTGGATCTTATTCAATACTATCAAATTAATCTCCTTTCCAAAATCCAAAGACTTTGGTTATACAAATTTTGAGATTTTTATAGTCAAAATTCAATTTTTGGAAAATCATCATTTTTAATCACATACAAACAATGCATTAGAGGATTTATGGGGGATCAAGAGGGCCATTTTAGACTTGTTCTCCCAACCTTGTTTCTGTTGTCCCTATTGTCAATTTTGTTTTTTTGAAGAAAAAAATTGAAAAAATTAAAATTAAAATTAAAAATTTAGAATGGAAAAAAAACAGAAAAAAATTTAATTTAAAAAAAAAATTGGTGATGTGGCAATCACCGTGCCACATTAGGCAACAATTACGAGGCTATTCCCTTGACACTCATAGCCCGAGAACTTGAAGCCCTCCGTAGTTGCTGAAAATCCTCTAATGACCTTTGATTTCCATATGTCAACAATTTACAAAGTTAAAGTTTTCCTTCTTTTGACCATAAAGAAATAAAATTATTTCAAAATGTGCATACCAATTTTCACAAGAATTGCAAGAATGGAGGATTATTTCCAAAACCTTGTAATCAATCAAAGTATGTGAAGAAAGCTAATGTTTCACTTGACCATGTTCATCAACTATTTACTCCATACAATCACCCCTTAAAATGACTTGTCATTGGCTAGACTAACTTTCTTCACCTACAACAAATTGCAATGAACACTTTTTGAAGTATTTGAATTTGAAAAAAAAAAAGGTGAAGTTTTTGTCCATTAGAAAGCCTATTTTGGATATGGAATGACAACACAACTAACTACATAGGAAAAATTTCACTTTTCCAAAAAAAATTGGAGGGTCTTTACTCATCTAAGAAGGCTAATGATTTGAAAATACAATTGTTAGGGCCATTAGATTTTAAGATGGGTAAAACCTAGTAATTGAGACCTATTTCTAGAATTGAACTTTACAAATCTTTTCTTTTAGCTTGTTTTTGAATTGTTTATTTTGATTGTTCAATATCTAAATTTGAGTTTTTTTTATGTCTATTCAAAGTACTTTTGGATGTGCTCTTAATGATTGTAATTTCAAGTTTTAATTAGAAATAAGTGGAAACTTAGAAATTTGTTTTGAGGGCCAATATGCTAGTCCATTAAAGATTCTTTAAACTATAGATGAAGATCTTGGATTAAGATTCTTGGATTTACTTTCATTGATGATAGAACCTTGTCCTACATTCTAAATAAGGCATATTATATGGTCCATTGACTAAATATTTTGTTAAATAAAAAAAATATGATTGGGTTACTTGAAATTTAAGTTGAGATGAACGTATACTTTAAAAGTCATTTGTAGCAATGTGGATTGTAGAATCTCTAACAACAACCTCAATGCAAAACTTTAAACAACTCACAAAAGTCATAATATTATATTATGATTGGTGTAAAATTAAAATTTGAGATTACTATCACTCAAAGTTTATAAAAAATCTCTTGAAACAAACACAATAAAATTTGGATTTGAAAATTGAACGACAAAAATAGAGCCCATTAGATAGAACTCAACAAAAAGACAAAATATAATGTGCGACAATATATCATGTTTAGCAAAGATGGGTTGGTTATTGTGGAACTCATCTTCTTTAATACTATGTGGATCCTTTGCTTTAAAAAATTAGTAGAGTATTCATTAGAGGTCAAACTATTGTGCAAGGCCAAACTCCTCTCTCCAAACAAAATTCCAAAGGATGAATATCTCTTCTTCTATCCTATACAAAGGTTTCTTTGTCATCCATTGGACAATAACCATCCACTATGTCATTCAAGAATTACAAAAACAATATGGAAATGACATGGAAAAGTCATTTATTCAATTGAGGGTTAGCAAATACAGACAAGCATAAGATTGCTATGACATCAAGGTATCTAAATCTAACTAAAGAAATGCCAATATATAGCATTCAATAGCCTTCACTAACATGTAGTAATCAAAAGTAGTAAGTGAAAAACAACAATTTGCCTTCCTAAGTTCATCTAGCAACAATACTAATTGCAATTGATTACTCTATGCTTTTGCTCACTACTTTTGATTTATTATTGCATTTTGATGACTAACACTAATTATTGATTTTTTTTACTGATTTTCATAACCAAATTTTTTACTAAATGCTTTTATAAACCTCTCATCATTCTCACCACACTTGACATGTCTCCCTATAGCTGCTAACAAAGGGATGAAATAATGTGAAATATTCTACATCATTCTATTGAAGGATGGGTGACCATGTTTTCACAAGATGTGAATCCTATCCTAGGAAGTGAGTCTTGTACTATACAGTACAATGAATTTTGTGTTTTGCAAGGTGATTGTGTAATAAAAGAGCCCCCTATTTTGTGCTATGTTAATTCTATGTTCTTCACCTTCTTCTAGATTAGTTTAGTCCCTTGATTACAAATATTAAAAATTTGCAAATTTTATCATGTGTGGCAAATAAAATTCATGTGTTTTCCCCAAGGGAAAAATCCATCATGGAAGGCCCACTTCGTAGGACAAGTTTTATTAGCGTCTTGCAATGTTTTTTGCTACTGAATGTTATGTATACTCCCTTGATCCATTGGACATTGGTTCGTTGTCATTACAAACAAATACTTTATTCATACCAACCTTCTATGAAGACTGGAATTTTTATCTACCTTTCATCTATACTCGTTATTTAAGGTAAACCAACCCATGATAGGCGAACTCCCTAATGCAGACATCCATCAAACAACCCATTACAGTTTTCCATCAATCTATGTCAGGTTTTTTCTAATTAATGTAAACAAAACTTCATTACGTAGGTTAATGATTGAAATCAATGTTTTGCATGATGGTGATGAAGATGCGAAAGATTGTTTTAGGAACCTGCACCTTTCTAGTGTAATTCATTATATGAACAACCTTCTTTTTATTCCTGTATGTCATGTCCATGTTAAAAAATATTTCAACCATGATAGAAAATGTTATAATTGCATTAAGTGGTTTGATGACCACCATGGGTATAGTTATTGATGGCTTTGGGGGTAGTCTAAAGACTATTTTGAGCCATTTGGCCAGTTCACTTCAAAATTTGCGTACTTTGTCAAAAAAATTAAATTTCCTTTGCTCTCCCCATTTCTCATATTTGCTTGTAAATGGGGAAAAAAAAAATTAAGAGTTTTCAAACCTGTCAGCAAGGCAAACGAGTCAATCTACCTGTCATAGGCTGGTTTACCTTAGATGTACATTTGAGCTCCTCAAATTATACCGGTAAATGATACTGATGTCAGCCATCTTGGTCAATGATGGATGCTCCAAGTCAGTCAGTCAATTCTTGGTCTTTCTTCTGTTACAGAAAGGCAAGTTGCCCCACCCCACCAGCTCTCACAGCACGGCAGTCACTCACTCCTCAAGTTTTAACTGCGAAACCAATCAAAATCCCAAAAGTACACACTATCATACATCAATAGGAAACTGTACAAACACCACAATAGTTGCAAAAAGATCCAGCTCTCAAGTGTGCCATGATGCCAAGTGAAAGACTGGGAGAAACTTGTGGGTACATTGTGGTTGAAGTTGTCCCTAGTGACAACCAAAAATTAATGAAGGCTGTCATTTTGACAACCAAAATTATTATCATCAGCTATTAATGTCCCTTGTAAGCCAAAATGAAGCTCAACAGGCACTCATGGATAGCCAACCCATTTCCAACCAGGGGCCTATTCTCGTCATACAGGCTACACTCTTTCCAATGAGTAGGAGAAAAGCAGGAGATTAATTATGGCACAATTTGCAGTGCAGTCATGGCGTATTAAGATTGGTTGCAGTCTTTGTTTATTTTTAAAACCAACATGACAAGAATAGGTCAAATAGAATCTTCAACTAAAAAAATTATAGTAATAACATTTTGAGAAATAAAAATTTGAAAAAAATATGAAATCCTTCTTAACATTGTTTCTATATATGGAAAAATTCATGCACTCAAAGAAACCTATACTCTAAATATGCACAATTGCTTAAGTGGTTGAAAATGGGTTGGCTACCATACTAGCATTTGCTAGTGGCTTATAGTGGAGTTGGGTGTATGGTGCAAGCTTCATTACTTTGATGATGTGGATTAGGCTTGAGTTTTAGCCTTTTAGGCATAGCTAGGGGCTTTAAGGCTTTTGTGTGAGGGTAGTTGCCTTGTTCTTGATCAAGTTTCATTTCATACGATTGGATTTGTTGCCTACCCCCTCTCTATAATTGGAGGCAAGGAAGGCTTGCCATCGCATAATGATGCAGTAGTGGTGTAATTTATTCTATTGGGATTGTACATTTTCATTGTTTAGATTATGGAGCATTACTTTATGCATGAGATTTTGGAGGAGATGGTTCTTTACTTGAGTGCAAGATAATTGCAAGGATGTATGTGACTGAGGTCATCAAATTGCATGCCTAATTCCTAGATTTGAAAGTATTGAATGATGTTAAGTTATTTAGTTCCATTTGCTTCCATGGTGATCTAATAGGTTTGAATAGAAATGCTCAATAATAGCTTACAACTTTTATTGAACTTTTTATATATTTGAAGTGGATATTTGGGATGCTTGTGGATTTAAATAGGGACTTTGAGTTTGTGGATACAATCTAGATCTCATGCTTTTGTTTAAAAACTATACCGAGTTTAGACAATCTATTCTTCAAATGTCATCTATATTGGGCGGTATCTTCACATGGCAAAATTTTGACAAATTGTTCTTACAATTTCAACTCACTCACCTTCTTGTGTCAAAGACTCCTCAACTCAAAAATCATGTTAAGTTATCATTGTCTTTGTAGAGTAGTTTGAATTTGGAAACTTTAGAGGCCCAAATGAGAATTGCAATGGCAAATTTGTCAATTGATTGAATTCATTTAGAAAAAATGTAGGTCAAATGGAGTGTAAAGCTAGTGCATTTAGGAATGGTTTGTATTGATTGATAATTGCTAGCTTCTCACTTATAGAGTGAGATATTGGCATAATATATACTTAGATATTTTTAAAATTTTTTGATTATAATATTTTATAGAATTTTATTTTGTAATTGAAAATTTGAAATAAAATCAACTGCTTTGGTAAATATGATTATGACAACTAAAGAATTTGAAATTTGGCATTTTTAAACAATCAAAAAGGTGGGGAGGTTGTCATGAACATTTTAGAGGAATTTGAGTGCACAATTTGCAAGAATTGGCATGGATATTTGGGAGGAGTTTGCATATGGACATTTTGGAGGAAGTTTTGTCAAATTTTTGCCCTGGTACTGTAGATTCAAATAACTACAGTACTTTTCATCTGCAACACATGTAAGTTATCTCCCCGGCCCCATTCTGCCACCAACGAGTACCCAGCTCCTTTCACAGGAGAAAAAAATTTGGAATCTGAGGCGGTGGACACACTGACACGTTTTATGTGCCTCAGTAAACTAAGCCAATCGACTAAAACTTAATAAAAAAAACCCAATCAGAGTATCAGACCCACCAAAAAGCTCAGGTTCTCTTACTGGTGGATTGGCCTCTATGCCAGCCCACTCGCTCCTCATCGAAAAATCGTACACTATTCATCCATCTCACCTGTCAATACCTCGTCAATCACTTTCAGTTTCCTGTTGCACTAAGTTACTGTAATGACCTTACTTCGTTCATCGACCCAACGATCCATCCATCTACAAGTCGTCCGTCCAGCGATCTGTGAGTAACAGGTAGCAACCCTGAATGGTAACGAGCAAAGAGTACGGCCGACTCCACTGAGAGCAGCGAGAAGCCCTGCACACCTCCACATTCCACACGCGTTTGCCTTCTGTCCAAATTTAGTGGAGATGGGTGCATAGTGTTTCTAAGGATTCTGGGTGTCAGAGTTCGTAGAGAAAGAGAGACAGAGAGACAGAGAGAGACGTGTCTTTGTCACACCCCTAAAGGCTGTTCCGACAGGTTTTGAATACTTCACTGTGGAGTTCGAGGTTTAGAGATGGCGGACGCGGAGGCCGCTGCTGCTCCTGCTGCAGTGAGGAGCGTCGCGACGGCGACGACGACGACGACGATGAGAATCAGGATGGAACTTTATTCCTGTGAGGACTCTGTACTATCTTACCCTTATTACCCTTGTCCCTTTAGTGAGCTTTCTTTCTCTTGAGCTTTGACTCCGCACTTTACCGTTCGCTTGCATCGATAGGATAGGTTCAAGTTCACCTTTGCAAACACGAGATGGTGGGGTTGTCCGCCCTCCCTCCCTCCCTCTCTCTCTAACTAACTAATCTGCATGTTGAAGTTGAGACGCCGATTTTTGATATCTCCCTAAAAAGAGTGTAGAAGAGTAGGGATGGCGTTTTGATGGTTGTGGACGACGATGTCGCAGCTCACCTCCAAGCTCTCACAAGCATCGACATGTGCACCTTTAGTCTTTTAATGCGTTTTAGTGGCTGTAGGCAGGGAAGCACTTCTGCTTTTGTCGGTAACATAGGAGTATCCTGGTACATCTAGAAGCAAGTGTAATGGCCAGGCTCGACTAAAGGTTTGAATTTGTGGTGATAACTATGTTCTGGTGGAGACGAACCAACAGTTAGGGTTCCAGGCCAGGTCTGGAGGGCAGGAATTGACCGAGGTAGTTAGAGTACTGATTCTCCGAGTGCAACTTGCAGGGGTTGTAACATCCTAAACGAAGGAGCTCCGAAACTGAAGCTCCAGCAAATCCTAAAGTTCACCTGACAGGAAGTATGTTGCCGGGTGTTGAAGTGGCGCGGAGGCGCCGGATGCGAGCTCCTGCACAGCGAAGAGAATTGGACCCACCCAGTACTCATCACCAGATCTCTTCCAATTCGGGAACAGAGGGGCGTCGCTCGAGAGGAAGTAGTAATACAGGTTCGTCGAATTTGGCTCATCATCACCATCACCACCACCATCACCACCATCATCATCATCACCACCACTACCATCACCATTCGTCGTCTCGTACAGCTGGCCGGTCCCCGGCAGCTCTGTCCACCCAAGTTCGTCGACTGGTACTTCTCTCAGGGTGTTTCCATCAGTTTGTGTTTATTTCTTTTCGTTCTTTCAAGCAGAGTCTGTGGAAAACTGTGCTTACATGGATTCTTGTCTGGGTTTCCGAAATGTACAGCAAGACCTACTTCAGGAGCAGCGCACAGCTACATCTCAGCAACAGAACAGCAACTTGAGCTTGTTAACATCGTCCAATTCTCGAGATGCTCGAGCTTCGTCAGGATCTCGGGGTCTGCGAGGCTACCGAGGAGAGGAATCTAGGTTGTCCACCCTGGCGATGCTTTTACGGGGCCAAGCCCATGAGCGAAGATTGCAAGGGGCTGCTATGGAGGCTCGTGATCGACTCGATGAACGCTTACGCTCTGCTGCTCTTCCCCCTCGATTCTCTGCAAACCCTCCCAGGTTTGTAATCCCACTAATCTCCTTGAACCAGCATTCTAGCCTTGGTTTTACGTCAGCCCACAGTTGCTCTCAATATAAAGATCTACAAAATGAAATTCTAGACCGATCTTGTGCGCTGCTGATCCATTTCAGACAAATTAACTCGCCAGCAACGGCGGGAGCAACACAGTATGAGATGAACGTGCTATTCTCCGACACCGATGACGAGGAGAATCTCTGGAGCGACGACGAGGACTGGGAGCGAACCATGCGAGAGTGGCTGGCGGCATGGGCACCCAGTCTGGAAGACCGATGGCAACCAGACCTGTTTGGTGGAAACCACCACCATCACCGCTTTGCAGGAGAGGTGGCCTTTCTTCACCCTCCCCACAAACCCAGAGAAACCGGTATGAGCAAAGCAGCCATCGATGCCATCAAGCGGGAGACTTACGGGTCGAAAGCAGCAGCAGCCGAGAGCAGTCGGGAGCAAGAGGATTGTCCCGTTTGTCTCGAAAAGTTTCTGGTTGGACAGGGGCTTCTAGCTCTGCCGTGCAATCACAAGTTTCATCCCAACTGTCTCACGCCCTGGCTGGAAGGCCATGAGCAGTGCCCGTATTGCCGAGCTCGAATCAGCGAGGATCCTCCGATACCCGTCCCGGCACAGCCACAGCAACAGCGAGGGAGTACTAGTGTCGTTGCGACAGAGAATGGTTCTCATTCGAACTACTTCGTGTCGTGGATATCAGCTGTCGAACAGGGGATGTCTAGGTTGAGTCACGGATCCTCCTGACCCACGTCATGTCTGGTTTTGTATATGATAGAAGACATTAGTGGTACTGAATCTGATGTACAATCAGCATGGACCTTGTGCATATATGTAGAGTCTGCATCGACCAGAATTTTTGGATGGATGGGTTACCTAGTGAGTCCGGTGCATCGCAAGCGGTTGTGAGACGCCACGCTTACATGAACACCTTGCCAATTTCCATAATTATGGTGGAGACTAGAGTTAGCACCGTCACAGGTACAAATTGAGATATCAACTATTTGCCTTTTTATTTTCGTGAGAATGTGCTGGAGTATTGAAATGATGACCATGCAGTTGTCCGAAGTAGATGTACTCTGGCAATCCATCCAACATTAGACTTGGTTTCATAGCTGCATATGTATTTCACGATTTAAATATTTGCATATGATTTGGACAATAGGTAAGCTCAGTACAAGAAGTAAATTCTTCTTTCAATACCCAAAGAAAGGGCTGGGATTGTTTCTCTGAGTCAATAAGGTCCTCTTCTTTCCGGAGGAGTGGTAGGAACGCAAAACCCGTCGTCAGGCTCTCCCGTGTCATCATCGTAATCAGCGTCACTTGAATTGTCTTCCCACGTTGTCGTTCCTCTGGGCTGCGGAGCTTCATCCTCCAATTGCCTTCCTCCTGAAAGATCATGCCCAATTAATGTATTTTCCTGAAGAAGACAACAACTCTCAACTACTGCTCATTTGAAGGCAGAAACAGTTTGCAAGTTGGACACTAAACAACTAGATATCTGGCCGCAGATCCATGCCAGCCATTCCTGACTGCCCTGCTGCTGCTGCTGCTACTGCTTCAATGCAGCACAAAGCTATTCTGGGTTTAAACAGGTCCCTTTCGAGACACCAGATAGAAGTATCTCACGAACCTGGTAGGTTTCGTTGAAATATTTCTCGTGGAGGTTCCTGGCGACTTATACTCTCGCGACGTGGATCTCTGAGGGGTTGAAGCCCTGCTTCAGGAAAGACTTGCACTGGTGACGCTTCAGTGGATGAATCAATATCTGAACGCTTTCTCAGTCTTTTCCTTCTTGCGCTTGCAGGCTCGTGTTTATGCAAGGTAGGGATCTCTTCACTTGCATCCTCGCTGTCTGGAAGATTTCGATGCGCATTGTCGCTGGCCTGCAGATTCTGCTGTACGCCGGCGCTGTCCTGTAGATTCTGGCGTGCATTGTCGCTGGCCTGTGGATTCTTAGGTGCATAAGACACTGGTGTGGTCTGATTGATGCTGGTTCTTCGCTGAGTAATACTTGTTCTTCCTGCACTTCCTGAAGGTATTCCACGACAGGATATTAGAAATGCAGCTACAGCTTCCACGACGATATCATTACTCGACTCTTAATCCAGTTATCTATCTCATTCAAAGCACAAATCACTAAGTAGAATGAGATAGATGAGAATCCAAGTGAGATCTGCACAAATCAAGGGAGATATTCAGAGATTGCAAGATTAAAATGTAACGTGAGGAATTCTTGATAAACCTGTTAAGTCAGACCAGATGGCTGTCTCATCTGACCGATGAGCAGAACCTGGTGTCATCTCAGAGCCGTTGCCTCTTCGAGCGGAATCATGTGATGTGGCACGGCCTTGAGAGCCCTCTCTGGTACTGGGACCTGCACTATTTTGATTGGCTGCATCACGCGCTTGACCAGTGCTCTCATCAGGCCCATGTAACTGCGAACTCATCATCGTTGCAAGAACCAAAGTTGCATCAAGGTCGCTGTGTGCTGAATCATCTAAGCCAAATCTTGGTGCAATGAGCACAGGTCTGTTCAACGACATTACATCAAGCTCAGACACTAACATAATGCAGCAGACAAACAATATTCGAGCGAATAACAGAGGTCATTCATCACTAGTGCTCTGTAAATCCTCAAAGACCAATGAATGAGTAATAGCAGACATACTTGCCAGCCTTGTCAAAGTACATATGCATATCTGCTTCCGCCCCCTCACAAAATGCCATAAAAGCCTGTAAGGACAACGAGGATTTGTTCAGAGTTATAACTCATAACAAGATCATACGCTTAAGTAGTCAAGATTTCCTATTTATGTTGTATTTTGCGAAACCAGCTAAAATAGAAGTCAGTCTATGATTTCCAGCAGTGAAAGTCGAGCTTAAAACGACGAACACCAACAAGAAAGCATGAGTTATACCTTCAGTTCTTTAACGCTGAAAGTAACATCCACAGGGGGGCCTTTGTGGGTATATGCTGATAACTCCTCAGAAGGGTCAATCCAAAGCTGCGTATGAAGAGCTCCATCCGTCGTGTCTGCACGTCCACAAAAGGCAGTATGCAACAATGCGAGTTAGAATTACGCTCTAACAAACACGCATTATCCTGCGTATCGTACCATACATTCATAAACGCAATCCGGAATGATCGCATATGATTAGCAGAAAGTCAAATCGAACAAAACCATGCCCTGAAGAAGACACGCTCTGAAGACCTCAAAGCAAGCTCCAGGATGGGAAGGTGTGGGATGAAATGTGGCTACTCTACCTCTTGCAGGATCGATATAGCTTTTCAATTCAATCGCTTTTGCTTCACTATCAGAGTCCATGTCAGTAGATACGGGTTCTGTAGCAATCAATGTTATCTCTTGGAGAGAAGACTGAAAATGTCCTAAAAGTCTGCCAAGATCCTTAGGCTTTATAACCAAATGACTAGGAAAAGAGTTCCGCTCTACCATCACATTCTGCATTTCAGTGTCATTGTTGCAGGTGATCCAGTACGTTTTCCTGCTTCCTGCACACCAAATAAGCAACAGCAGGTAAACTAGATGCCTCCAGAATGTCGAAACCCAAGAACTGGATCTTCAGAATATCAATGGAGATATAAATCCTAGAGCAAACTTGCATCAATAGCTGTTTCGTTGACATCTCCTCATCATTCTTAATGTCATTCTGAAAACATCCAAGCCTCGAGGTAACATGGAACCGAAAAGAGACCATAAATATTAGGTGAACTTTTTGAAATACTAAGAACCGCTATTGCCGACGATAAATAAACCTGAAATGAAACGAAGTGTTCAGTTCACCCTTGTACAACAGAGCAAAATGGATTACCGTTTACGCACTGGATAGTCCACTGAAGCTTGTTCGGGTCTCTGTCTGATAAGGTAATGGTCAGCAGTTCCATACTACCAGGCGGAGTCCGGAACACTGTGCACACCGACTGGAAAATAAAGGTAACAAAATCAGTTCCCATCATTCACAGAATCGTTCAACGCTAATCATCAATAACGCATTGAAGCTACTGAAATGAAATTCACGTCCCAAGACTGGGCAAAAAAAGCCCTAACTAAACCAAAAGATATTCAAAATCGATAGGATGTGTCACCTTTAGCAAAACACTGCATGCAAGATTCGGTGTTTGCACACGAAATGCATCGAAGAATTGGCCCTTGAAAGTCACCGACAGGAAGGCCGACCATGCCGTATTAAGCGTACGCAGCGACAGCTGCAATCCGTTCCTAAATCATCACCTAGCAGTCGACTTGCAATTGAACTCACATTGTACTTAAAAATAGTACATAAAATCTGAGATGAAAATTAAAAGCTCACAGAAAGTATAAGCGCGCATGCGCTCACCTTGTCAGGGAGAACTTCAATAAGGAGCTCGCTGCCGACGCGATACAGACAGTTCACAGCCCTATTTAGACTCTTAATTTGGTTTCCCGACAACACGCACTCCATTTCTTCCTCCAATCTCACTCTGCAACTGTTAATACCAAACGTCCTTCCAATCCACTCTTCAACCGCCGCTCGACTCGCAACTCAAGCTCCTCCACCGCATCTTCTCTAAACGATTTCTAGAGCTAAAATTCGTCGAAATCTTCGGAATCGAAGATTCAGTGTCGCCAGACGATCGCACTCTAATGTCAGCTAACAGAAACTCTTGAGAAATCACAAAAGATTTCCGAAATAGAACATTCCGATACACAAGCGTCACGAATACTCTTCAGAACACACAGACAGTTCACATCTCAATTCAGACTCGTAACCCTGAAACGCCGGACCCTTGGCCGTGGCCTTGGGAGCGGGGAAGTGGCCTAACACCGTGGATTCTTAGATTGTCCTTCTTTTATATATCTGGACGAAATGGGCAAATTTTGAAGTTGTTAACCCTGTAACGCTGCTGTGGACACTAAGTGTCTGATGAATGACAAAGAATCTTTGCATGTAGGATAGAAGTGCCATTGTTCATCCTCAGAATTTTGTGAAAAAAGGAGAGACCTTCTACAATAGCTTGTCCTCCAAAGAGTGCTTTTGGTTTTCTTACAGTAGATGATGTACACTATATCAAAAAGGACGATTTTTGCAGAGACCAGCCCGTCCTTATAGGGTTAATAAATAACTGTAAAGGACTAGACACTAATATTTTAAACAATGAATGAATGCTAACATGCTCCAAAAAATATAGGAAATTTTGTTTTTTCATCCACCTAAATATTTGTAGATTTTTGTATATGTTGGCTTTTAAATTTGTGTGGTATAGGTTTTTTCAACTATTCTTTGTAAACATTCTATGGTTTAAAGGATATTTGACCTCAAAACTAGTTTTTTCAATTTATCCTCTCCCTAAAAAATAACTGACTTGAATAAATTAGTAAAAACATCACTAAAATTAGAATTTAACATTTTGAACTTAAAACATTTTTTTGGTGGAAATTACACATTCAATGTACAATCAATTTATGGTTTTGAATTTTATCAAAAAAGGATTGTGGTTAGTGTAATAAATAATGTAAAACATATGGATATAATTTGTGAATCACATATTACAAATTTTGTTTGAAACTTGTGATTATATTATTCTTCTAAGTTGCATTTTGGAAATATGTACACCTTTACAATTTTTGGAATTTGGATCATCCTTTATTGCTTAATCCTTTAGGACCGAGCATGCCCATTTTGGTTGTTTTAATTCAAAATTTGGAGATAATTCAAAGCTCAAAGTAAGGTGTGAATGAAATAGGAAGGTACAGAAACTTTACATCTAACAAGCCTATATACAGTGATTTTGAATGAATATTGAACCTATAGGGAGGGAATCTAGGTGAGCTAGGAGGGAATTTGAATCTCACAAAAAGTTCCATTTGCCCTTAGATTCACGTGAAACCAAAGCAAATATTTAACAAAATAAGTTTACATTTCTCCATGCTCCCAAATCAGGACAAAGTCCAATTTATTTGATTTTGTGTAATATAGACCAGCTATGACTTTGAGTAAAAATAAGTCCAAAAAGGGCACCTTAGGCCCTAAAGGGTTAAGCATCAAAATCCATTCATTAGAATTTTAAACAAACAATGAACTCCTAAGGGCCATGACTATCTCATATACTGTTCTTTAAACCTTGATCCTCTTAAGCTTCCATCGATGGATTGTAACCAAGAGTATAATTAGCTCAAATTTGGCTAAAGATCAAAATTTGAATTTTATTATGCATACATTTACAATTGAGCCTTTGTTGCATTACAACTAATGTGATAGAAAGTCAAGAAACAACTTCATCAAAACATTTACTATGGTATGTCCACTTGTAATTGCCACTCATTACAACTCAACAAAGATAGACTCCAATTTAGATGAAGAATATGATTGTTTGTTAGCAATTACAAGAAAATGAAAGTTGAAGTAGAAATAGATAATTTCAGTCTAAACATACAGGGATATTTACTTGAAAAAATCATGTGAGTGAAGTCAAGTAAAGCACTAATAACTAATAGTAAGGATGCCCATAAACCAAGTTGAACATATGTTCACAAGAATATACTAATTACATAATACTACAATATATTAAAAAAAAAAGAAACCATTCGACTAATATCTTGCATGTTGATATTTAGATAGGGTTTTTAAGGGTTCTCCAAATTTTAAAGTCAAAATGATGTCATCAGATTCTTGGGTGTAGTAGAGAGCTTCTAAACAATAGAATTTGAAGTAAAAACTCATACTAGAATTATAGAAAATTGACATCTAGTGGCACTTCTAGCTTGACTACCACCAATTCGATATCCATGCGACAATTTTGGCAAAATGGTCAAGATGTGGTAGTATTGTCAGTTTGTTACAACCAATACAATAGAAAGTTCTCAGATATTGCAAATTCTCTATACCAGCTATAGCGCTTGAAGAAGCAAAACTAGACAAGCTCAAGAAGATGTGGTGGTTTGTCACTAAAATTCAGAAGTGCTTCCATAGCCATTGGAATTTGTTCTAAGAAGTAACAATGGACAAGACAATGATTCCTTACAAAGGAAAATATTGCCTCGTCTGTCAATATCTATCAAGAAAAAACAAAAAGTGGGGAGTGAAAGTCTAGTGTCTTATTGATGTGTGCCACACATATGTCTACAACTTCCAAGTGTACAATGGAGCTATATCTCACTAAACAATATCTGCTCGCATTCGAAGAGACAAAATTCCCTCATGAAGTTGTCTTGTAGTTGCTTGATGGTTTGCAGCATTGATCCTATGTTGTTTGTACAGATAATTTCTTCACTTTAATGAAATTACTAGTGGATCTTTGAGCTCTAGGCACATATTGTGTAGGCACTATTTGTAGCATCCGCTTAGGGTTGCCGAAGTTGTTATTAAATTTAAAGGAGCTATCGAAGACCTGTAAGGCAATCTTTTCTAGCAGATGTATAATAGTCAAAATATTTCTTGCATGGCGTTTGTTGATAGGTAGGCCATCCTTCTGTTGTCTACTTGCTACACGCCCATTCCTAGTTGAAATGCTCCGTGGCTAACAGTTCCTTGGTGGATAGATGGCATTTTCACTAATGTGGATACTTCTTTGGTGCACAAAGCTTACTGTGACTTCATGCGAGGAGTAGGTGTTGTAGATCACTTGCACGGGTCATACTCTTGTCAATCGAGGAGCTACAAATGGTGGCACAAATCTTCTTCTACTTGGTGGACACTTCAACTGTCAACTATATTCTCAAGAGGTGAGAGGCGGTAGTCCTTTTCCACATGTGGTTTTGCTAAGTAGTGGAATGGATATGAAAACTTTTTCAATGTTGTCAAAACAAGGGTTTTAGCATATAATAGCTACACTAAATTACAATGGCATAGTATGATATGAGGAAGCAATGTATCAGACATCCTCATGTTCTCTGCATGATGTTGTAAGTTGCAATTTTTGTTAGTTTAGGAGTACTGCATACGCATTAGTAGTTTCTTAGTCACAGATTGTCTTACGTGATCGTTGGCAGTTATACAATAAGAGCTTTGTGTTTGCTCAATGTCATATGCATTGCAATTATTCCACTGCATGTGTCAAATCTGAAATTGTTCTTCATGTCAATTGGTGTTCTAGTTGCAGAGACTATAGTGCGGGGTTCACAATTTCCCTTCAACGTGTTCTGACATTCCATGGCATTGTTTCTGTGAGATTCTTAAAACTTAAGGACAAGAACATATAAGCAATTGTATGATGTCATAAGGTAGCATGTGGACCACACTTCAGTGCTCTCGTTGGCAGGGACACCCTTACAATGAAAGAACGGTCAATAGGGTAGGCCCATAAGGCATACAAAATTCTTCCTTCAAAATTTGTGCCACCTCAGCGCTCCTCTATTGGTTGTCGCTTTCATATTGAACTCCCTTGGAGTGATTGTCTTCAGAAGATTTTCAATTTGAAAAGCTTGTATTCTTTGCATTGTGTATGATTGTCGTCCAATAGTGGACTTCATTTGCTACAGTCCCCATATTTTTCCCTAATGAAATGGCCTCCACATGTGCATTAGAAATATAAGTGACTTGAATAGGTCGACACTACCCGACTTAGTCAACAACCTTCCAATTGTGGTCATACATTAGAACTTGAGAATTGGTACAACAATTTGCAATAATTCTTGTCGTCTTTATTTGTATACAAGAATGATATCAAGATCACACGGTTAATTTTCATCATGCACTATTGTTGTGCTTGACAAAGGAGCTTAAATTCAACTTCTCTTGTGATTACTTCTAGGCTTCTCCACAATTTGGTATGCTAGAGGGTTAAAAGTGTAAATTCTCAAAATTTTACTTGATAAAATATTCAAAATCAGTGAATATTTTATCGAAAAATCCCCCCAAATTTCTAGCTTCACATACTCAAGACTACTTCAAGATATTGTAATTGTGCTAAAAGTTCTTTTTCAATAATAAATTTGAATATATTTAAAAATGCTTGAGTTTGATTTCAAAATTTGGAATATTTTTTTAAACAAGTGTGTTACTTATACATCAAGATTTCAAAAATTTGTTGGAAAAAAAACAATTTCTCCATTAGTTATGATAGTTTTTGTAAATGTGTGAATCATTTTGAAAGCCATTGTAGATTGCTATGAAAAAGATTATAATATAAAATTACAAACTTCACTATCATAGATTGTCATCAAAAGACAAATTATATATAAGATTAATAAGATGGTCAATGATATCATTGACCACATCCATACCTACAAATATATACAACATTTTTTCCCTCTAAAATTCTAAAGTTTTTTTGAGCTTCTTGAAGTTTGCTTTGAATTAAATAATAAAAATAACAAAAAATTGATATTTTCAATTTTAAAATAGTTAAATCTTAGAGGGCATGAATCTAGTCATAGTTCTTCTTCCCGAACTCTCAAGAATTTAGAAAAATGTCCTAGAAATGAAAAAAATATTGGAAAACCATAAAAACTACGTGGTATTTTAAACATAAAACATTATGTTAGTATACAACAATTAATTTATATATAGGTCAAATTCAAAAATTAAATTTATTCCAATTTATCATATTCAATACCTAGTTACATTATAGTAATGAAATTACTCTATATTTAAGGTTTTTGAATCAAAAAAATAGTTGCTCATCTTATGCAATTTGTATTTATGTATATCATTTGTTTTTAGAATGACGATGTTGTGAAATCATAGTCTTTTTAAATTATATAAAATTATTTAATCTTTGAAGGTTCTCATAAATAAGGAAATATATTAATTCAACAAATTAAGAGTTAAAATTAAATATAGGTATGACTCAAACATTGCTTTAGCTAAATTTCATATTTAGAAACTACTTTGCTATAAATTGGTACTTTGGATTGTTCCATTTGTCTCAAATGTGGACCTAGGACAATATTCCTTTTGACGAACAAAGGAATAAAAAGGAATACCAAAGTTCATCAAATTTTCTTGCTTTGGATGGAGTATTATAACTTTCTCATGAATTTGTTATTAAATTCATGAAAAGTGAAAAATGTAATTTCTAGGACACATTAAATGAGTTTTAAAATGACAGTGTTTTAGTAAGACAGTCCTTTGGAGTACCCATATCAAAACTATGCTCCAAATGTAAAATGTTCTAAATCGCTTGGTAGAAAAAACTATTCAATGTGAACTAAAAGACTACATTGTTTGATCACTCTCAAAGTGAAATGAGGTCTTTCAATCTTCTTTTTAGACATCAAATCCAAAATTGAGGTCATTAGATTTATATCACTATAAGAAACCAAAATTTATTGATGTCAAAAGGAATGGATTTTAGGTGACATCAAAAAAAACAACCTATGTTTTTATATCATTCAATATAACATCAATGGACATCATTGTTGACATAAAAACATGGGTTGTTTTTTTCAATGTCACCTCGGATGTCATTTAAAATTCGTTCCTTTTGATGTCAATTCGTCATCTAAAACAAGTTTGTTTTTTTATAGTATATACAGATAAAGGGCATAGTATGAATAACCATAATCAAACATATAGTATATCATCACAAAGTATACTCTTCAATTTTCTTAACTGCTAAAGGACCAAACAACCTTTTTGGCAAAATATAAATTTTGGACAGCTCACAAAAACTAGAAATAAGAAAAGGATTGACCTGATGGCTTAACCTTCAACACTTTGCAACCTAAATACCTCAACTCTAGCAACCTCTCTTCTCCAGGAAATTGTTGATTCGGCCCTATGACCATGGTAAAATGTTTTAACTCGGCTAGTGTAGACATATTTGGGATATATTGGAGGAACTCACAATGACTAATATAAAGCTCTTGAAGCTTTTTCAACTTCTCAAGGCCTTGGAGACCGATAATTGGAAGGGCCACTAGCTTGAGATTTTCAAGCTGAGAACAATTACCAAGACCTATAAATGAAAAAGAACTTATAGTTTTGAGTGTAAATCTTCTAGACCATTTGGAAACACCCACTTGATTGCATAGTTGTAATGAGGTCAATGATGTCAAGGTGTTGAGTTGGAATTTCTCCCCTTGCCATTGCTCATTCCAATCCAAATTCAAATTTTCCAGTTGTTAACAATGCATGAATTGTGGAGGTTTTGGAAGAAACTTCTCACAATCTAACATTTGAAAGGTCTTCAACGAAGTGCATGAACTAAAGTCGGGTAAGCCTATTAGGGAAGAAAGACTTCTCAATACAACATGTTGCAACGACTCAAGCTTGTCATTGGTCCCCATCATGATATGTGGTTGCACTTTTACAAAATGGAAGTTCTCCAATTCACAAAGCCTGACAAGCTCCAAGTGATGAAGACAACTTAATCCATAGAGATCCAATACCTTCAAGTTGGAGCACCCATATATCTTCAACACCACGACATTGCATACTTGCAATGAGGTCAATGATGTCAAGGTGTAGAGTTGGAATTCCTCCAATTGTTGTCGCCCATTCCAATCCAAATTTGAATATTTGAATTGTGAACAATCCATGAACCATGGAAGCTTTGGAAGAAACTTCTCACAATCCAACATTCGAAAGGTCTTCAACGAAGTGCATGAGCTAAAGTTGGGCAATTGTTTCAAGGACAAAAGACCTTTCAATAGAACATATTGCAATGACTCCAGCCTGTCATTGGTCCCGATTATGCTATGTGGTTGTACTTTTACAAAATGGAAGTTCTCCAATTCACAAAGCCCGACGAGCTCCAAGTGACGAAGACAACTTAATCCATAGAGATCCAATACCTTCAAGTTGGAGCATCCATATATCTTCAACACCACAACATTGCATACTTGTAATGAGGTCAATGATGTCAAGGTGTTGAGTTGGAATTCCTCCAACTGCCATTGCCCATTCCAATCCAAATTTGAATATTTGAATTGTGAACAATCCTTGAACCATGGAAACTTTGGAAGAAACTTCTCACAATCTGACATTTGAAAGGTCTTCAACAAAGTGCACGAGCTAAAGTTGGGCAATTGTTTCAAGGACAAAAGACCTTTCAATAGAACATGTTGCAACGACTCAAGCTTGTCATTGGTCCCTATCATGCTATGTGGGTGTACTTCTACAAAATGGAAGCTTTCCAACTCATGAAGCCCTACAAGCTCCAAGTGACGAAGACAACCTAATCCATGGAGATCCAACACCCTCAAGTTAGAGCAATCATATATCATCAACACCACAACATTGCATACATGCAATGAGGTCAATGATGTCAAGGTGTACAACTGGAATTCCTCCAATCGTTGTTGCCTATTCCAATCCAAATTCAAATGTTCAAATTGTGAACAATTTATGAACCATGGAGGCTTTGAAAGAAACTTCTTACAATCCAACATTTGAAAGGTCTTCAACAATGTGCACGAGCTAAAGTCGGGTAAGCCTATTAGGGAAGAAAGACTTCTCAATACAACATGTTGCAATGACTCAAGCTTGTCACTGGTCCCCATCATGATATGTGGTTGCACTTTTTCAAAATGGAAGCTCTCCAATTCACAAAGCCCGACAAGCTCCAAGTGACGAAGACAACTTAATCCATAGAGATTTAATACCTTCAAGTTGGAGCACCCATATATCTTCAACACCACAACATTGCTTACTTGCAATGAGGTCAATAATGTCAAGGTGTAGAGTTGGAATTCCTCCAATTGTTGTCGCCCATTCCAATCCAAATTTGAATATTTGAATTGTGAACAATCCATGAACCATGGAAGCTTTGGAAGAAACTTCTCACAATCTGACATTTGAAAGGTCTTCAACAAAGTGCATGAGCTAAAGTCAGGTAATTGTTTCAAGGATGAGAGACCTTTCAATAGAACATGTTGCAACGACTCAAGCTTGTCATTGGTCCCTATCATGCTCTGTGGGTGTATTTCTACAAAATAGAAGCTCTCCAATTCATGAAGTCTTACGAGCTCCAAGTGACGAAGACAACTTAATCCATAGAGATCCAACACCTTTAAGTTGGAACATTCATGTATTTGCAACACTACAACATTGCACCACTCTTGAATTTTCTTTGAAAGGAATGAGACATGTTTCAAATTCTCCAACCGAATTCGCTGCACTTCGTAAGCTAATGGACTTCTTCTCTTCAAAACATAAGGGAGAAAATAAGTTGACGATGTTTGAGAGACACATCCAACTTCTCTCCCTTCTAGTATGGAGCTCTTGGGCACTATATAATATACACACCAACGAGATCCTTCACCATCTAAAACATACCATTTTGCAAACTCTTTATACAAATCATGGATGGTGATTGTAAGCCCTAGAACTTTATTAACAGAGATATTGATGATGCCCGACCTCTTCAAACTTTGAAGCTGTAACAATGGCACACATGTCATTATCAAGTAGACATTGAGCGATGTTGAATTGTGAATTGATAACCAATACATACAAGAGTATTGGAAGCTCTAGATTCAAAACAACAGATCGACGCATGAACTAAAAGAAGTGACTCAAGAAATTATGGATGCCACATAGTCTTAAAATTTGAAGCAATATTTCTTAGTGGCATTTCAATGAATAAAAACAAGTTGAAAATAGAACAAATCTGTACACAAAGAAAAAACTAGTGAAGTGAAATATATAAAACTATTATCCAAAACAAAGGCACCATGTTATCAACAACTCATATGTGATTCCAATCATTGATGTCCAAAGCAAACCTTCATTTCCTTTACTCCTACTAGAATGCTTCAAAACAAAGACTAGGTATACTAACTTATAATCTAACTAAATTGGTTGCAAACATGAAGTGGACAAAAGATTCTAACAAAGTGCGTCAAAATTTGAGTTGTTATATATTTCATCAATAAAAGCACATTTCTCTAATTTTAGGATACAATGATTCCACTTCATTTTTCTCTTGTGCATTTCTTCAATCTTATTTTGTATTTAAACTTACTATTTTGATGACAATCCTCTATTCAATTTTTTGAAAGATAGGCCCAATCATAACTCTAGGACAAATAAGAAGATGAACTCACTGCAACTACCTTCTAGGTAAAAAGCTTTGAAAATACAAATGCACCTTAAATTTCATAGTTGTTGGTGTATCCTCATGAATATCTTCAAGCCAACTCAAAACATCTCTAGAATATGATGCAAAGAAGTGGAAAGTAGTATACAAGCACAAATCCATGAATATAAGCTTCTCCTTGAAAGTCAAAGTTCTAAATTGCAACCCCAATACATGAAAGACATCCGGTGATGCATTAGAGAGCCTCAACTTGTTAAGATCTTCAAGGTGTTCTTTCCATGTCAACACATTGAAGTGGTCATGTTTGTGATAGTAGTTTGCCATTGCATGTATAGCCAAGGGATGATATTGACTTTTGCCATTTGAAGAAGAAAACTCACATTGATCAAGACATTTTTTTAAGACTTCTTCTTCTTCAATAGTGAGGGTTTCCAACTTCCGTTGAGGAGCCGCTCTTTGCAAAAAAATCAATCTAGCTTCTTCCTCATTCAAATCAATCATAGCCTTGCAATATGTGGCATTTGAGTAACTAGGAAATAATTCTTCAACAATATCCAAACTCCTTGACGTAATCATGATCATACTTCCAATGTGAAATCCAGCTTCTAGATATGCCAATGCTTCTGTCTGTGATTCATGATCATTAGTGATGTTATCTATGACAAGAAATACAGGTTGTCGGTTCATATGATCTTTCAACAAATTCCGTCCCTGTAACAATGAAGAACATAATTAGTTTCGCACAAGTTTATTACTTGTCATGTATAGACTACCACACCTAGAAATAGCTAGACACCACCTATATCTAGGATTCAAAACTCAAAAGCACATACCTCATGCACTATATGAACTCGCTCTACTACATCCTTATTGATCCGCAGTAGCTTGGTTAACACCAACTTTTGTAAGTCAAGAGGAGGCCTTGATCCGAGCTCCACATGAAACACCCGTCCATTGAAATGCTTGTAGTAAAACATGCAAAGAGCTCTTGACATTGTTGTCTTCCCAAGGCCACCCATCCCATACAAACCCAATTTGTAGGTGCCATATAGATTACTATCTTCTGATGTATCTTCAATGAACATTCCAGCAAGGACCTACAATTGGACACATATTTGCCTTCTCATGTCAATACTCATATAATAAGATACAAAATGTACTCAACTTCTATTCAATTTAATATCAAAAGATGGATGCATACCTTGCATAATCGCTCATTGCCAATCACATCCGAAATATCAAGTAAATTTGGAGCCACGAGCAAGGAGATCTCTTTCACAATCGCTTCCCTATATTCCACCTTAGAGGCAAAGTTTTCAAACTTCAATCCATTTGTGCCACGAAGCTTTGAAAAGGCTTTTGTGCACAAACTCAAGCTCAATTGACAACAAGTATCATCTAGAGGCATCACTTGATCCAATGTTGAAGTAATTATCTTTGTCCATGCATTTTTCCAACGACTATCAATACATTCAAGCTTAAGATCATCTGGTGATAACTTATAGAACAAAGGAAACAATTTCAAGTTTGGATTGTAAGACCTCTTGGCCTTTACAAACTCCACAAGCTCAAGCATGGGCCACTTGGAAGTCAAGAACGCTTTAGACAACACAAATATAGCTATATGACATTGTCTCACTGCTTCAAAAATCAAAGGTGCAAATTGCTCCCCCATTATTAACGAAGACGACCGCTCATCAAAGAAAGGATGATGGTTTTCTGCTTCCAAGTCTTTGCATAATTGCCTCACAAACTCCTTTTGCTCACCACTATGACACAAGAATATCTTGTGTTTAGGATTCCATTTTGGCAACCTACAAGCCAATATTTAGAAACAAAGATCAAAATCAAACATGGTATCCAAAAATGAAAAGATGTGCTATAATGTAAAAAAATAATTGTAAGACCACTTTCAACTATCAAAGTATTGCAAAACATGACCTATAAATTGTACCCATCCAATTGGATCTCCTTGTACTTCAAATGATACTATGAAATAATCAATAAATTGCAAAATAAGATGCAAAAATTTATATCGTATTAAGTCATTGCATCCTTAGAACAATGCATGAAAGCAAAGAAACAATGCAAAAATCTATATCAAACACTCTTTATAACTAAGATAAATATTTTCACACATTAGGGTGAAGAAAAAATAAGATCCAATGTGCTTAGGACTTGTTTGCTTTCATTCATTGTTCAAAAACACGTTAAACAGAAAGCATACCGACAGGTTGCTTCAATTACCCAGTCCGCTTTTGCCCACATTGTGATTTCGAAGAAGATCTTGGGTCTATAGATGTCGAAGCAGTCCGCTTCTGCCCACAAAGTGATTTCGAAGAAGATCCTGGGTCCAGAGATGTCGAAGGCTCCATGCTTCTGACCGAGAGAGCGACGTAGCACAGTGCGATCAACAGAAATTACCGACTCACACTTTGGCTTCTTTGGCCTCGGGCCGACAATTTGGACAGTGAAGCGTAAGTGTAAGTGTCCCCTCCTCGGATGGACACGACTCAAAAACTCGATGCCTCCATCCAACGAGCAATTCCGCTTCCTCAGATTTGGACTCGCAATCCGACGCACTCCATTGCTGCCATTGCGAAGTCGAAGAATGTCAACAACTGGACAAGTTGATTGTAACAGGAGAGATGCAGCAAATACTGCAGCAGATCGAAGTGAAGCTTGGGAATTGCTCATCCTATACCACAATTGGAAGTATCACTTTCCTAGATGGTCACGACTTAGAAACGTGATCACTCCATCCAACTAACAACAATTCCGCTTCCTCAGATTCCACGTTCTTCAGGAATTGCATGTGAACACTAACTTCTACTACGACGAAATCTTCGAAGGTATAGTGCTGTTATGAACCCTGACGTACCTACCTGCCACAGGGAAGTGAGAGGTTTTGTAGGTACTTAGAGTTAATGAGTGGCTACTCAAGAACTGAGACCTCATCCCTTACATCTAGAGTGCAACGAAACTACTTAATATATATGCTACAGAGTCCTCCTAGCGACATCACAGCAATACAAAAGGGACAGAGTCTCTCGTAGTGGAACTACTAGAGTGGTGTTACTGGCGGTACAGATGGAGGCACATCGATCCCTCTGCAGATTGATTCACACTGCCGTGAGGTTCAGGTCAAGACTAAACCCGTGAATCAGCCAGAGAGTGTGCTGAGAGAGCACACCGACACTGAAACAGGGATGTGAGCAGCACGAGGTCATTGATGTGGAAAAAAAAACTAACCCCTGCAAGGCATCGGTGTCCTGGGATGCCCTGCCCCAGAGGTTCGAGCTAGGTTGGTATACCGACACTAAACCTCACAACAACGACTAAGTAGCGCAATTCCGGCGCCAAAAAATTGTCACATATGTACATAGAGGTATGGCGATCCCCTTGTCCACTACTTGAAATACCGCAGCACCAGAGAATTCAGAGAGGATTTAGAGTTGTGCATCGCATCCTACAATTGTCTTGTGCTCGGGATTGAAGGTCATGAATCAGAATCTTGAGGACCTTCAATTCGCTTGGTCGCTTCATCCAACGAACATTCACGTATCTCAGATCATCTCAAGTACTGAACGTTGCTGTACGCGAAGTGCCCGCAAGTGAGTTTAAAGAGTTGACAATGGAGGAACTCCAGGGTCACTACTGTCTCAAATCAACCATTACTGCCTCCTGAGTAGTAAACTCCGTTTACTGACAGGATAGCAAACTCTTAAAAAAAAAAAAGATTGGGTGCCTACACGCTGGATGGAAATGATAATGGTTTAACTCCTAGAGGTCCAAGCATTCAAAAAAAGTAGATGTACTTTGGTCAACCTTGATTGTCACTTTCTATACAGTCATTTTTGGTATTGATTTAAACTAAGAAAACGAAACTTAACAAGAATTGAATGATCTCTTTCTACTTCATCTTGAAATTTTGAAAAAACTCAAAAATGGAAAGAATTATTGAGTAATTGTAAGTTCCATGTGTTAAAATCCAAATAACACAGTATGTTGTGTTTTTCATTCATATTTTTTCTTTTTAAAATTCATTTTCAATTAAAATTACCTAATTAAGTTTTTCATTTTAACCTTCATTTATGGAAAAAAAAAAAAAGTCCAGAGTTTTCTAATACAGATTATAACTGATATAATTTTATTTTCACCTTTGACTTTTAAAATCACAATAATTTTATTTTTTCATCAAATGTTTTGAAATAAACAACATAAAGAGAAAGAAGAATTTCACAAATAAAAAATATTTTTTTATAAATTAATTAAATAAAAGGATAAATTTGAATTGATAGTTGAATTTGACTTCAAGGTCTTTGTTGTGGTGTAAAAAAAATAAAATAAAAAAATTAGAAACTTTCACACTAATTACTACTTATACTTCTTGAGAAAATTTCAACTAATTTGGATTGTTTTTGCTATTTTTACTTATATAATTTCAATTCTTTCAACAAAAATGTTAACAATTACAATTTTCATGAAATAAACTGAAATTTCTTACAATGATATACAACAATGATCTTAGAATGGGTTCAAAGGAATTAGCCAAATGTTCATTTTTGGAAGATTTTTAAAAAATTTACACTAAGAGTAGGAAAAATTAAGTAGAAACTCAACAAAATTTAGCTAGTTTTGAAATCACTAATATACAATGCAATATTTTAAGTAATAAAAATACAGGATTGATATCCCAACACAATCTAATACGCTAAATTCAGCTTAGACATGCTGTTTGACCAATTGGCAATGAATCTCATCCGTACAGGGTTAATATGCACTGCACTGAACAGTTGCTTCGTACAGCTTAGTAACTGCAATACGAAAGGGATAGAATCTCTCGCAGTGCAGTTCCTCGATTGTAGTTACTGGTGGTAGAGATCGATGAATCTTCCTCTGCAACTGAAGTCATACCACTCTTCCTAACATAAACACATCCCGGAATCAACCGCACAGAGTGCGCCAGAAGCACTTAGTACCAAAAATCAAACAAAGCAGCACCAAGGTAAGGATCCGACAAGAAACCAACCACGGTGGAGCACCGTCACCACAGAGAAAACCCTGAGTTCCAGCTCAGTCCTACCGTCACTACAACCTCACCGCTCAGATGATACTCAGACGGCACGAGATACTCACCCAAAGAAGGCAGCAGATGGGTGTCGTTGCTCGACAACTTTGATGAGAACGATCGCTTCGAATGAATCGTGAAAGGAGATCCTGTCCTCCGCTGGGAAACCGAAACCCCAGCCAGCAGAGCGAGAGTTCGGGGCATGAAAGTGCGAGCAGCAGCACAACACGCCTCCTCGAAACCCCGGAGAGCACAACCCACTCCGGCCAGAGAAAGAGACCTGAGCACCACGTTGGCCTGGGCGCTGGGCTGCGGAGAAGCCACAACACTGTTCACCGCGTTCCCGCACACCAACTGGGTGCAAAGGTGGGTGCAAAGGTGTGGAAAGGTTGAAAATAGGGGGGGGGGGGGGGGGGCACAGAATTCTCATTTCACTTTCTAAAGACTCTTGAATTTTTTGGCTCTGTCCTTTTGGACAAAGACCATGCCCACGACTCTGCATCAACTTTGACTTTTGAATCTAAGTTTTCAAATCTTATCTACAATCTTATTCACATTGTACAATGATATGGATAGGTGTTGTGTTCCCCAAAGTTTAGGTTTGTCTTCTTGCATTGGTTCTGGTAATTGCTCTCCTCTCTCTACAATGCATCAACTTTAGCTTGCTTAGTCGAAGGGGGGTCCAACTGGTTGGATTCTTTCTATATACACTAGCTAGCTTTGTCGGAGGTGGGATGGGAGATGGGGGTGGGGGGTTCTGACTAGTCAAACCCTTTCTCTGACTTTTTTTTTTCTAATTCAAAAAAAATTAATAATTCCTCGTCAAAGGGGGGGAGGTTCAATTGGTTGGATCCTTTCTTTGGATTAAAATAATTAATTTTTTTTAAATTAAAAAAATTATAGATATAGATATAGATCATTTTTAAATTTTGTGTTGAAAGAGGGGATCCGACTATTCTTAAGGAGGAGGATTCAAGTGCTCTAACTTAAATAGATTAGATTTAAATAGGTTACATTTAGATAGGTTAGACTTAGATAGGTTAAGCTTAGATAAATTAGACTTACATAGGTTAGATTTATACAAGTTAGATTTATATAGATTAGACTTACTTAGATCACATATCTTAAGATAGAGCCTCACGGTTACACCGTTCTTGTTTGTAATTGTGTTTAAAATTCTTCTCCAACAAAAAATTTGAGTTAAAAAAAAATATTTTTCCCACTAGGTATGGCAATTTTAAAAAGTGTATGAAACATTTAGAAAGCCATTCACTATTTCATATGTAGATTAACATAAAAATAGATTAAAAAAGGAGATTTTGAACTTCACTATCAGAGATTAATTTTAAAAGACGAAATATGTATAAGATTAGCAATATGGTCAATGACATCATTGTCTATATCTACACCTACAAATATTCGTAACATTTCTTTACCACTATATGGCTATATGCCCAAAATCTATTTTAAGTTTCTTGGAGTCTACTCTAGATTAAATAAAAATTTGATTTTCTTTTAATTGAAATAGTGAAATCTTAAATATAAAGTGTTCTAAATCACTTGTTAAAAGAAACTATTCAATGTGAATTGAAAGATTTATATAGTCTAATCACTAGTTAGGAAGAGAACTTTGAGCCTAAAGTAAATCAAACTAAAGTGACTATTCTAAATATATATATATATTTTTTTTTATGAAATTCCTTTGAAGCCTATTTTAAGCATCAAAAACTTGATATTGACATGAAAAAACATTTACAATCTTTTCTATTGAAGATTTTGTGCAAAGGGTTCCATTGCAAATCTTGATTTCTTAGTATAAGGGGCTCTTAGAGATGATTCTCAAAGACTCTAGATTTGACTTGCAAAAAAATCACATCATGAAATCATTTGAGAATATTGTAGGGTAGATTTTGAAAAGCCATAAATCAATTATAGTTGTGCATGTTCTATCTTTTAATGTCATATTTTTTTCATGACCTCAATTTTAGATTTGACATACAAAGGTGGATAAAAAGACTTCAAATCACCTTTGTAGTTTTATCAACCTCTCAATCAAACACTATTATCCAACTAGGGAAGATTGACCCCTCTATTGTCCTATATTTTATCCTTATAGAAAACCCTAAAATTTTTTATTTGCCACATATGATAAACTTTGCAAATTTTGAATTCATATTTGCAATTAGAGACCCCAAATTAGCCAAGGGGACATGATAAAATTCAAAATTTAGGCAGCTCAAAATAGGGGAATTTTTTTTTAATTTACCCTACAGCGAGATAATAGAGGGGTCAATCTTCCCTAGCCTTATTATCCTTCAATCCACAAATGACACAATTTTTTTTCTTTTTCTTTTTCTTTTCCTATGTTATTCATAATATGCCTAGTTTGAATTTGTATAATTATCATTTTTTTTAAATTGATGAAACTTATCATAACATCAGATTTTTGTTTAATTTAGAACAAACTCCAAGAACCTCAAAAAAGACTTGAAGAGGCATTTAGGGGTCAATCTTGAGATCTTTGTACAAAGGAATCTCAAATGAAAATCCAACTGTTAGACTAACTCCCAAACGAACAAAGTCTTTCTGAGTTAAATTGTACATTAATTTTGGAGTCCTTGTCAACATATACTTAAGGTGGAAACACCAATAACCAATCAAATAAGCAATTTGGGAGCAGATTTTGTGTAGTATGAGTTGGTGTATATTTTTCCCATGTAAGACGATAGGAAATATGAAGATTGCTAAATTTTCAGATTTTTATTCAGAAAATTGAAATTACAGAGCATTTCAGGAGCCAAAATAATTTTTGACCCATAAGCAATGTCTAGAGTCTTCCAATTCTGATCATACAAGATAGTACTCTTTTGCTCATTACTTCAGCTAATGTGGCATGGCCTTACAAGTTCCAACCTTGGAAAGGACAGAATAATCAAATTTCAAGCTTGAGAACTGGCTAAGGTTGGAAATAGCTCACCCTATTTGTTGGGTACTGGGTGTGTCGTTGGTAATTGGTGCCTCCACCTTACAACCATTTTAGTTTGAGAATTCATTGTGGAATCAACATTGAGTTATGACATGTCTGGCCACAACCAGGCTGGCTCCTTGCTATGTCAGCAATGACATGGTAGCAAGCCAGAATACATACCTTAACTAAACATTTAATACCGCCAAAATGATGGATCCAATTTCGAATCTTGGCCGTGCAATAAATAAACTGCCTCTGAAAAATGTTGTGCAAATACAAGCTTTGTAAATAAATCAGAAAAATAATTGTCAAGTTAAGCTATTTGAAATGCGGATTCAACCAAGCCAATTGACAAATGCAGGAAGTTTACAATGTCTAAATATTATGTACTACCTCCATCCCAAAATGATCTTCATGTTGAACAAAATGATTTAGTTTAACCCTGGAGCGCTTCGACGTCCATGTTTCGGACGATGAACAGATTGAAGTTCTTGTTTCTGTCTCGTTCCAGCTTGGATGAAAGCCATCTTAATTTTTGGTGATACTTTATTACGTTCTTGTCTTATCTAATGGTTGGATTTGGTGTTATTAGAATACAATTTTTTTCTAAAATTACGAATGTGGAAGTATATCACATGGTCAAATTGCATTGACTCTAGTTCAAAACTAGATTAGCAACAACGAGGTCCTAGATGTAATAAACAAAAAAAATTCCAAAAATGACCATGTCTAGAGAACCTCATTTTGAATCCATTCCTCAAAAAATGATAATATTTTGCTTGTAATCAAATTTTGAAGGAATTTTGAAATTTTCCTTTCCAAATTTATAGAAAAATATTGGTGATAGTATCGGTGAATCTCACCGTATAGATGGAATCTAAAATTCAAAATCTACAACTTTCCTTTGTATATCACTTCTAAAATATTCTTCCAAATAGCACTTTATAATGATTTTCTCCAAATCGTCAATTTTGGAGAAGAGTCCAAACACTCCAAGGTTAAGGCTTAAAATAACATTTTTCACATCTATTTCATGATATAAATAGACTTTGATGCACTATTAGTGTCTTAGAGACTTTGAGTTTGAGTCCTTTTCAAAGTGTACTTTTGGAGTATTGAAAAGTAAAAAATTTTGGACATTTTCAAATAGCACTAGTGGATATTTAATTGTTGATTGTAAGGTCATCATTTTGGAGACATTTTGTATGGACCCTAGACCATGTGTGGACCTTTGTTTTGCCTTCCAAAGCTTCATTTCCTTCAATTGGGCAACACTAAAAAAGATCCAAAAAATAAAAACAAATAATATTGATTGATCTTTTCAATTATTTCATTTGTCTTTTGATTGATGATTGCATGGATGGAGGAGAACTACTACTTGAAGCTATTTTGTTAGTTTTAGATAGTAACTGAAAGTTGAATTTGACCAATTTGCAATGCCACAAGTACAATAGGAAGATCGTTTTAGGACAAAAAATTAAGGCCAACAAGAAGATCATTTTGGGATGGAGGGACTGAATACTATATAATATCCAAATATTGTATTATTCTCGTATTTATCATCTAATTACATACAAAGTAAAGTCTTTTGTAAGAAATTCTCAATCACCTATTGAAAGCAATGACATAGTACTAACATGCATGCTTAATCATGAAGTGAAGTTGTGGCATGGAAACAAAATTTAACTTGATTTATTGACTTTTTTAAGTTCAAATTTTTTTGAGAAAAACTATTCCACTATGTCTAAATGAGGTTTAAAATTATAGTTTTTACACAATTCTTACTTTTCAAAAAACTGTGAGCGGTTGAGCTCCTACTAATTTTCATTACAAATCCCACATTGTTTGTTTTACCTCCTACCATTCCATATCTATATAAAGAGTTATCTCTTATCCTAAAATGACACTCCAAGAATAGCTTTCGCAATAGGGTGAGGTAATTCAAATCTTCACATCATTGATTCAAATAATTGAATGCTATTTGTTGAGAATTTTATTTTAAATTACATATTTTGCTATTGAATACAATGTGTAGGTACAACCCAAATACCCAATTGATTGTACTTCATTGATTGCTTCAACAAAAATTGACACATGCATTTTAGTTATTGATGTGGGTGTGGTATACTCCCACCATTCTATTTAAAAGAAGGCAATATTACTAATGGTTACTAAATGTTATATTATCTATGACAAGAAACGCATGTTGTTGGTTTAGGCAATCTTTAAATAACTTTTGACCCTATAACAATGGAAGAAGGTAATTAGTTTCCCACTACAACAAATTTTCTCATCTAGATTTTGTAATACCAATCATTCAACACCAAAAGCACATACCTCATACATAATGTTGATTTCCTCTCACTACATGCTCATTGATTTGGAAAAGCTTGTTCAACACTAATGGCAGATTTACACTAGAGTCCAAGTCCAAGAAATTTTAAAATCAAGCAATCCTATTGGTTAAGAGTTGGAAATTGAATCTAAAGTGTTTACACTAAGGTCCAGTCCAAAATTTGTTGAAATGACATGGCGCTTGCATGACATAGATTTGGAGGGAAATTTTTGGACCAGACTTGGTCTCAAGGGCTTCAAAAGAGAGAACTAATTCTATTGAATCAATTTTCTATTGTGGGTCCAATTCGCATTAGATGCAATTTTTGGCCTGAACAAGGCTGTGAATTACTATTGTTGAAAATTAATAAATTTAATAAATATGAAAAAAAATCAAATCAAATATTTAAATTTTTTATTATCAATAATAACTAATACTAAATCTGATGTGGACTAATGTAGCAATCTTGGAGTCACATCAAATTGGAAATTAATTTTTTATTAAAATAATATTTTCATTAATAAAATATCTTCATAAATAAAATATTTTCATATTTTTGTTATTGATTTTAAAAAACCAAATTATTTTATTGAATAATTATTATTTAATTATATATATATATTTCATATTTTTGAAAACACCAAATTAGAACTTAGATTGGAAATTTTTTTGTAAAATTTTTAATAAAATAATATTATTCTATTATTATTTTGAAAGTTTTGAAAAATCTTCACATTATTCTTTTTAAAATTAAAAGAACAACTTATTTTGCATGTTTTTTAGAAACACTAAAATTAAATCCAAGTTGTTTACATTTGGATCCAAGTCCAATTTCAAGCAAATTTTGTTAATGAGCTATTTGGGTCCAATAAGGAGTTTCTTGTGTCCAAAATGGGGGGTTCTTGGACCTATGAATTCTTAGTCTTGGACCCTCGTGTAAATCCGCTTTAACTTCTTAAGTCAAGAAGATTCGTCCATATGTTTCCATTGATTAAACAAAATACTATGATAGTATATTAAAAATTTTCATTTTTTTAAGATTGAAAAATGGACATATCTAAGTACTTTACACAATTGCTCATTACCAATCATGTCCAAAGTATCATCAAGCAAGTTTGTAGCCAAGAGAAAGAACGACTCTTTCATAATTACTATCTTATATCTCATTTTAAAGGCAAAATTTTCAAACTTAAGTCTGTTTGTGCCACAAAGCTCATGAAGGGCCTCTATACACAAGTTCAAGTTTAATTGCATGTAGATATTGTCTAAGGACATCACTTGATCCGGAGCTAAAGTAATTATCTCTATCCATGCTTTTTTCCAATGGCTTTCAATGCATTTAGGCTTGAGGTCATCTAGTGATAACTTATGGAACAAAGGAAACAACTTCAACTCAAGATTATGAAACTTTTTTGCCTTTACAAACTTTAGAAGTTCAAGCATAGGCCATTTGGAAATCAAGAAATTTTCATACAATGCAAGCATAGCTACAAGGCATTGTGTGGCTACTTAAAAAATTAGTGGAGTGAAACACATCCCCATCATTAAGGATCAAAGATTGTAAATTGAAGAAAAGCTTATGTGTTTCATATTCCAAAACCTTGTAAAGTTGCCTTACAGATTTCTTTTCAGTTATGCCTCAAAATAGCTTCTACCTCAAAAACTTGCTATCCAAAACAAACATGAACAAAATATATAGCTAGTAGATTAATCAAAGAGGATTTCAAAAGGTTTGTTCACATACCTATAGTGATCTTGTCCACCACATGATTTGAAAGAAGATCCTTATTCCCTAGATGTCAAAGTTTCTATGCTTATAGTCGAAAGAATTTCTTCTTTATGGTTGGTGATAACATCTTCCAATGACTATTACTTAGCAACTCTACTCCTACCTTGCCTCATATTGTATCAATAGTTGGTATAGTGTAGTACCCTGAACAACCTTATCTATTCATTCCTTCAACAACAACATTAAAAAAATAACAACTCATGATTGGGTTGTGGATTTATTTACTAATTTAACTCACTAGTACCTGTTCGAAGATGGAAAGGTATTGTACAGCTTGGCACATAGACCACCACCACAACATATATTGAAAGGGGTTTGTCCATTGCATGGCTTTCTCCTTCTTGGCACCATCATTCTAATTCAAAGGTCCTATGCATGAAGGGCTTGTCGTCTTATCTCCTTCCCGCCTTTCTATTATTTAAATTAAGTAGTTGTTTTGTGATTAGGATCAACAGTTGTTTTGAAATAGTTAGTGAATTCAAATTTGTAATTTTGGTTCCTATTGAATAGTTGTGAGTCAATGCAACTAGCTAGCCAATTTTCTTGCAGGAATTGTGACAATATTTGTCATGAACATTTGTGACTTATTTGTTGGAAGTAGTGGAACTCTACCAAAGCTCTAGCCTTGCTCTTATTAAATAGATTGCACTCTTGATTTCAATCTCATTAGGCATCCACCACTGATTATAGGCAATAAGGGTCAAGGAGGGTTTATAATGGTTAGCTTTTCAATTTTGTCTCATCATTTTCTGTTTTATATTTTCTTGAGTTGTAAAAAACGTTGGTGAGTCTTTCAAAGTGTATCAAGGACTCCAAATTGAGCATCGTATGATAAATATTCTATATTCTATATTTGAAGTTGTCCATAATAAAGCTTGATTCATTATGAAAATATAAAAGCACTATTCTCCCGAAGATGTAGCAACTCAACCTTGCCAGTATCCCTACCCCTCTAAAAAAACCTACCATTGATTCTTTAAAAAAAATTGAACTCCCCTCAATTGAACCCCCCCTCTCCTATAGTTGATCTTCAAAAGAAAAACGTTGTTGATCTTCTCACACCTATTGTTGATCAATATAACAAAAAAATGGGAATCCCTATTGGCCTATTCAATGTTGTTGATCCTCAAAAATTAGTTGCCATTGATTTCTTGCACCGCCTTGAAAGATGATTTGGACTATTGACATAAGGGTTCAGCGTGTCTCTTCCATTAGTCTCTCTCATTGGTTTTTTGAGTGATTTTTTTGTGTTTTAGTGTGGTAAGAAGGTAGTGAGCTTTGGAATTGTTAGGGGGCAAGACCTCAAAGATGTCAGAGCTTATAGTTTTCCTTATGAGCTACTGCAAGATGCAACATGATTCTTTTTTGGCATTTTTTTGTGGTGGTCAAGGTTTGTTTCTTGGAGTATTTCTTTTGAAGTTGGAATTCTGAAACTAGAGGCGCCAATGTTTTAGGGTCTGATTTTGAGTGAATTTGATTGAATTTGGTTGAAGATTGTTGTTTTTGTTATTCTTAGACTAGTGCAAACTATAGTGTGATTGGTGTTGCAATTGTTGATTGTTCTAGCATTTAACAATTTAAGAAGATGGCATTCTAGTGTTTGTTTAGAACATTTTTGTAGGTTTTTGGGTGGAGGTTGAGGGAGATCTACTATGACAAGAGCTAGGCCATGAATTTGATGGTGTTTCTATACTTTTGCAATGAATTAGGGTTTAGTGAATAGGTTTTTGTTAATTGTACAGTATGATGAATGTGATCCCCTAGTTAGCTGTATACAATGCTCAATTTCCATATGAATGTAGGAGCTCATGTGAAGATGTGTATGCCAAAGCTTATTACAAAACTATTGTCTACTCAACTAATCCAATAGAAGGCAAGATTAAATCTTTCTCTTGCCCTAATTGAATTAAGGTTTTAGAAATATGTTGAAAGTTCTATAAGTTCAAGGATAATTCAAATATGTAATTCTTTTGGTTTTGATGTACAAATACATAGCATTAGAGGATTTCTAGGGGGTCGAGAGGACTGTTTTAGGCCTATTCCTCCAACCTTGTTCGTGTTGTCAGTTTCATTTTTTTTGAATTTTTTTAAAATTAGAATAAAAAAAGTAGAAAAAAATTTCTTTTTTTTTCAAATTTTTTTTGGTGATGTGGTAGTTGCCATGCCATGTCAAGCAATAGCTACAAGGTTGTTCCCCCGATCTTGGAAGCTTGGGAAACTCACAACCCTCCGTAGTTGCTGAAAATCCTCTAATGGTCAATTTTTTTCCAAAGAGTGCTCTAGACAATAGGCACATGCTAACTTAGTTTTTGTCTTCTATAGTTCTTCTAGTTTATTGGAATGGAAATTTTGAAGTTTTTGTAAAAAACAACTACATGTATATTTGTTTCAAAAATTCATATGTAAGAATTTTACATTCATAAAAAAAATACGTGTCTCTTTTCAAAATTTGTGTAAAAGTTTCACAACCATTGCAAAAATGACATGTGTATGCCTTTTGTAATTTATATGTACGTGGTTTTCACCAAATGTGACAACTTATTACTATCTCCTCATAGGAGGCAATAACTAACTACCACAAAACCACTATACTAATAGGCAAAGATGTTCACTATACATAAAACAAGGATGTTCAAGTTAGTGGAGATTCCTTTGTGACTGAATACTATATGTCAATATAATTTAACATATCAATGCTACAATATACATGTCAAACAATTAACATATTAGTACTATACTAATAATTGAACCTCACTAATTGAAAATCATTGAATTGATTATAATTAATGTTTGGCACTTTGGTGCTCTCTTGCTAATTGAAACTGAGCGTAGGTTTAGTTCAATTCAATGAAATTTATATTACACTTCTAATTTCCTTAAATCTTGAAAAATGGTGATGCTATTTCAATCAAATTGATGTTAGTTTTAGAAGTGGCAGCTAGAGATTCAAAAGCACCATATAGAAAGTTTGGTACATTGTCCTTTAGATAATCGATAAAGCTAGCCTTGCTACATTACAAGAGTAATCAAAACTGAATTAAAAATCTAAGTATTTGCATTGGAAATCAAAAAACAAGACCTATAGGATTCTTGGGTCAATTTATAAGTTATTCACTCTGATTTCTAGATTATTTAGTAAGCATAGCTTGAAAAGAACCAATTTTGAAAGAGATTTCCATTTGAGAATAGATATTTCCATCTGAGAAATCTTGAACATGCCAAATTTTAAAAATTTTAAGAGTTCAAACTAGAGCCAGTTCTGATTAAGTTTCCTTGAAGTTTGAATTCAAATGCTATAAGTAGCTATACACTCTCTATTTGTCACCTTTTTGAATGCCTTGACAGACAAAAAAACTAGATGCAAAAATACCTAATTCAAAATAACCAAAAATAACTGCAAAAACCAAGATACAATATGTAGTGGTACACCATTGATTGCAAATTCATTGCAAAAGTGGTGCAATAGTGACTACAATAGTGATGCCAAAATGGAGTCAAGTCTCTATAGTACCAAAAGAACTTCACTTGAAAGGAGCTAGGTTGGACTCCATGACTAATAATGATTACGTTGCCTATTTTGTAAAAACAACATACACTGTAGATGGTCAAGATGATTATGCTATCCATTGCCCAAAAATTAGATGATGATTGCTTTTTATAGGCTTTTGTGGTTTAAACTAGTTCCTTTCAAAATACTAAAGTGAGGCAATCCCTTAAAGGATCAATTATTTTTGTAATGAGGAAGAACAACTTGGGAATTAACATCAAGAAGTACTTCTAAAATAAATGACCCTAGAGCACAAAATGACAGTGGAAACAAATTGAAATATCATATCTAAATTCTCAATTGTAAGAACTTCATTGCTAGCATTGCTTATTCAATGTTAGTGTCACTAGTAGAAAGGTGATTGGAACAAGGCACATGTATAAGAGATCATCCTAGAAGCTTGACAATTCTCCATTACAATCTACATTTGTGAAATGCATCTTCCTTAGAAGTTCAAGACTCAAGAACTTGAGGCCACTTATTTTGTCTCTCCATCCAACAAACAATTTTGATTCCTAAAATTGACAAGTACACTAGAAATTGCATTCATTAGCCATTGTCCTAAATGAGACAACTACATTTGGACCAAATAGCATCACTTTTTCCTAAATATTGACTCTACACGATCAAAATATGAAAGTCTATGAGTGTCTATATTGGGATTTTGGTAAACTTAGAGGGTACTTTGAAAATTCATAACTTAATGATATGGCATCAAAATAATGCATGCTAAAGTATGTTGAAATCTTCTTTCAATTGTAATAATAGTAACTATGCTTAGTTGTAATTAGTGTCAATTATAAGTGAGCAGATCTTAGTATTTTTTTCATTGCTACTACGATATCTTCTAACATTGCGACAAGGAAGTGAGAGAGTTTGAGTAGGTCTCTCTACACTAGAACAATGTTTGTTGCGATATGAGCTTTAAAGTACCTTGAGCTTCTTGATGATAACACAAAAAAGACAAGGTATTGATTCATACAGATCCTTGTGAAGATTGATTCACAATAGTTCTATTGATAAAAACACCATTAATATCTATAAATTATACAGATAGTGATTTTGAAAATGTTTACTGACACTTAAAGATAGACATTCAAGAGCAATATTAGATTAAAGATGTGATAAGAGACTAATTGCAATGAAGCATTGCTGTTATAAAGAAGCTCCAAGATGCAATTTAGTTCTAATAACACTAAACCTTATTGCTAAGATGATATACTGATGGCAAAAACAAATCACTCAAAGATGTCAATAGATGGATGGGATCTTGTGGTCTTTCATTGATCCTCATGAACATTTTAGTTGTCAAAATTGATTGTTTTCAGTTTGTGTAGGAGATCCTAACCAACACTTTGTAACAGAAACCCTTGCCAATAAAATATTGTTGTGTTGGAAATGTAGACATTATGTAAAAATATGTATATTTATATTATTTAAATGAGTTTTGATATTCATGATATAGTAAGAAGGTAACATCAATCATTTGAAATAGCCTTACAATAACGCCTTCTCATTGCTGTAACAAACAACTATAAAGAGAAGGATTCATTTAAGAGCTTTATTGTATTTCATATTATTCTTTTTTGTTTTTCACTTTAAATTATACTATGTTGAACAGGAAGATTTTTTTTAGTCTCAAAAATGATGAAAAATCTCAACTAAAGCATGAATTTGTTTATCGCAATTATTAAATCAATCTATATTACCATTGAATTTTTTAATGCTGCATATGTAGCCATAAGATGAAGTTGGGCCATCTCGACTACTACAACAATCTCATGTAGAGCAACAATGGCACAAAAATCTTCAATGTGATGTTGGAACATTGGTGATTTTATTGTAGGTTGGATGCGTTGAACCTAGTAACCGTAAAGTGACGTTTGAAGAATGTTTTGAAAGTTTAAACAACGATCAATATTATCGCATGTTCAGGCCTATTGAGAGGAGTTGCAGTTATTGATGATAGTTAAAGGGCCAATCAATCTTGTAACTAATGCAAATTGTATAGATTATGTCGCTATTACCATTAATTGCATCTTGAAGTTCTTGCAGATAGAATGATATTCCAATTAGAATTCTATTTTTTAATTTTATTAGATATATGTTAATTCCTAGTTTTTATTCTATATTTAGAATTTTTTATAAAATAATTTTGTATGTATGAAGTTATATGAGAGAAATATACAAATAGTTTGCCTTCTATTAACTGTGAGGTGATTTATCTTGTAACTCGGATTATGAAATTAGTTTTGTGGTAAAAATTGATGACCAATTGTAATGTAGATTTTGTCTATTTACAAAATCCAAGGTAACTAGTATAGAAGGGTAATTCCTAAGGAAAGGTCAAATAGTTTAATGAATATATGACTAAGGTTATTTTGTTTCGGATTTTGGATATTTATTTGTACATTTTCCTCATTGATTCTAAGAAAATAAAACCCCAAAGAATATTCCTAATTGTCAATTTTCTTAGTCCAAAATATAATGTTTATTATAGACTCAATGTATGACATCCCAATCCTGCCTAGAATTCTAGGGGTGTTTTTCAATAATTTGTCAAGTTTGACCACAATTTGTCATGTGCATGATCTACTCTAGACCAATGCAAAATATATAATATAAATATATTTATATATTAGTACACAATTCCTTAATTACTGGTGATTTTCATTACCATGACAATTTGTCCAATCACCAATTAATTAGACTCATTATTATTTAGATGAGTATCAAACCAATCACAATCTTACAACAATTTGTCTCTAACTAATGCGTTGGGAATGAATGTGTGCAATTTCTTTCGCTTTTTTTATCCATCTTTTTATCTATATATCATTTGTTAGTGTTTCATAGACAAATAGTATCCATGAGTATACAATCTTATTATTTCTATAATTACTTACTTAATAGTAACTATACATTCATTACCCACTCAAAACAAATTGTTTTAATAATTTTCTTATAATGATTTATTTATCTAATCTTCACCTACTCCTCCTTTAGATTAATACTTAAGCAATATAAATTTATCCAAAAAAATCTCGACTACTTGTTTTAACTGTTTTATCACAATATTTGTGATTTACACAACAAGTCTTACATCATGTTTTTGCTAATTGTTTTGGTGGTTTTCATCAATTTGTAATTATGAGAACAATAGTCTTATCAAGTACAATTTCTTTATAGCTTAGTTTACAGACAAGTTGTCAACATATAGCCACAATCTTACCTACTCCAGATATAATCTTAAGACAACTTGTTATGCTGAATTAACATCTCACATAATAACTTATACTCTCTTTCACTTGACAATTTGACACACTAACGATTTCAATTCCCAGTTTTAAATCTTACTAGAGCCGGTTCTAAGGTTTATGAATTTTTCAATTCTCATTCACTCAAGACTGAGCAACATGAACATCTCAAAACACCAAACTTCATTCAGGTTCATATAACATCAATCTTCACAATACTACTTTTAAATGAATTTATTAATATGGTCGAGAACTTTTAATTCCACTTACCACTTCCAATTTATGCAACTTATAGAGAACTTGTCATAGGATCTGCAGATTGATTCTTGCCTGCTTTTGTCCTCAATTCCAAGCCGCAGCTCCAAGTTTTCAGTGTCAACTTGTCTTACACATTGAGGTTTTCAATCTCCTCTTGATCCAGCATCCACTTATCTCGTAATTCACTCATACTCTCTCAATTCTTGCATGAACTAATATTTGGTTTGAATTCTACAAATGCTCTCACTTTCCTCTATGTACATACACAATCAGACAACTCGTCTCTACAAAAGCACTCACATCCATAGACAATTTGTATTTAACATACCCATCTTTCAACAACATAAATTCCAATCATTGAATCACAACAACACTTAGTCACATACTCAAGAAGAACTAATTTTGCAAATCATTTATAATACACATACACAAATAACAAAGTTCAGTCACTCTGTTGACTCACCAACATCAAAGACAATTTGTCAAAACCACACTCTGATACATACACACAAGAAACAAATCCGAACTTCCTTCAACAAATGGTTACACATAACACATGCACGAATCCAACCATAGGATCAATTATAAATGCAAAGACAATTTGTTATACACAAACCATTCAATAAAATTCGTATTAGCTTATCCAATCCTTAGACTACAACAATACACAGCAATACAACAAGAAAGAATAATTTTACAAATTGTCTTAAATTATCCAAGCTCATAAATTCAATCATTGGATTAACTTCCAAACACACCAAACGAGTGATCAGACACACTCACAACTCACTCTACCAAACAGATCCTATCACTAGATTACAACATCAACCAACAACACATCTGTGCTCTCACAATTAGTTCAAAAGACAATTTGTATTACATGTATAGAAGGAGTTCACATTTGATGAAACGACTCAAATTGCACAGACGCACAAGGCTCACAAAAACAACAAACAACCAAGAGAAAGAGAGAGCTGACAAATCGTCTAACTATATGCTATTGGAAGGTAGCATGGGTCCATTTCAAACGCCACTAAGACAATTCGTTTCCAATCTAATCTTCCTTTTACAACTTTTGAAATCACTCGTCTATTTGTCATCTATTACCGTTCATTTGCTATAGACTAATAGTAATTACCTACCTTTGCGACTATACTAGACAATTAGTCAAAAATTCAAAAACTTGAACACTCACACCAATAGATGTTAAAAAAGTCACATGAGCAAAATATGGGTTGAATTTTACTTGATTTGTGTGATTAAGATAAAAAATAAGGTAGAGAAAAAAATGAACACTATTTATCATCTCTCTCGTCGTAGTTTATAAAGCTCAAATGTTTGAGAAGCCATAGTGTGTTGTATTTGAAAAAAATTGGAATGAAAATTAAAAAGGTTGTATATTATAGTATTGTGTTTTAAAATTAATCTCATTTGCTTAACCCCTTAAGAACTTGATCTATTGTAAAATGGTCAAATTTCTTATCTGAGCTAATTTTAGCCTTTTTAATAGTGTTCAAACAACAATTTGATACTTTTACTATTTGAAACTTTGGATTCTATATTACTTTGAGAAATTACAATTTATTTTGTGAAAATTTCTAATTGTTATCATTTTGTTGCAAAAAATGAACATAAATGAGTAAAAATAGTAAAAACAATCCAAATTATTTGAAATTTTTTTGAGAGGTAAAAGTATCAATGGAGATTAGTATGAAAAATTTGCAATTGGTTATTTTATTTTTTAAACCCAAAATAGCTACATCAAAATCCTTGAAGTCAAATTTGATTATCAAACCAAATTTATCCTTTTCTTTAATTGATGTACAAAAATTTATATTTTTTGCTAGTAGAAAAATAAATTTTCTAGTAATTTTTTATTTTTTCAATAATTTTGAAGGAAAAATAAAGTTATTGTAATTTTTCAAAGTTAAAGGTGGAAATAAAATTATATGAATTACAATATATATTAGAATAATCTATAATTTTTACTATAAATGAAGAGTGGAATGAGAAATATAATTTTATAATTGAAATTCAAAATATATATATATGAATGAAAAGCACAACATATTCTGTTATTTGGATATTAACATAGGGAACTTTCAATTGCAACAACTCTTTCAATTTTTGACATTTCTTAAAACTTTAAAATGAACTAGAAATTTTTTTTGTTAAGATTCGTTTTCTTAGTTGAAATCAAATTCCAAAAATAGTTATTTTAAAATTTGTAATCAAAGTTGACAAAGGCACATCCAATTTTGGGATGTTTGCGTGTTTAGGAGTTAATTTGAAGTTGTTAGTCAAAAGTTAGGCTCGTTTGAAATTACAAAGGTCTGTTGCCTTTCATGTAAAAGAACAAAGACTTCGACCAACCATAAAAGATGAACAAATTTTTTTTTGCAATGAAATTTTGAGTAAGTCTAAAAAATTGTATTAGCTTTATATGAAGTTATCATTCATTCTATTTGATAATTTGAAGTTTATATAAATGAGTTGTGAGTTGTAACAAAGTGAAGAAAGGTTTGTTGCCCTCAATTCTAAAAGTCAAAACTTTGGATGAGTGTAGAAGTTGAATGAAGTATTAAAATGAGTTGAAATTTGAAGGAAAAATACAAAATTCTATGTTTTCAAAAAATCTATCATTCATTTCATTTAGACTCTGAATACAATGATGACACTAAATGGTTTAACAAAAAAGCTAGAGTTGGAGTTTGAAGTTTAAAGTTTGAAAAAGGCTTTGAAAACTTGTGTATTGTGGCTTGTGGCTTTTATTCTTTTTGTAAACTTTGTTGATGTAAGCAACATGGGTCAAATCATTGTTTAGCCTCATTTTATATTGTAATGATGAAGTGGAGTTGATTGCCCATTTGGTCACCCATACGGTCATAACTTGCTTTGTTTTCACGATGAGGCTGGATTGATGATCAACAAATTTTGAATTTGAAAGTTTAGGAGCTATTTTCATTGATGATATCTTGTGGTATGCCGTCAATTTTATCCATCCCATAGAACGTGGTTTCTTATCCCTACCTTGATACATAAACCAACCTAGAGCCTAAATATGATAGGCCAACCGGAAATAGTTCCACAACAATATTGACAATTCAACTAGCAAGATTCAAAATTTACATGACTATGTCTACTTATGTTCCCAAGCCATTTTTGGTTGCAACCAAGATTCCCATAATTTCTAGAGGCAAACTCTCTCTACACAACAATGTGTAATTAAAACATGAAATAAGAAGTAGTAGTAGAGTAAGCCACCAAATTCAACCCAAAGAATGGAAAGAGATCTAGAACCTCACACTAATACTCGAGGTTGTTGAAGAAAAACTTAGGGTCAAACCACATTCAAAGGTAACATTGGGATTACTTTATTAGAACATGATTTGAGTCCATTTCAAAACTGTAAAGCTTAAAATTATTTTGATTTTGTCATTTTTCTAATAAAATTATAGATGAATAGTATTTCAATGATTTCCTTTAATAAGTTGGAGAAAAAATTTCATAGAAAAATTTGTCAAAAGGATGCAAATCACCAATTGCAAGGCTAAATTTAGTGTATGTATTACAATATAACACTTTAAAAGGATATTTCTATCCAAATTTTTTATACTTCTCAAACATGCAACTATTAAAAAGTATTTTAGTGATTAAATTTTGAAGAAAAATAGTCTCATTTTTAATTAATTAATTGATTATTGATAAATTATTGATTTATTCTTATAAAATTTAAGCATTCAATTCCAAAATAGCTTATATAGGGACCTTGAAGTGATTAATTTGTACATTTTTTGTTCTTACACGATCATGATTTGAATTATTTTTTATATTAAAAAGGACATTCATATATTTTTACTTCTAATTATTATAGAAAATAGAAAATTATTCAAATTGTAGTAAAAAAGTTCTTTTCTACTCTATCACATGATTATACATATACATGATTTTTTTTAGATTCAATCACATGATTTTTCATTAGAAATTAAATCCCTTTTCTACCTTTGAGAAACTTGACAAGTTGACATTTGAACTTTAATTAGAACCTTTATAAAGAATTTTTTATGAGTCAATAAATTCAATTTTTGATGAATAAAAAAATATGTCTTAATTTGACTTGAAGTACTTGTCAAAAAGGACTAACCCCTATACTTAATAGATTCTTTTCAAAAAACCATAGCTCAAAAGAAGTTACATTGCAGATTTGATTGTGTCTAACATCCTTTTTTTTGGTACCTTTGAGGTTGATTTGATCCCTTAGGGCTTCTCAAATTCCACATTAGTTTTCATAGTACTATTTGCAATAATAATGGAGGAGTACTATCATTTAGTTATAAGCTAGCCAAATTTTTTTGAGAATTTCCAAATAAAATAGAAAAGTTTAGGATGAGGTTCCTGACAAAAAAAAAGATTTTCAGAAATGGAGTGGATAGGAAAATTAAATATCAGAATTTTGGCTGTCTACATTCAAAATATGTAGGAAAATTACTATTCAAAAAGCCTTTTTTCCAATGGGCAGTCAATTGGGCTTATACTTTGCAAGAAATTTTTGAATGCACTATATAGTATTCTACTATACTAATTAGTAGAGTTACCCTTCATTTGTCATAAATGACTCTTAGTTGTTCTAGCCTTTGGAAGTAAGTTATGAACTTTTATCCTTGGATTTTTTTTCTAGAGCATTCAAATTGTCGATGGCTTGATCAAGCCAATTTGAACTGTAGATTACTTTTTTATTTTCAAACAACTGGGTTTAGGGTGTCTACAAGCTTTGAGTGTTGTTCCGTTGCATTTTCTCATGTCCTACGCTCTCGCCACACTTTCATATTTTCAATTTCTTTCTTTCTTGTATGTTTTGTGCTTTATGCATTTTCTACATTGTGTAAGTTTGGGCAATTTAGAGTTGGCAATTTAGCATGTGCAACATTGTAGCTCCTATGCAACTTGGTTTGGCACTTCAACTTGCTTCTATTTTGTTGCGTTTTTTGTAGTTGATTGTTTCTATTTGCTTGGGGTGCAATCTACTCCTCTCTTTTGTTTTAGGATTGTTGGCATTCTCTAGGGACCTCAAATTAGATATAGGTAGGTTAAAACCTACACCCTATTTTTTTTCAAATTTTTCATCACATCCATTGAATCTAATCATGTTCTACTAAGGTTGTCCCTTACTTGTGTGTTTTGAATTAGTATGGTTCTATGCATTGAGCGATTTATACAAATTTGGGTGATTTAGGGTTGGCAATTTGGCATGTGCAACACTGTGGTTCCTACACAACTTAGTTTAGCACTTTTGTTTGCTTCAATTTCATTGTGGTTTTAATGATTGCAATCGGTTACTTCAATTTGGTTTAGAGTGCAATTTGCTCTTCTCTTCTTCTTCTTCTTCAAGGTTGTTGGCATTGACTAGGGTTTTCAAATCCAGTATGGGCTACCTAAATCTACACCCTATTTTTTTCAAATTTCTCATCACTTCCATTGAATCTAATCATGCTCTAATCAAGTTGTCCCTTCCTCAAGCGTTTTGATTTACTAGGGTCTATACATTAGTGTAGTCTAGCTTTTCAGCTTTTTGTAGAACTTTTTCAATTTTTTGTGGCATTTCCTATATTATTTATATATATTTTGAGTATTTAGTGTTAAAGTAGTTCAAAGTACACTAAAAGTTCCCAAAAGTACAAAGATACTTTAGTAAGTAGCCACAAATTAATAGAAAAGGGCAAAAAGGCAAAATAAAAGTTAAAGTAAAAGTTCCAGAAAAAAAAAGATAAAAAGAAAAGGAAAAAGATAAAGAGACTGGTACAAATAAAAAAAAGATGGGGAATTAGGGATTCAGAGGCGCGTGAGGAGATTCCACAAGTCGAGACGCGCCTCGCACCACCTCCGATCACCCAAAAATTTCACCTTTAATTCCTCTCTTTTCTCTCATTTTCTCTCCTCCTGGGGTATTCATTCTAAATTGTGCTGTAATTCTTGCACGTAATGTGCTGTTTGTAATAGAAGTGTTATTTCTTCAATTGTGCTGTTTATGGTGTTGTATTGCGTGGAATTTCCTGAATTTATTGAGGAGCAATCAAGAGTTTTGTGTGTGTGTTTTTGAATTTTGGAAAGCATCTGTACACATGGTGAGCAATCGGTGGAAATTAGAATGTTTCAGTGAGGATTAGAGGCGTAGCAAGGACTGGAATTTGTGGTTTTCGTTTTGAACTGAGATCTGGGAGTCGCCAGTCAATCACGGGCTCATGCAAGCGCTGCAGTTTCTTCGAGAATTTGAATGGTGTGAGAAGATTGACAGAAGTGTAGCAATTCGAAGAAGAGATCTACAGTCAGAGTGAAGTCAAGAATCAATGAAAACAGGCGATCTGGTTTTGAATTCTCGAACTAAAAATTGCCCTAGGAAACACTGAGAGATTTCGTTGACGATTTGAGGACACGGTGATCAGGCTATGAAGTACAGAGTGGCGGGGATGGTGCGGGAGAATTGTTGTGTGTACACAGATGATTGAGATTGCAAATCTGATCAGGCCGGTGTCGCAGGGGTCAGAACTGCTGGAGGGAGGCGGAAGAATCAGAAATTGATAAAAATCCATTCGAGGTAATTGGAGTGTTGCTACGACTTGATTGGAGTGCATCGGAAGTTGCGAGGAGATTGATCTGGATTAAATTAACGATCGGCGGAAGAATTCGGCGTTGTAGTGGCAGACCGGCCATTCTTCGTCGAATTGGCAAATTAGGGATTTGGATCGGGATCCCGAGATAGGGTGAGGTGCTGAATGAAGTCCCGAGTTAGGGTTGGAACTTGGACAAGTGTTGATCGAGGTGATGAAACTTCAAATTGTCATCTAGATTCAGGAAGTGGTTTACTGCCTAGGTATTGACTAGGTATTGCCAAGGTATCAACTGGTGTACGAAAATGGGGCTTAAAGGCTTTTAATTAAAATTCAAGATCATTCATTAAAAACAAATCAAAATAAAGGGTCAAATTTTTCGAACAGCCCTTTGGGCCGTACCCCTAATTGGAAACTAGATTTAAAATTCTATTAATTATTTTGTATTAATTATTATTAGAATTTGTATTGAAAATTGCATATGTATGTGGTAAATTTGAATTTTGGAATTGTAGGAATCGATTAACCCCTGTATTGGCCAATATTGTCCCTAGAGTTGCTGAGGGGTAACCCATTGTAAGACTTTCTAAACCCTAAATTCTAATTTCTTTTGAAATACTACAGACGTATATTTGTACTAGTTTCAAAATACTATAGTGGGATGTACTGAAGTCAAGTCCTGCATCGCATACATAAACAAGTCAGTCCACCCTGACATATTGTCTCAGACATATTGCCATGAGCCCTACAACACTAAACAAGACAAGGACATGCATGCTAAGTCTTTTATCTTATAATGGATTGTTGAGTGTTTCTTGGGCTATTTAGTGGGAATAAGAAGGAATTTTTTATTCTATCTTCAAAACTTAAGTACAAAGTGACATTTGAACACACTACAATAACCTTACATAGATCATTCCCTGGTGTTCGAACTTGGTAGCGTTTGGAATAGGGATTCCAAAAACCTAACTACAATTAGGCAATTTGTGCAAATTTCAACAATTTATGCAATTTGGTAAGTGTAGCTTTGGTTGAGCTAACTTGTTTGGGTTTCCTAAACCAATTCTACCTCATATTTGTGTGCAATTCTAAGGTTTTACTCCCAATTTCTATGCAACTTTTTCAAATTATAAATCCAATGTTTTTGACCATGTTAAGTTCCTTACAATCCTTGCAAATTCATGTGCTCAATTGTTTAGATTCTTTCTAGCTCCATATGATAAAATCTCCCTTCATAGATTTACTTCATTTTTAAATTTTGAGTCTACAGTAGAAATGGATGATGTGATGTTGATGTTGGATTAGCCATGGTCATTAAATAAGTTCTTGTGATTTTCAATTAAGCTATATACAAATTCTATTGTTTTGACTTGTATAATTAACGGTATCTCATTCAACATGTTCAAGATTCATTGGATTGTTTGGATATCTAAGGAATACTTGTATCATACAAGCAATCTTCTAGAGCTTCTATACCTATTACTACATCTTTTTTAGTTGTAAAAGCCTTATTTATCACCAAACCTTCAATGCTATACAACAATACAAAACGAGAGGAGCTAGTAGTTGATTTGCAATATTGCTAGACCAATTAATTAAGACTCTCAATAAGTCTGATACAAAAGCTCTCACTAAGGTTTGATGCAAACATCATTGCTTCTCTCATGAACTTGAGACTTGATTTAGATTGATTTGTTTTTGTGGATTGTTATGAGTTTTTAGGTTTTCAATTTCAAGATTCTTGAATCCAATTGTAATAGTCACAATGTTGTGAGGGTACTAATTTCTCTTCTCTGTCGCAATACATTGATCTGTCTATTTGTTTGTTTGTTTAGTGAGATTGGAGAGCGTGAGAATTTTGAGTGGTGAAGTCCCTATTCTTCTAAAGACTAATAGTGGACCCTTTGATGGTAAAATAGAGGAATAGAAAACCAGTAATTTGAAGAGACATAATTGGAATCCGGATCAAATTCCGGGTAGTAGCATAACCGGAAGAGAGTATGACATTAGATGGATTGAAAAGGGAGGAAATCTGGTTACCTTAGCTTGTAACAATATACTAGAATTCCCTAGGATGATATCTTGAGTCATTTTACAACGTTTTGGTGTTGTAAAGATACTTACACCTAGACTGTGCGTACGACACCAGATTCGAATCCTACCAGGGATATTGTAGTATGCAAATGAATACCCCTCAAAGAAAAACAAAGCAACTTAAACCTAAGAAGCAAAAAGTTTAGAACCAACCGGATTCATAAAATTAAAGAAATTTTCCAAATGAAAATTCACATTGGTAGCAATGCCATTAGAAGGGATATGAAGTTGTAGGAAATAGACTAGGAATTCTTCCCACCTTTCATCACACTTTCGAGAAGATTTCAAGAAAACTGGAGCAAGAGAAAATATCTAGGAAATTCACAGATTTCCTTATAGAATTTCCCAAATTATAGTCCACAAGCGTTGGTTTAATGAAGACTAATTCCACAAAGTGAACTATGCAAGTGTTCACAGAGAACTATTCAATAAGAATCAATTTCACAAATGAAACACAAAATTGTTCAAATTCTCGATACTAACACCAAGCCTCTTTCCTCCCAACAATCAACTTCAATTCCTTTCGAGAGGCTTGGATACACTTGAGATGGAACAATTGGATATAGACTACATGGGACCTTGTTGTGACCCATAAGCGGCCCTTTAATGCAACACTAGAATTAGATTTAGTTGCTAAATGGATCCACTCACTCATGGCTCTTCCTTCATAACTACATTTGTGTTTTTCAGATCCATAATTGTCAATCTAGATCTCTACATCCCCGTTTGTTCTTTGTAGTTGAAATTGAAAATCCATGTTACAATTCCACTTGGTATGGATATGTGTAATTCCATGGACATGTTGTTTATGCAATTAAAGTAATAGAGAGAGGAGCAAAATAGAAGGTACCTTAATGAATGTCAATTGCCTACGACTAATTCTATCATACCCACCAAAGTTCTTAATAAACATGTGTCTAAATTGCCAAAAGTGACTACTCCTTGTTTTTAGGAGCTGAAGTGGATCATTTCGGGAGGTTTCAGGAAGGTTGTACGAAGATCACTAAAAGTATGGGAAACTTGTCATTAGAAAGATCTTTATTTAAAATATTTTCTACATGATAGGATGATAGATACTCCTGTTTCTGAATAATACCAATATCTCTTTTTTGTTTTACAAAGGAAACTCTAGTATTATTTAGAAATGAAGGAAATATTTTAGTAATCCTCACCTATCTAATGAAGTTATAAGAGGATTCATCAACTATGCATTTTTTTTTTATTTTCTTTATTTTGACAAAAGAGAATGCAAATTCAATTTAGTTTTTAGATCCCAAGCTTCTTTTTTAGGAAACAAAAAATTTGTAGGAATCATTTAGAAATGTGTTTATTTCTCATAAGAGATGGTCAATTATGACATTCTGATTTCACACTATCAAATATAAGAAAATTGAACTTTAATTTGTGTTTTAAAATACAACCATGATGCTCAATATGAATTGGAAGAAAATTCATAGCAATTGTCTTAAGTTCCTAACTTGGAATTGTGCTTTAGGATTGAAATTTGAATTTGTATTGTTCATCAAAACTCTATTGATCTTTCGTATATTCTAAAACTTCTTGAACTATAAATATTAGATATTCATTTATAAAATTCATATTAAGTCAAAGATTGTACAATTTGACTATAGATATATGTTAATAACTCAATTTTTTTAAAAAGGTCAATTCAAATGGGAAGAATGTTATAGTAACCAATCTATAGTTCTATAGTCTATACCATTCTTTTTTTTCTTTCAAACTATTGAAAATTGAGTTCATAAATTAGCTACAAATATATATTTGTGAAGAGATTTCATGATTGTCCACATCATGAAATTGATCAAACCTTCCATTTCATTTACAAACATAAAACATCTATGACCTCAAGCACAATTTATATACAATAAGGCAAATATTTTTAGTTGCATATATTGTCTACATTTGTTTTGAAGACAAAAGAAAGTACCTTACAACATTTGCAATTCTTGTTGCAATTGTAAAAAATAAATTATTTGATATGAATTAGGATGCTACAAGTTAAACTAAAAGTAATTATCAAAAAATAAATAAAAGATCCCAAGTCACTACAACTACTCACAAATGAAAAGACCAATTAAGGATTTGAAGGGAGTATATATTACCCTACATGGAGTATAGAAAAATCATTTATATTAGTTTAGAATCTAATTTAGAAGGAAATTAAGAAATTGAATATTCAAATATTTTATAAAATATTGGTGATGACTATAGTAGATGCAATTGTAGTGATATAATACAATATTTCCAACCTACAAGTGGTAGTCTTACAATAATTCCAAAATATTCTTAATGAAGTTTCTAAAAAATATCTTTAGGAATTTTCTAAAATAAAAAGTCCATGTAGGATAATATAGACTAGTATATAGGGTAAAATTATTTTATGATCAAAAGTCAATTTTGCTAATTTGTCACACTTTAACTTCAAGGGGTTCTAATATTGTTTGAGTCTCCAAAGTTAATGATCTAGAGCTAAAATTTTTTTGGTCTATTTCCACAATAAGTAAGTATGTTCCTACCAAGCCACATCTAAAATTATATTATCTTATGCCCACGTTCATATAAATAAGTCTCTCCTGTGACTACACTATAGAACATTGAAGATGGTTTTAAGATCATTCTTAAATGAAATCACCATGAAGTCTTCTCAAATGGACAATTTTTAGTATATTTTTATATTTTTTTCCCTAATTTTTACAAATTCAAATGTCAAAATACCTTAATACCTATTCTCTTGATACTTTGCACTATTTTTAGTTCTTCTATTTAGAGAATTTTTCTATACTTTTCCTTTTGAGGGTACCTTCTTCTTAAAGGTGTACATATTGGCTATATTTTTTAAAATTTTTTTTGTTTAATTTCATAATACTTAAAAAAAAATACAAAAAAATACAAAAATACTACAAAAACAACCACCAATTCTTTCAATCACACCTTTGCTGTAGACTTTTTTTTCAATTTGTTGAAATCGATGAAATAATATTTTCAATGCTACTTTAGAACAATTAGTTGACTTATTCACATAAATTCATTTCCATAACCCTATCAATATGCATTCTAATAATGTCAAACCTAACCATTTCATAGTAAATTGTTCTTGCTAACTCACTTCCAATAAAGAATCCACATATAGAAATGCATTTGGACCAATGTTCAAACTGCAATGAATTATTCATTGTAGTAAGTGTGATAATTTTCAAATTGAAATTGAGATTAAATATGGGCCATTAAATTTCATTTTAACCCCTAAATATTTTTGACTATGTTTTCACCAAAAATGCTCCCAAAATGCCATTTTAAGTGCAAGTACCAAATTTTAGAAAAAACTCATTTTTGGACACATGTAACCATAGGATTTTGTATGAATTTAGTTTGAAAAGATGTTGAAAAAATTTCAAAATTTTCCATCATGTAGATTGCAAGATATTAGTGTTTGAAGTGACAAAAATCCTTTTGGGGGCTTTGTAAAATAACCAGATTGCTGTACTTCACAAGGTCACATTTGCATGAAAAAATGTCCAAAATGGTGGTGCTTCTTTAGATTCATTCTTCAAGGCAAGTTGGTTACATGCTTGAAAATTTTTAGATCATTTAGAATTGTACAATATGTGGGGAAAAAATAAGAAATAGAATGAAGTAGAAAGCAATCCAAAATACTAAATTGATTAGAATTTAGTTATGGAATTGAAAAATGCCAATCCAATGGTTGTAATGTTGTAATAAACAATCTACACTCAATGTTTTTATTATATTTTCAAAAATACTAAAAATTGAGTTAAATAAAGGAGTTCAAAGTTTATTTTAGAGTAAAGAATCCATAATTACCTGCAAACTAACACTCCTCATAAGTCATAACTTTCATCTCATTAATCAAAATGGAATGATTCAAAGCTTTCCACATATATATGGATTTAGAAAATCAATTTCAAATTTTTGCATTGCTTGCTAAGCATTGAAAATTACATATCAAACAATAACTTGAAATCATATAGTCAAAAGTTATGAAAAATAAATGGGCCTCATTGTCCATATGTTGTATGAAAATTTCAAAGAAAAAAATAAAATCTTGCTCTTAGAGAACTGCACAAAATTGCAATTACTTCACAAAGTGAAGATTTCACACTTTTATAAACTCTAACTTTTATAAAGTCTAACAATATTACTATTATAAAATTCTTCACAAAGTGTGTAAAACTTCACACTTTTATAAAATCTAACAATATTACTATTATAAAAGATTTTCAACACTATTATTTGCAAATACATTCAAGGAAGTCCATCACAAATGATTGGATGAAAAAATGAATTTTTCTTGTCTTTCCAAATTACAGAAGATCAACCCAAGAGCTTCCAAGTGATAATTTTTAAAGTTTAGAATTTAGGTAATATGGGTGAGATATGCAAACATCAATGAACTAAATTCAACTACTAGTTCCATTAAGTGTGTCAAAATTTGAGTGCAATGAACAAACTTTATGGTTTCAATTTGGCCAAGTGTATAGAAACTTAAGACCAATCAAAGCCATAATAAGAAGAGGACTTCTAAAAATAAGAAGTGGATTGACCCGATGGCTTGACCTTCAACACTGTACAAATCTAAATACCTTAACTCCTAAACGGCCCTCGGGCTCTCAGGCTATGACACTATGCTTAGAAGCCGTGATTGCAGATTTGCAACCGTTCCGATTACCTTGTCATTGGCGTCGCAGCACGCTGAAAATTCGCCAAGACCCCACCTGGCCGGAATGCACAGACCTTTATAGAAATGTGTCTCCCAACGATCCACAATGACTGAGGCGGTGACTTGGAAATTCACAGAAAAAACCTTCATGTAGTGACGTGGAATCGCAACGATGGGTTCAATTGCAGCGACACAAGGATTGTTCAAAAAAATTCCTCACTCAATCTATGAAGTAGTGCAATGTTCACGGCATTGGAGTCACTGTATACATGCGGTTTAGGGTCGCCTGGAAATGCGAAGGGCACTTTCACAATATGTGGCAAAGGTTTCTGAGACAACGTGGCGATTCACATGTGGGACACACCGCGGGAAGGTAACAACTTTTGGGGCGAAATTATAACTTTCCTCAGCCGAGACATGTCTAACCAGTAAGTACTATAGTTGGTCGAAGCTAATATTTGGAGTTCACGTGGCAATAATTGATTCCAAGCAGTAGTCAAATGCGTGGAAGCTGCCCTAATCTACAGAGAGTTACTCAGATGTTACCAAACACGCTGGAAGTTGAATATTATAATATTGTATGTGAGTTGTTCAAAAGTTTTGCCATAGTGGGCCACATCCAAAGCCACAAACCAATGTTTCGTAAATTGGGGGTCTAAGCACCGATGCTCATGCTAACAAGCAATAGAGTCTATACTGTCATACTCAAAATTGCACAAGGCTGATAGAATGTCTCTACTACATAAAAATCATTGAAAATTACCCTGCAAAACACAAACAAGATTGATACAGCTTGCACTACGGTTGACTTGCAGTATCACTATAGAGTCTCCATAGAACATGAGAAGCCTTCAATTGCATCCACACCACAAGCAATCACCACATCCACAAGGCATGAAGGAATTATGAAGTATAAAAATCCAAAACGCCCCACCTTTCAATGCCAACCCCACCTCTGCCACCATTTTGCCAAGAACAAATTCCACTGGCAGCTTACACCACGCCATGATTGCCTTCGCACAGTGTTGTTCCCTCACTCGCTCAACAAATCCATTCGAAACCAAACCCACGACCTCCATCTTCCTCGCAGCTTGAAGAATCCTAAGGCGCCACATTCTGCCAGAATTCGTGCTCTCCCGCGTCCATAGACCCCTGGACAAGCCACGTCTACACCTTCAACCCGTCAAAGCACCGGGTCAAGACGATCTACGTGCAACAACCCATACCGTAGGCAAATTTATGTATTCCGGCTTGCAGCGATGTTGCATTGGATATTTGACAAAGTGGTGCAGTGCGTCCGATGCACAACAACACTTTGCAAAACTTTGCTGAAACCTGCAAACCCTAAAACCACCACAAGAGCAGTCAAATATGTGAAAATAGTGACATACGGCAAGAAAGGGTGTTCGGGACGTTCAAAGGTTACCTGTAGCAACTTCTCTTCTCCGGAAAATTGTTGATTTGGCCCTATGACCATGGTAAAACATTTTAGCTCGGCTAGTGCAGACATGTTTGGGATATATTGGAGGACCTCACAATGACTAATATAAAGCTTTTGAAGTTTTTTCAACTTCTCAAGGCCTTAGAGACCAATGATTGGAAGGGCCACTAGTTTGAGATTTTTAAGTTTAGAACAATTGCCAAGACCAATAAGTGAAAAAGAACCAATAATTTTGAGTGTAAATCTTTTAGACCATTTAGAAACACCCACTTTATTGCATAGTTGCAACAAGGTCAATCATGTTAAGGTGTTGTGATTGAATTCTTCCATCTGCCATTGCCTACTCCAATCCAGAATCAAATCTTCCAATTGTGAACAACCCATGAATTGTGGAGGCTCTAAGAGAAACTTTTCACAATCCGACATTTGAAAGGTCTTCAGCAATATGCATAGGTTGAAGTCGGGTAATTGTTTCAAGGATGAGAGACTTGTCAATAGAACATGTTGCAATGACTCAAGCTTGTCATTGATCCCCATCATACTATGTGGTTGCAATTTTGCAAAATAGAAGCTCTCCAATTGAGGAAGATGTGTGAGCTCCAAGTGGCGAAGAGAACTTAATCCATAAAGATCCAACACCCTCAAGTTGGAGCATGCATATATCTTTAGCACCACAACATTGCATACTTGCAACGAGGTCAAGGATGTCAACATGTAGAGTTGGAATTCCTCCAACTGTTGTTGCCTATTCCAATCAAAATTTGAATATTCAAGTTATAAAGAACCCATGAGCCATGAAGGCTCTGGAAGAAACTTTTCACAATCTGACATTTGAAAGGTCTTCAACAAAGTGCATGAGCTAAAGTCAAGCAATCATTTCAAGGACAAGAGACCTTTCAATATAACATGTTGCAATGACTCAAGCTTGTCATTGGTCCTCATTATACTATGTGATTGCAATTTTGTAAAATGGAAGCTCTCCAACTTAGGGAGCCTTACAAGCTCCAAGTGACAAAGATAACTTAATCCATGGAAATCCAACATCCTCAAATTGGAGCACTCATATATTTGTAGTACCACAACATTGCATACCCTCAATGAGGTCAATGATGTCAAGAAATTGAGCTTGAATTCTTCCATCTACCATTGCCTATTCCAATCCAAATTTGGATATTCAAACTATGGACAACCTATGATCCATGGAGGCTTTAGATGAAGCTTCTCACAATCCTACATTTCAAAGGTTTTCAACAAAGTGCATAGGCCAAAGTTAGGTAACCATTTTAGGGACAATAGACTTATTAATACAACATATTGCAATGAATCAAGCCTATCATTGGTCCCTATCATGCTATGTAGGTGCACTTCTACAAAGTGGAAGCTTTCTAATTCAATGAGCCTTACAAGCTCCAAGTGATGAAGACAACTTAACCCATGGAGATCCAACACCCTCAAGTTGGAGTAGTCATATAGTTGCAATACTACAACATTGCACCACTTTGGAATTATTTTTGAAAGGAACAACGCATGTTTCAGATTCCCCAATCAAATTTGCAACACTTCGTAAGCTAATGGATTTGTTCTCTTCAAAACATAAGGAATAGAATCAATTGACACTGATCAAGAGATACATCCAACTTCTTTGTTTTCTAGTGTTGAGCTCCTAGATTCTATATAATAAACACACCAACAAGATCCCTCTCCATCTAGAACATACCATTTTGCAAATTCTTTGTATAGGTCATGGATGGTGATTATAAGCCCTTGAACTTCATTGATATTGATATTGATGATGCCAAGGTTGACGAATCTCTACGTTCGCCTAAAAAAGGCATCTGGACGGTCGGACGTCCGTCTGCACGGACGCCAACAGACGCAGCGTCCCTCCCGCCATCGGAAGGCGAACGGGTGGGGCAAACGAACGGGGCGGACAGGGCGGACAGCGTCCACGTCCGGACGTCTCGGACGTTCGACTGTCCTGTCAACCCTGGATGATGCCGAGCCTCTTCAAACTTTGAAGCTATAGCAATGGCACTTGCACACATGTCATTATCAATTAGACATTAAGTGGTATTGAATTGTGAATTGATAACCAATACATATAAGAATATCAAAAGCCCTAGACTCAAATCAACAAATTAATGCACAAACTAATAGAAGTGCCTCAAGAAATTATGGATGCCACATAGTCAGGGTTGACAAATCAGTACGTCCGCCCCAAAATAGTGTCCGTAACCCGGACGTCCGAACGTTCGTCCTCACGGACGCCAGCGGATGCAGCGTCCCTCCCGCCGTCGGAAGGCGGACGGGCAAGGCGGACGAGGAGGGTGGGACGGGCGGGGTGGACGGCGTCCATGAATGTCAACGTCCGCATCCGGACGTCCCGGACGTCCGACCGTCTTGTCAACCCTGCACATAGTTTCTAAAATTTTAAGTAATGTTTCCTAATAACATTTTTGTGCATAAAAACAAAGTGAAAATGGAACAAATCTATAAATGGAGAAAAAAGTAATGAAATATAAGACAAAAAATTGTCATCTATAATAAAGACACCATAATACCAACAACATGTGCAAAATTCTAGTCATGGACAAAGCAAAACCTTCATTTCCTTCACTCCTAATAGAATGCTCCAAATCTAACACTAGGTATACTAATTTATAATCTACCTAGTTGCAAACATGAAGTGGACAAAAGATTTTAACAAAGTACTTCAAAATTTGAAATGCTATACATTTCATCAATAAAAACACATTTCTCCAATTTTATGATACAATGATTCCACATCATTGTTTTGTTGTGCATATCTTCAATCTTACTATGTCTTTACATTTATAATTTTGATGACAATCTTTTGTTCAATTCTTCAAAAAATAGGCCCAATCAATTCTCAATGACAAACAAGAAGATGAACTCATTATAACTACCTTTTAGACTAAAAGCTCTAAGAATATAGATACACTTGATCTAGTTCATGAGACCTCTTGGCCTTTACAAACTCCACAAGCTCAAGCATGGGCCACTTAGAAGTCAAGAAAGCTTTAGACAACACAACCATAGCTACATGACATTGTCTCACTGCTTCAAAAATCAAAGGTGCAAATTGCTCTTCCATCGTTAATGAAGAGGACCACTTGTCAAAGAAAAGTTGATGGATTTCTGCTTCCAAGTCTTTGCACAATTGCCTCACAAATTCCTTTTGCTTACCACTGTGACTCAAGAATATTTTGTTTTTTGGATTCCATTTTGGCAACGTGGTAGGCAATATTTAGAAACTGTGATCAAAATCAAATGCAATCTAGAAATCAACATGCTTTGACAAGTGAAGGACCATGGAGTACTTCCAAAAATGAAAAAATGTACTATAAAGTATAACTTAGAAAAAAAATTGTCAGACCAATTTCAACTATCGCAATATTGCAAAATATGACCTATAGATTGTACCCATCCAATTGGATCTTCCACTATTTTAAGTGATACCATGAAACAATCGATAAATTGCAAAAAAGATGCAAAAATTTATATCATGTTAAATCTTTGTGTACTCAGAACAATGTATGAAAGCAAAAAAAATGTAAACATCCATATCATACACTTTGTAAAACTAAGACAAATATTAATACACATTTGGTTGAAGAAAAAATGAAGATCTTGTCTTCATTCATTGTTCAAAATTTGAACTCATGGTACTTAACAAGTTACATAAAAGCATATCAACAAGTTGCTTCATTTATCCAGTCTGCTTCTACCCACAAAGTGATTTCGAAGATCCTAGGTCCATAGATGTCGAAGGCTCCATGCTTTTGACCAAGAGAGCAACAAACCACAGTGTGATCAAGAAGAATTACCAACTCACACTTCGGCTTTTTTGGCCTTGGATCGACAATTTGGACAATGAAACGTAAGTGTCTTCTCCTCAAATGGACACGGCTTAGAAACTCAATGCCTCCATCCAACGAGCAATTCCGCTTTTTTAGGTTTGGACTCGCAATCCAACGCACTTCATTGCTACCATTGTGAAGTCAAAAAGTGTCAACAACTAGACGAGCTGATAGTAACAAGATAGATGCAATAAATACTGTAGCAAAAGTTAAGCTTAGGAATTGCTCATCATATACAAAAATTGGAAGTCTCACCTTTCAAGTTGGTCACAACTTAGAAACATGATCACTCCATCCAACTAACAACAATTCTGCTTTCTTAGATTCCATGTCCCTTAGGGATTGTCCACAGGAACTTCTACTACAACAAAATCATGCATTGAAGGGACAATTTTGTTATTAACCCCAAAGTACCTACTTGCCACAAGGAAGTGAGAAAACTAGGCGTAGTTATGTATGTACTTATAAGTAGCGAGTTGGCTACTCAAGGACTAAGAGATTGTTTCTCACATCTAGAGTGCAACAAAAATAAGATATACACTAAAAAGCCCTCCTAATGAGCCCTCCCATCATTTTTTTGTTGTACATAAAAGAGGAAGAGCCTCTCGTGGTCAAACAGCTGGAGTGGTGTTACTAGTGGTGTAGATCAAGGCATATCTATCCCTCTGTAGATTGATTCACACTACCATGGGATTCATAACAAGACTAAACTACTGAAACAACCAAAGAGAGCATTGAAAGAGTATACCAACACTCAAACAAGGATAGAAGCAACCCTAGGTTAAAGGTGTAAAAAGAAACTAACACTTGTGAGGCATCGTTGTCCCGGGATGCCCTAGAAATTCCAGCTAGCTTGGTCTACCGACACTAAACCTCATAGCAACATTAACATGGCTCGATTCCGGCCTCGAAAATTGTAACACGAATCAATATATACATAAAGGTCTAAAATTTAGGACAAACATGAATTTATATTTTAGAGCAAGTATTCTAAAAGGTGCCAAAGTATTGAAATTCCACCAATATGAAACTTTGAGTGTGGGTAGCTATAAGAAATAGATGTTATTATTGGTTCAAAATGGCCTTAGTATTAGAGTATTGAGACTTTTGAAATAATAATTTTTAATAAAATAAAATATGGATAATTTGTAGAGCATTCAAAATAATATATATGTGAAAATTCAAGCATAAAATTTTGTTCTAAAAGTTATGTACAACAAAAGAATGATGAAAAGTGCAAGAAAATAGATACTTTTGAAATTTGATTTATAAAAAAATAGTAAAAAAATTCAAATAATTCAAATAAAAAAAGACATTTTTTCATATTCGAAGATGCTTTTTTTTCAATCAATTTTCATCTTTAGCAAATAAAAAAATGTGTTCTCTACATGTGTACCTAGGTGATAAACTTGGAGCACATGTGGAAGGTGAACACTTTGCTATTTTTAGAAAAACTCTTCGTAAGTTTGTATAACTTTAGTAGAACTCCTTGTATCTCAATTTTGACTTACAAAATTGCATTATTGGGTTGAAAATAGTACTAAATTCCCCTACAATGACCAAGATAAACATCCAATTGGGTGCAATTTCAAAATAATAAATAAATTGAAAAAAATTGGAAAAATTATTGCATATGTAAAACTACTACATGTACCTTTCCTTCAAATTTCATTAAAAAATGGATATACGCCGTATACATTATGAAAAACCCCACCTATCCAACACCAAAGGGAAAAAAACATTACCACCTCCTGAGTAGGAAACTCTGTTTCAAATTACCAGGATGGTAAATTTTAGAAAAAAATTTGGGTGCCTACACGCGAGACGCAAGTGAGAAAGATTTCATATGTTTAATTGTACTGAACAGCAATTGCTGGTTCATACAGCTTAGTAACTGCAATACGAAAGGGATAGAATCTCTCGTAATGTAGTTCCTCGATTGTAGTTACTGGTGGTAGAGATCGATGAATCTTCCTCTGCAACTGAAGTCATACCACTCTTCCTAACATAACCACCCCCCGGAATCAACCGCACATAGTGCGCCAGAAACACTTACCAACACTCAAACAAAGCAGCACCAAATCAAGAATTCGACAAGAAACCCAACACGGTGGAGCAACGTCGTCACGGAGAAAACCCTGAGTTCCAGCCCAGTCCTACCGACACTACAACCTCACTCCTTAGATGATACTCAGACGGCACGAGATACTCACTTAAAGAAGGCAGCAGATGGGTGTCGTTGCTCGCCAACTTTGATGAGAACGATTGCTTCGAATGAACTGTGAAAGGAGATCCTGTCCATCACTGGGAAACCGAAACCCTAGCCAGCAGAGCGAGAGTTTGGGACTTGAAAGTGTGAGCAGCAGCAGAACATGCTTCCTCGAAAATCCAGAGAGCACAACCCACACAAAAGAAAGAGATCTGAGCACCTTCCACGCATTGGGCTTTGGAAGCCACTTGCTGGGGATTCCAAGATGCCACAACACTGTTAACCGTATCCCAGCACACAAATTGTCTGCAAGCGTCTCTTGACTTTCCACTTGAATATGTGCACACTAAGTAAAGATTATTAAAAGAGTAAATACTTTAGGTCATGTTTGAGTCAGAAATATTTCACGCGATAAAATTTTCAAAATTCATGAATATTTTACAACAAAATTCCAAAAAGAATTTCCGTTCAATGTACTCAACATTCTTGAAAATTTTGAAATTGTGCTAAAAGTATTTTTTTAAACCATAAATTTGAGTTGAATTCCAAAGATGTCTAAGTTTGAATTTAAAATTTGAATTTCTTTTTATGCAAGTGTATTACTACGAGTTTCGCGATACATGGGAGGTACCCGTATCCTGAGCTGAAGAAATCGTGATTCGATACTGAATCAGTTGCAAAAACTCAACCGACGAAGTGATCGTGACCAGGGAAGAAATTGTGAAAAGTGGCAAAATATAGATGACTGCAAGGCAAGATGCCGCAGTAATTTCTCACAAGAGACTACGTAAAGTTCAGATAGTTTGAATGAAAAGGGAACCCGCAATACATTAACTGGTAGGTTAATTCCACTACCACACTAAAATCAGATGTACACTTAGTGTAGAGAGCTTGCCCATAGATCACGAAGCCACTAATAACATTCCATGCCTAGTACTCAGTTCAATGATTCCGACACTTACGCGCGACTTATATCTCATAAGAAACGGCTCACAGCAAACCAACGCTCATGTTTGCTATAAAATTACGTCTGTAAAAAAATTGGCAAATCTACCCATTACTTACTCTAAAGCTCGGGATAGACTCGTGAGCAGCACTTCAGAGCGTTCAAGGACCAGTCTCCCGTGTGAATCTTACACGATACTTGTACAGAGTCACGGGCTTATCCATACCCATGACGTCTGCAAAATCCATACCATCTCTTGGGAGTGGGAACATTGCTACTCTTTGAAAAGCCTGCAGAAGTCATCGAGACACGACGATGTCATCTATTAACTCAGCTTGCATCCATCTCACAAAACGACCAGTTCTATACCACAGGCAACCAGACGAGCAAGACAGAATACCTCGATTTCATTAGCGGACATTTCAGTTGAATCCCATCGGTATCTTGTTAAATTCTGACTAGCCTGCAAGATGAACCAAGAGCATAACAGATGGTCATGTTCGAGAACGTTTTTATACAGGGGTTTGTTCCAAAACAAAGACATACAATGTAGCGTATGTTGGCAGTCTTGGCTTCTTGTTCATATACTTGATTTTGAACTTCAAAACGACCTTTTCGTGTTTGAGCAAAACTAACAAAATGAAGCATTTTAAGTCTAGTTTCCATTTAAAAACTCAGAAAATTATCCCAGATATGTGTACTTCTTAGCCATTTCAAGTTGACAGCCTATAATCACGGATATTTGGTTCATAACATGACGTTCTACACTATGATATACACCTATGCTGAAAATTTCGTTCTTCATATTTTTTCAGTGTATTCTCTGTTTGATTTATTTTTTCTTTATATTCAAAACTTCAGGATAATTTCAAATCTTCACCAATAAATCTAAAATGAATTCTGCCTCAAAGGAAACAAGTAATTTCATCCCTAAAGAAAAATTAGGAAGAAAAAAAATTCTTATAAGAAAATCGTGTATAATGGCGTACTAAGCATACAAAATGAAAGATATGGAAGTTTGACTACACGATCACAAAACCCATACTTTCACGGTTAAAGAAGAAAGATATTGACAAGGCAGAAAGGAAAGCACTATACCTTCACTGAAGGAGGTCCATCTCTTATTGCGCTACTGTCAAAAACCTGTGTAGTGTTTTCAAGCATAATTTATCAGTTATGAGAGTTATAATGCCAGAACAGAGCAGATGTTCTACCACTTTGATGCCTCTGCGTTACAAAGCGACTCATGGAACAGAAATTGCACCTGCTTTGAGAACTCCGAAGTGTCAAATTGACCGGGTCCTGTAGCCTCTGCAGATCGCTTCGTGACAACATTCTCCACCTGCACCCACATTTCAGTCCTCATCGTCACTTTGCTAAACTGGAATGAATAAACTGCCTTGGTAACAGTAATCATTGGTTGCACTCAAGTATCAAATTGAGATTCTTAACAAACTGTTTAGGGTGATATCATGTTGAAAAGCTACTAAAATTCACTTTCCAATGAGTTATAATATGCCTCCTAACTCGAATAATTGACATCGCAGTAAGCAATCAAAGATGCAAGGAAGTATGACAGCAGACTATACACAAAGCCAGCAAACGGTTGGTTCATTTGCTCATTTATGGGTCATATCATGCAAGTGATCACTCAATGGAAAGCTATGGACGATCCGATTCTAGAATGCCATTACTCGTGTTCTGATTGCAACAATCGATGAAATTTTGCCAGCTAGGGTCCCAAATGACATCAGCAAGGCTTTTATACCCAGCGTTCTGGTTTTCTCTCTTCTGATGACACATCTAGCAGTGAGCTTTTATTAACAGAACGAAGCAAAGCAGTGTTACCGTCACTCCACCACGAAGTGTAAGCGCCAATCGATTAGGGTTTGCAGGGTCCCAGAAAGTCTCCCTTAGGACATCCTTCCCCATTGTGGACTCCACCAGAGACTGCCAAATTTACAAGCACACCATTCATTCAGTAATTACTTATATGCATTGGAAATTGCGCTGGACAATGCTATGCAGAAGAGCGGCAGCTCGAAAGGTATGATTGTCACTCACCGAAGTAGTGAAACTCCTATCGCCAATAACATTCCCCCGAAAGGAAATGAATCGAGCCTTGTATTCCACCTGGTGCATATCGCCATCCCAATTAGGTCAAGCTTGGCATGGATCGAGGGATCTGTAGTGCATTCCAATACATTCAAGTTCAGCAAGCGAAGGATCGTTATTCACCAACAAGATCGTCATTCCACATTGTCCATTCGCAATGAAAAGGAAATGCTAAAGCCGCATTATGCAGAATCTTTGAGGAATTAGGGTACAGAAAAAGATACCGCGAAGCCCAGCTGCTTGCGCGAGAATTCTAGGCTCCTGCGATCAGCTTTGTCTTCGCCCTGGGGCGTTTCCACCGCAGTGAGGGTGGAGAAGCAATGCCATGTGCCCTCGAAGAAGCTGCAAACAGAAAAACCCGGATGAAGGACGGTTCCAGTAGAAGTCAAGCCCCTGAAGAATCGCCATTTCATGATTTTTCAAAATAATTGATCGTGTTATGAAATTCTCATTTCACAAGATGTCAAATTTCATCGATCAACAGAATCAGTGAAGAACATTGCATTTTGGAGGTCAAATTGAGCAAAAGAAAATCCCCCTCCAAAGTAGAGAAAAACATTAGTTCCAATTCGGGTCTCCTGGTCCTTTCGGGTTTCGCCAGCAGCGGGGAAAAGCCAAAAATAAGTACCTGGGGTAGTAGAGATCAGCATCGCCGAATCCAAAGGACCGCAAGAAAGAGGGTTGCGGCAGAGACGGTACGGCGAGCGAAGGACCAGCAAGGAGGACAGGAGTGGCAGCAAGGAAGCAGCGGCGCTTAACGGTGGAATTGGTAATAACTAATGGAAAAGAAGACGAAGGATGGTAACAAATCCCTGGAAAACAAGGCCGCGCAACAGGAGACGAAAGGAAGCAAGAATGCAGCGTCGTCCTCGTACTACACATGCTCATCATCGCCATCGCCATGATCCTCCTGCCAAATCCACCGCTTCGCTGCGACAACAACAGGCACTATCTTACTGACAAATCTGACAAATGTGACAAATCCGTCTCTTCTCCGAATAATCGCATAACTGCCGCTCGATCTCGATCACGTCCGCCTGGATGGAAGGCCACGTCTCACTATTCCCCGCCTCTCGTTTCCGGCGTCCCCCAATCCAGAACTTGCGCGAGGTTGGGGTTTGGCCTGTCGATGCTTCATGGAATTGAGGATTCTTGTGTGACCTTGAAAGCAAAATTCTTATGTCAGTTGTGATTGAGAAATCTCGGTGGTCTGTCTGTCTCCCAGAAGAAAATTTCAGCTTTCGAGGGTCGAAGATTCCGAGAATGCGGTCGCGAAAGAGCGCCAGTTACAATGGTCGTTGCGATCATCATATTGCAGCGAAGTAAATGTGCATGGAGCTCTCGTATTAGGGTTTAGGAGAAGATTACTGCTCTTCCAGTTGCATTGTGAGTTAAGGTAGTCTGCTCTTCAAGCGACCTTGTAAGAGCTGATTGCATTTGGGGGGAGCTAAACTCCTTGGAACAATTTTCAGTAAATTTATGTAGGAAGGAAAATAGAATTGGCATGTAACCCAAGTCATTTCATATTTTTTGAACCTTCATGGAATTAGTTACAAATTTTTTAAGTTGAAACGCAATAGGCACTAAAAGCAACTACCTATTGAATGTATACAATTGGTACACCGAAGAAAGCAAAATGTACTTTTGCATTAGAGGTTACTTTTAGAGCAAGGGCTTTTGAATGGGTGCACAAAATGCATCAACAATCTTTTAAAATAATTATAGAAACTTAAAGAAGTAAATTAATTGATCTATTTTCAACTTGAATTCACCATTTCAAATGGAAAAAAATTTTAACTTCAAATTTATTAATTTAACAATTATAATTCAACAAATTCATAAGTTTTGAAAATTAAAAAATTTGTAGATTTGGGAATTCTCAAAATTATAGAATGAAATGTAAATTTATTTTATGCTTTAATATTCTTTAACTATGGTGTGATGAGATGTTTAGTTTTTTTTTAATATATTTCCTATTCAATTAAAAAAAATTACTTTCTCATTCAAAATTCACAAAAATTTCTAGTCATCACAAAAAAAAATTTAAGATTTTAAGACATGTAGAAGACATAATTATGATTTCATCTTAGAAAAAATAAAACTAAGAATATCCATCAACATATAGAAATGAAATATGCTATCATAATGGAATATACCATGTATGTAAAGGAATTTGTAGACAACATTACCATAGGCTTTGCATGTTCTTGGTTAATTGTAAAAGGAAGGTCCCTTGACCACATATTCAAACTTCACAATCTTTCATTAAGTTTGTTGCCATTTTACATCTACATGTAATAAAATATTTTTTCTAATGTACATTTCAATAATCATTGGGAAAAATTTTAGGCCTCAAGAGGTATGAGTTTAAAAATCCCTTGGTGCAATTAAAGAGGAAATATATTTAATTTATTTAATTCACTTTTTAATTTAGCATATGATGTGGTATTATTGCTACCATGTCATCACCATGCCAAATTTTACTATTATATATATAATTTATTATTATTATTATTTTACTTTCACCCTAGAAAAACAGTACTAGTATATGGACATGAAAATGCGAGCATGTGAGCTTTGAGCATATATATAAGTAGATATACAACAACCACTGAAGGTGCTTATAATATAAACACCTATAACTTAGGTATTTACAATATATGTTCACCAAAATTACGGAAGGTTTATATAATATAAACACCTTTAACATAGGTATATAGTCAACTAGACTCATGTGCTCACCCTACACTGTAAAGACCAAAAAATGAAAGCTTAATGGTCTTCTAAGGATTCAATGTTTTCCTAATGCAAATCACATGTTTTCAATAAGTTATAAAATTTTCAAATTTTTTGTGAAAATTTAAAATTATAATGAATTGTTGGAAAAGAAAGTGAACAAAAATTCATATAATATATAGTATGCTTAAAAAATCTGAAATTTTTACTATAGTTTGTATTATATACCATAGTGTAAACCAAAGTTAAAATATTTTTAAATTAAAAAAATCAATTTATTGAGGTTACAGGTACGAAGTTCAAGTTGCAATACAATATTGAGTTTTTCAAATTTTTCAATTGGAATAGAAACTAAACTTGATGAACTTAATTTTTTCAATTGTATTCAAATTCAAAAAAATCATAAGTATGGCTAAAATATAAATGTAAAAAGTGTTCAAAATATGCTATGAAGGTTATCCAAGGATTAAACATCTACATCTATAGAAAAGTCAATAATACTACAAAGGAAGAATTTTCTAACTCCAACTATTAAAAAATACAACTTTTCTGATAACTTACCTAATAAATTGGCTTATAAAAATATTTTTATTGTCAATATGCTTCTTCAAAGTCATTCACCATTTGACACAAGACATCTACAATGTCATTCCAAAGTTAATTATAGAATCTTGAATCCTTTCTTAAATTTTTGCATATACCATCATAAAGATATATTATTTACTTCAATTTCTTTTGACAAAAAACGTGATTATTTTTAAAGGCAAACATTGAATTAGATAAATGGAAAGTTATGTGATTAAAAAAAGCCCTTGGAATTTCTCAATTCATTATTCGCAATTGGAACATTAGAGCACTATGGAGTTAACCCTCTAAAGATGCTACAAAATACTCCAAATTTAAAAATTCCAATGGATGATTTCACTATTAATTGTAAAAACAAAGAATGCACCTATTTGTACAATGTTTGGAATATTTTATTGACTACCTTAATTATGGAGGCCCGTGTCCTTCTAGGATTAAGTTAAGAATTTGACTCCATCTAAGTTAAGTTCTTCACTCAAATAATAATGCTGCAATTCGACGAGTATTCGAACTACTCCAGCTATCTGTCCGTTCAAACAACACATTCATCCTCACCACATCCATCCACACGTCATTCATTGGCGCCAAATTTTCACCCGCGCGAACCACCCGATGGCGCGAAACGGACCTCTGCCTTCCTTCACAAGGCCGTTGTCCTCCTTCAAACATCTCTTAGAGGCAAATTGCCCATTGTTCTCCAGTGAACCTCTGTTTCCTCAAATTATCGTTCTTCCAGACTTTGATTGCGGTCCGCTGTTGTTGTGAGAGAGTAGAATGGGCCGAAGGAAAAGAGTCCAAGAGGAAGAAGGCGAAGAGATGGCCGCAGATGAAGTGCCCAACACTTCGGAGAGCCGCAGTTTGTACGAAGTGCTGGGAGTGAGCTCGAGTGCGAACCACGAGGAGATTCGTAGGGCGTACCACAAATCAGCCCTGCGATTACATCCCGACAAGAACCCTGGCGATGAGGTGAGTTTCCTCTCCCCTATGCTTCAATTTTCCAGTTTCACTTTGAAAACCCTAATTTCACCGGTGATGCAATAAGCATTTGTTATGAAATCTTCATTTTGGGGGTGATTTTCTGTGTGTGGTTGCAGAATGCCAAGGAGAAGTTCCAGCAGCTCCAAAATGTGATGGCTATTCTGGGAGATCCTGAAAAACGTGAGCTCTACGATCAGACAGGGTCGATGGATGCGGCGGATATGGACGGGGATGCTGTGAAGAGCTTGTACAAGTTTCTCAGGACTTTGTTCAAGCAGGTATAATTGGAATTGAGATTTTTGTGCTTCTGTTAATACAGAGCTTGTTTTTTTTGGTGCAGTACTGAATTCGTGTTTCTCAGGTGACAGAGGAGGATATTGACGCTTTCTCAGCTTCCTATCGAGGTTCGAAAGAGGAAGAGAAGGACTTACTCAGTTCGTACCAAAAATTCAAGGGTGACTTTAAAAAGTATGCCCCCTTGACTCTCACATATGAAATTAAGTTTGATTGTTTAGTTGCTTGTATGGCCTTGAGGTAACTACACCTGGTTGCGACTCGTTCCCAAGAGCACCCCTGTGAATTCTTGCATAAATTGCACACGACGAGTCTAGGGTCGATTCTTAATCAGCACCTATAATGAGAATTTTGAAAATTCATAGTTTGTCCTTAGAGAGCGCAAATCATACTGCATTGGAATCGTCATTCAATTGCCAATAAGCTGTTATAGAGTTCAGTAGTCCAGGAATATGAACCATGCTCAAAATGCTTATTTGAATGCTCTTTGGTGTGCTGTGATGGTCACTGAGACTTCATGAAGCTTTGGTTTATAATTTCTCAATTTTGTGAAATCCATTTCAAATCCTAAATTACGATGGACATTACCTGACAATTTTAACTGGAGTTGTGCAGAGTTTTCAACCAGATGATGTGCTCCGATCCACAGATTGACTCCCACCGGTTTATGGATGTCATCGATGCCGCTATATCATCTGGGCAGCTGAAAGAATATAAAATTTATCGAAAATGGGCTTCAGAGGTCTCCAAGACTCCACGGCATCCGAATCCACTTGCTCCTCCAAAGTAAGACTCATTGGTTCCTGTATTTTTTTCCAGTCATCAATGTGTTATTTGTAGAAAAGAGCTCCACTTTGTGAAGCACAGACGTGGAGGATACCTTTTCTGACACTTCAAGCCTTTTAACATATGTTGAAACGTGATTTTGGGAAGATCAGATTAATTTCGAAGTGAGGTTGTAGATTACTGAAAGTGACAGTAGACAACCCCATTTCCATAAAACCACCGTGGGCTATTTACATTTAGCCAAGTCATGCTTACGGCTTGCAAATAAATTCAATCCAGTGCGCGAGTAGAGGAGTGCTGTTTGTTACACGGTATTGCAGACGGAATCAGGACCCTAGCGTTTTTTTAATTCTCGAAGTGAAGTGATTGACGACTTCCGTGATTGACTGCAGAAAAAAGAAAAAGAAGAATGGCGATTCTACCTCAGAACTCACTGCCTTGATCAATCATCGAGGGAAGCAACAGATGGATTCTCTTGCGTCCGCTCTAGCTGCGAAGTATGGAAACAAAGGCAAAGGTGTGAAAGGAGGGAAGTCTGGCAAACCAACGGAGGAGCCCTCGGAGGAAGAATTTTTGGCTGCACAGAAGAGAATGATGAAGTCTAATAAATCAGTGGAGGAACCTTCTGAGGATCAGTTTCTAGCTGCACAGAAGAGGCTTAAGAAGAGTAAGAGATGATCAGAATACACAACTCCAACTCAATGATGGCGTCTCTGAATTGGGAGTTTTTTTGGCAGCTCTCGGTGGTGCTGCTGATGGAAACAGAACAGGTGTGCAGCTCTCGTTTGCTGAGGCGCTGCTTGCGACTGTCCCCTGAAATATCTTTAATGCGGAAACAATCTGATGTAGAAATCTTGTGATTGACCCGTTATCCACAGTTCAGGTTGTTTCAGGGTTACTTTCGCAAGAGACCATGTTTGATATTATATGTGCATGGTTCAACTGCCATTAGTGAAGGCGCCTGACTAATATCAAACCTAGCCGCATGCCTGAAAATTGCGGCTGCTGTTTGTACTGTTCGAAGCATTTTTTGTATAAAAGTTTTTATATTTGCGTGAAATGCTCCGGATCATTCAATCGTGCGGACAGTTGGAGTAACTAGAGTGGCGTAACTACTTTTGGAATTCCGAGTTTTACGGACTTTCAGAGATCTACCCAGAATCTGCTTCGAAGCCTTCTCGCTTTACTTACCCTGGAAGTATGCGTTCCAACGTAGTCACCAAAATATTCCAATTCTTAAACTAATAGAAGAAAATCACCCTTCCTATTTCAACTAATGGCATTTCTTGTTATTTACTCTTGATTTGCAATTTAGCCATAAAAATGATATTTTTTGAACTTGATTCCAACTATTGGAAAGAAGCTTATCAAGTGCAATTTTTACTCCAATTAGAAATTTCAAAAATTCAAAAATTCAAAAAATTTCAATATTATATAGCAGTTTGAACTTTGGACCTATAACCATTGTTTGTTGATTTTTTTAATTTGGAGGGTCACGGTAACTTTGATTTATACCATGCTGTTACATACTATAATATATATCTATGATGAAAATTTCAGATTTTTTGAGTATATTTTGTATTCAATATGAACTTTTATCATTTTTTTCTTTCTTTTCTTTAGAAATTCATGGTAGTTTCAAATATTCCCCTCAAAATTTGAAAATTTTATGACTTGTAATAGACATATGACTTCATCTCTAAAAAATTAACACTAAATCTTTCATTCATATCTAGTTGTAAAATGGCAGCAAATAGAGTGATGGACAATTGAGGCTTGAAAATCAGTGGTCAAGTTCTAAAAGCAAATTCCAATGTGGCATTTCAAGGCTGTTGGTGGACCATTGGAAGATGCCACCTATACTACATTGCACCAATTTGTTCTATTGCCCTATTGCAAAGAAGAATTTGCCAACAATTTGGAAATTGATGGTAAGTTTTAGAGGATTTTGAAGTAGGATTCTTGAAACCATTGTTGGCAACATACCTCCTTTGTGCTTTGTGGAAGTGGTCTTCATTAACCCCTAAAAGATTGAAGCACATTTTGGATAGATTTTATAAAAATTAGCAGTTTTTAGTGCAGCAAGAAAAAAAATAAAAATAAATTTTTTTTTTCTTTCAAAATTCAACTATACACACTTGCACTACAATACACTTATCTAGGAATATGTGTAGAAAATTTCAAAAACTTTGATTGCATAGGTTGAAAGATTATAAAATTTGAAATTAGGAAGAAAAGTTTTTTTTCTAACCTTGCGTGACAAGACCAATAGACTTTAACTCCTCCTAAAATACAATTTTACCACTATACATGGATGGTTTTTTTTACATTTACATCTTGTATCATATTAGTTATATACTTGCCAAATTTCAAAATTATTGGTGGAGTTTTGCACATGCTATCCAAAGTTGCGTGAGCTACCTTAAAATTTAGGGCTACATAACTTTTGATTTGGGCATCCAATTGAAAAAGAAATTATATTGTCCAAAAGGAGGTACATGTTCACACCTTGTGTCAAAAAATTAAGAACATCTGTTAAAAAATGACTTCATACACACCTACCTGAGATTGCTTGCATATATTTAATGGTCATTTGGTCCTTTACGGATTAAGTGGAAAGTCAAGAGATGCTTGGACACAATGGCTAAGCTAGAACATGATGAATAGTAAGGTAGGAGGCTATAATTGCAACCCTCTCTTTGCAACCATCCCATAGCTAGTTGTAAAATGGATGAGAGGTGATCTTTAAACAGACCACTGTTGCTATTGAATGAATCAAGAAAAATTAACTTATTTTATTCCAAGAGCCAATCATTTCCTCCATGGTTCAAATATCGCTTTAAAAGTTGCAAGAGGACAGATTTGGGGAGACCTATGGTCACAAATAGGTATTTTCTACAGAAATCTTTAAAAATTCATGACTAATTCAAAAATGCTTCAAAAAATATGAAATCACTAGTGTTACGTTGGGCATTCATTTTTCTTTCTCTGAAAAATGAGCTAAAAATATTTCTGATCATGCAAACTTATGAAAAAGGCGGATCAGCCCTTAAAGGGTCGCTTTTTGGGCCTCCTACCTTATCGTAGCATCTTGGAATTCCAAGCTCGCAGCTTCCTACAAGTCCAGCGTCGGCGAGGTGCGAAGATCTCTTTCGCTTGTGTGGGTTGTGTCTCGTGGGGTTTGGAGGAGGCGTATCCTGCTGCTGCTCCCACTTTCGTACTTCTACTTTACGCTCCACTGGCTAGGGTTTCGGTTTTCCAGTGGTGGATAGGCTCTGCTCTCACACATTCAAAGCGATCGCCGCCATCAAAGTCGCTGGCCAACGACACCCCTCTGCTGCCTTACTTGAGTGAGTTTCTCGTACCGTCGGAATATCATCTAAGCCGAGGTGAAGTGTCAGTTGGACCGAGCTGGAACTCAGGGGCCTGTCTGACGATGTTGCTCCACTGGGTGGGTTTCGTGTCGAATCCTAACCTGGTGGTGCTCTATTTGATTGTCGCTATGTTTTTCTGCATGATTACGAACACTAGTATGAATCAAGTTGCAGAGGAGTAGAGGACGGTGCATCTATCGATTTCACCAGTGACTCAAATCGAGTAACTACACTACGAGAGGCTCAATCGCTTTCTTATTGCAGTAACAAAGCATCAAAACGCTGTGCAGTAAAGTAAAATATATTGAAACTTTCTCACTTCCCTGTGGGACATGGGATTCATTAACGTTCAGTACCTCAGAAGATCTGAGGCCGCTGAATTTGGGTTGGATGGAGCGACTAAGTGAACGCGCTCAAGTTTCTGTGGCATTTGATGGGCAATTGTGAATCCTCTGCTGCTGCCGTATTTGCAGCGGTGGACAGGGGATCTCCTGCCCCAAGTAAGGCAGGAGACGGGTGTAATCGCTTTCAATCAGTGTAAGTATCTTGTGCCGTCTGGGTATCGCCTGCGTTCAAAGTTCAATATTGGCGGAATTTCAATACTTTTGGCACCTTTCAGAACACCTTCTCTCAAAAATAAAGCCCTAATTGTCCTCGATTTTAGACCTTTATGTATATATGTGTCACAATTTTTGGCGCCGGAATCCCGCCATTTTAACGTTGCTGTAAGGATAGTGCGGGGATAGTGTCAGTAGACAAACCTAGCTCGAACCTCTTGGAACATCCCGGGACAACGATGCCTCACAGTGGTTAGTTTCTTTTCACATCTTTACCCTGGCGTTGCCCATATCCCTGTTTCAGTGCCTGTATGATCTCAGTGCACTATCTGGCTGATTCACGGGTTTAGTCTTGTCCTGAACCACAGGGTAGTGCGAATCAATCTGCAGAGAGATGGATATGCCTCGATCTGCACCGCCAGTAACACCACTCCAGCAGTTCTACTACGAGAGGCTCTGCCCTAATGTATTGCTGTCATGTCGCTAGGAGGACTCTTTAGCGTGTATCGTATTTTGGTTGCACTCTAGATGTAAGGAACGAGGTCTCGGTTCTTGATTAGCAACTCACTATTTAGAATTCCATACCAAACTACGCAAAACTTTCTCACTTCCCTGTGGCATGTAGGTACTGCGGGGTTAATAACAACACAGTACCTTCGAGGATTTCGTTGTAGCAGAAGTTCCTGTCCACAATCCTGAGGAACGAGGAATCTGAGGAAGCAGAATTGTTCTTGATTGGATGGAGCGATCAAGTTTCTGGGTCGTGACCATCTGGGGAGGTGATACTTCCAATTGTGGCATATCATGAGCAACTAACAAGCTTCTGCTGCAGTATTTGATGCATCTGTCCTGTTACTATCACTTTATCCTTTTTTAAACTCTTCGACTTCGCAATTGCAGCAATGAAGTGCTTGGGATTGAGAATCCAAATCTGAGGAAGCAGAATTGCTAGTTGGATGGAGGGAACCAGGTTCTGAGCCGTGACCATCCGAGGAGGTGACACTTGCAATTCTGCTATACGATGAGCAAGTGAGCAATTTTTAAGCTTCTGCTGCAGTATTTGATGCATTTACCGTCATGTTACTATCACCTTGCTGTTGCTGACACTCTCTTATAACTAAGCAATGCCAGTGATGAAGTGGGTGGGAGTGAGAGTTCAGATTTGATGTTCCCGTTTGACTTACTTTCCATGTTGTACTGCAGCGCACTCTATATCCGGAGTGGATTCAGTTGTAAATTTTCAGCTTTTCGGAGCTTTGTGTCTGGAGGAATCAGTGAATTTGCGGTGTCCACACGCTTCACTGTTCCAACTGTCGGCTTGAGGCCAGGGAAGACCGGATTGTGAGTCGGTAATTGCTGTTAATCACACTGTGAATAGGTCGCTGTCTTGGTCAGAAGCATGGAGCCTTGGACATCTATGGACCAAGGATCTTCTTCAAAATCACATTGTGAGCAAGAGCGGACTGGGTAATTGATTCATCCTGTTGATATTCTCTTGAATGAACTTGTTAGGTAACATCCGTTTAACTTTTGAACAATGAATGAAAGCAAACTTACTTTAAGCACATGCAATTTGATTGAGAATGTAGTGGTAGCATTTAAAGTAGGGGGAGGTCTATCCAATCAGATGGCTACAATCCATTGGTCCTATTTTGCAAGACTTTATTGAAAATGGTCTAACAATTATTTTTCTAAGTTATACTTTATAACATTCCTCATATTTTCGAATTTTATACTACATGGTCCTTCATTTCTTAGAGTTTGTTAATCTCAAGGCCATGTTTGATTTTGATCTTAGTTTTTTGAATACTGCCTATCAGGTTGCTAGAATGGAATCCAAAATACAAGATATTCTTAAGTCATAGTGGTGAGCAAAAGGAATTTGTGAGGCAACTCTGCAAGGACTTGGAAGCAGAAACACATCAACCTTTCTTTGACGAGCGATCTTCTTCATTAATGATGGGGGAGCGGTTTGCACCTTTGATATTTGAAGCGGCAAGACAATGTCTTGTAGCTGTGGTTGTGTTGTCTGAAGCTTTCTTGACTTCCAAGTGGCCCATGCTTGAGCTTGTGGAGTTTGTGAAGGCCAAGAGGTCTCATAATCTTGAGTTGAAGCTATTTCCTTTGTTCTACAAGTTATCACCAAATGATCTCAAGCCTGAATGCATTGAAAGTCGTTGGAAAAATGCATGGGCAAAGATGATTACTTTAGCATCAGATCAAGTGATCCCTCTAGATGATAACCATAGTCAATTAAGCTTGAGTTTGTGCATGGAAGCCCTTTTTGAGCTTCGTGGTGCAAATGGGTTGAAGTTTGAAAACTTTTCCTCGGAGGTGAAATATAGGGAAGCAATCGTGATGGAAATCTCTTCACTTGTGGCTCCAGACTTGCTTGATGATACTTCCGATGTGATTGGCAATGAGCGGTTGTGCAAGGTATGCATGTGTCTTTGAATATTGAATAGAATGTGAATGTTTCTAGTGTCTTATGATATGAGTATTAACATGTGGAGGCAAATGTTTCTACTATTGCAGATCCTTGCTAGAATGTTTGTTAAAGACACGTCAAGAGATAAGACTCTAAATGGCATCCACAAATTGGGTTTGTATGGGATGGGTGGCCTTGGAAAGACAACAATGTCAAGAGCACTTTGCATGTTTTACTACAAGCGTTTCAATGGACGTGTGTTTCATGTGGAGCTTGGATCAAGGCCTCCTCTTGACTTACAGAAGTTGGTGTTGACCAAGCTATTACGGATTAACAAGGATGTAGTAGAGCAAGTTCATACAGTGCATGAGGTATGTGCTTTTGAATTTTGAGTCCTAGCTATTGGTGGTGTCTATTTCTATGTATGGTAGTCTATGCATGATAAGTATTGTAATAAATTTGTATGAAACTAATTATATTCTTCGATTGTTACAGGGACGAAAGTTGTTGAAAAATCATATGAAGCGACAACCTGTATTTCTTGTCATAGATAACATCACTAATGATCGTGAGTCCCAAACAGAAGCATTGGCATATTTAGAAGTTGGATTTCACATTGAGAGCATGATCATGATCACATCAAGGAGTTTGGATATTGTTGAAGAATTATTTCCTAGTCACCCGAATGCTACTTATTGCAAGGCTCTGACTAGTTTGAATGAAGAGGAAGCTAAATTGATTTTTTTGCGAAGATCAACTCCTCAAAAAAAGTTGGAAACCCTCACTATTGAAGAAGATGAAGTCTTAAGAAAATGTCTTGTTGAATGTCATTTTTCTTTCACAAATGGTGAAAGACAATATCATCCCTTGGCTTTACAAGCAATGGCAGACTACTATCACAAGCACGACCACTTGAATGTGTTGACATGGAAGGAACACTTTGGAGATCTTGACAAGTTGAGACTTTCAAATACACCATCAAATATTTTTGGAGTTTTGGGGTTGCAATTTACAACCTTGGCATTGAAGGAGAGGCTTATCTTCTTGGATTTGTGCTTGTATATTGATGAAAATCTTCTCTCAATGTATTCTACACAAGGTTTGAGGTGGCTTGTTGATATCCATGAGGATACACCTATAGCTGTGAAATTTCAGGTGCGTAAATTTTTGAATCTTTCTACCAAGAAGGTAGCTACCATGAATATATAATCTTTGCCTTATGAGAGTTTTAATGGAGCTTAATTTTCAATGAATTGATAAAATGATTGTGATCACACTAATAACCTTAAATATATGGTTAGCATGAAGAAATGCATTTTAGTGGAAATGATGAGAAATGAATGTGTTGAAAAATTTGAGATATATACTTTTATTGTTAGTTATGTACACAATCTCAATTTTTGATTTACTCACTAATGTCACTTCTAATTTTGTCTACTTGATGTTTGTGACCCTTATTGCTATATCATGAAGTAACACTAGAGCATATACATTGGTAGTTCTAGAGCATTTTAGTGGGAGTGAAAAAATTGAAGGGTAGTGTTATTAATGATTGTATCCATACATGTGTTGTAAATATCATGGAGACATCATTAATTATAACAATTTCTTGTCCTCTTCTCTAATCTTCTCTACATTAAAATTCCATTTTCATCCTACATTTTTGCATTGAAACACTCCTTGAGAACATTGCCTTCAAATTTTAAGCATTGTGTCATTGTGTGGCATCTACAATTCCTTGAATCACTTCTATTAATTTATGCATCAAGTATTAGATCAGAGTCTAAAACTAACAATATTTTGGTTTGTAATTGTTTTAATCATGATGATTTTGCAACAATCAATGTCTAGTTGAGAATCATGTGTGCATGTGCAATTGCTATAGATACGAAGTTTGAAGAGGTCAGGCATCATCAATATCACTGTCAATGAAGATGGAGATCAAGTTATCACTATCCATGATTTGTATAGGGAGTTTGCCAAATGGTATGTAATAGATGGAGAGGGGTCTCGTAGCCCAGATCTTGGATGTGTCTATCATACAATTTCCACTAATTCCCTCCCTTATGTGTTGAAGAGAACGAGCCCATCATTGTCTCAATTGCAACGAATACGAATGGAGAACTTGACATGCAATGGATTCCCTTCAATGAAAGCTCAAGAGTGGTGCAATGTTGTGGTGTTGGAGATTTATGAGTGCTCCAACTTGAGGCTATTGGATCTCCATGGATTAAGTTGTCTTCGCCATTTGGAACTTGTAGGGCTTCCTAAGTTGGAAACCTTCTATTTTGCAAACTTGCAACTATGTAGTGGTGAGGAGCCCAATGGCACATTTGAGTCTATTCAACATGTTTTATTGGCAGGTCTTACGTCTTTAAAACAACTACCCAACTTCAGTTTGTGCACTTTGTTGAAAACCATTCGAATATTGAATTGTGAGGAGTTTCTTCTTGAACCTCCACAATTCATGGGTTGTTCACAATTAGAAGCTTTGAATCTAGATTGGAATTGCCAATGGCGGGTGGAGGAATTCAAGATGGACACCTTGACATCATTGACTTCATTGGAGGTATGCAATCAGAAGTTGGTAAGCGCTTCCCCATGGTCAAGAATTTCTACACTTGAAGATGTGGGTTTTCTCACACTTACAGGACTAGGCAATTGCTCTCGACTTGAAAATCTCAAACTAGTGGCTCTTCCAATCACCGATCTCCCAGGTCTTGAAAAGTTGACAAAACTTCAAGATCTTTTCATTATGTATTGTGATTTCCTCCGATATATCCCTAACCTATGTGCACTAGCTGAATTAAAACTTTTGTCCATGTGCATTGGGCCATATCAACAATTTCCCGATGTAGAGACGTTACTACAATTGAGGCGTTTAGCATTGAGAGATTGTTTTGAATTGACATCATTGCCAAATTTGGACCATTTGCCAAATTTGACATATGTAGAATTAAGAGGTTGTTGTTCAATGAAGATTATGCCACGAGTGCCACTAGGCTGTCGCCTCTCCTCTCATTATTGTACTTATGGTTAGGAATAATTTTTTGTACACTTTAAATCTAGCCCTTAAAGTTTGTTCATTATACTTGGTCTTTGAAACACTTGATGGAATTAGTGGCTACAATTAGTCCATTGATTACCATATATCTCATCCATTCCATAAATATTTTAATCTTGAAAGTTGGCACTTAGGAGCTTTGGGTTGACCTTTTGTTACTTGAGAAGATAGTAAATATTCATTTTTTCATCCAATTATTTTGTGTGGATTTGCTTTAATATCTTTGCAATGGTATTGGAAATCCCTTGTAGTGGTAATATTGACATTTTTATAATTGTTTTTGGATTTATTAAAAATATATTTACAATCAAATTATACAACCTTCCATAACAGTCTAGAGCAGTTCAGGGAATTGCCTCTGCTTTGACGAAATGATGTGGAATATTCTACATCCAACTTGAACTTAATTACACACATTAACAAGTGTCAATGTTGTGTAGGGTGCCAAGATTGCGACTGCATACAAGGGGGATTGAAAAATCACATGCTTTAATTTAAATATTGCAAACAATAACAACTTTTCACTAAGTAGCTATCAATTCATTGAGGTAGTGAATTTCAATGTTCAAATTTCCTCAAACTACTTTCTATGCTATTCATGTTTTGAAATGTGGAATGAGAAGACAATTCTTTATATACTTATGGGGTGGTAGGAAGTAGAACTAACAATGTGGGATATGTAGTTTTTAACCGCTCATAGTTTAGTCAAATTAAAGCAAGATTTGTGATAGGAGTAGAATTTTAGACCTCATTTAGGCATAGTAAAACAACTTTTTTCAAAAAAATTTAAACTAGAAAAAAATTGATAAATGTAATGAATTTTTATCTCTAAAAATTTGTTTGGGATTTGATCCTCCAATCAAAAGTTATGAACAAATATAAGAAGGATTGTAAAAGAATTTTTTTTGACATTTTCAAACATCCTCTTTGAAATTTGTCCATTACTTTTGATTGGAGGATCTAAATCCCAAATGGATTTTTGGAGATAAAATCCATTTCATTTATCAAATTTTTTAGTTGAAATTTTTTTGAAAAAACGTTTTTTCTTTACAAATTCTATCGATTTATATGTTCAATCCTAGAATTAGCCAAAAAATAGAACATACTATAAATACCATAAGTGTAGTGCCACTATCCCAATACTGCAGCTTACATAAATGATGTATGGATGAATTTGGTAGATGATGGCTCTAGAAAGGTAAAGGCAGCCCCTCTGATGGTTCTAGAATGTTATGCCCACAGAATATAAATTTCATTAATGAATATCATGTATTTATTGTAAAAAGAGTTTTTTAGTACATATGATTGAAGATCAATAGAGCAATCTTCAATTTCAAATTTCAATTCACAAATACAATCCAAAGTTGGTAAACTAAAATGACTACTATAAATATTTTTTGCCATTCATTCAGAAGATCATGGTCATTTTATAAATATAAAAGCTCAATTTCATCATACTTGATTGCGTGCAATGAAAATGTCATAATTGATCATCTATTTCAAATGATACTTACAATAATTTTGTTCTCTAAAAATGAGACATGGGAACCAAAAACTAAATTAAATTATTTTAAAAATAGATATATACAATTGATTATTCTTTTGATAACTTCATTGGATAGGTGTAGATTTAAGTTTTTTATTATGGTTTCAAAATTTATCATTTCTATTGAAAATCACTTTGAGTTTATTGGAAATGTCTTTTTGTGCCAAAGTATTGTTGTGCTAAATCTTGTCATGAATTTGTCAAAAGTGCTTTAAGTCCATAGGTGAGAGAAAGAAGCTATTTATATATTTATATATATATATATATATATATATATATATATATATATATATAACTTGCCATGTAGGGCACTTACAAATGCTCTTCAACAATTCTTGAAGAAATTAGAAATTGTCAATTACCTTGAAGAAGATATTCCATCAAAAATTGGATGAAATATGTAAAAAGGTGAATGCAACATGAATAACTAAATTATCCTTTTTATACTCTCTAATGTCTATTGTAAGTATATTTCTATTTTGTGAAATTTTGAATGGCTAGGACAAAGTCTAATTCAATCCAATAGCACTAAAAGGTTTTATCAAGTTGCAAGGTTTCATTGAGATGGTATTAAAATGTGATTTGGATGTAGAAAGAAGAAATTAATGAAATTTTTTGCAGATGAAAATGAAATAGATAAAATTTTGATATAATTCTCATTTAAGAAAATTCTAATAATCTATAATGCCCAAAATATTTGCAATGGCTTATATTGAAATTGTAGAAAAGAAAGGATTCCTTACAAGGTTCTGTAGATCTAAATAGAGATTTTAACCTAGTTCCAATAAACATCAATTTTATGCTTGCACATATAATAATAGTATGGCCACCTAATTTCTAAAGGACTATAGGTTTGTTTGTTTTAAAATATCCAAAATTGTCATTTTTAGTGCATAAAGTTCAAAATTGGAATTTTAAAATATTTTTTAGGATTCACAACTATATGAATTTGTTCTAAACTATTATAGGACTTTGTAGAAATAATTTTAGCTCATTTGACTATGAAGATTGTGAGATTATAACATTTGAAGTTAGATGAAAGAAATATTAGTTCTTACCTAATAGGATCCAATAGCTAATAGCTCTTACCTAACTTAGTTTGACTCAATTTTATGGAGAAGTAAGCACCATCCAACTTTGGGGACTTAGACCACTGGGTAGTTAGTTAAGTTAGTTACTTGCATGCTAATTTTCAAGATATTGAAGGTGTCTAACATGCTCCAAAGCATCTTGCATTGAGAAGATGTCCCAAAAAAAACTACATGAAGAAGATTTTAATTTCAAGGAGAGAATTCATTTTTGGAAAGGATCAAAATCCCAATCCTATAAACCTCCAATATTAAGATTTTTTTAACTGAATCAAGTATTAAAGACATAAAAATAAAAATAAAAATATTCATTGATTTACTCTAAAATTTGTCTTAATGGTTCTAAAATTGTTCTAAAATTCCTATTATTAGTGCATTAATTGAGTTTTGGAAAAAAAATCCTCTCATTTTCAACCACTGACTTATTATTTTTCATTACTACTATTAGAATGTGTGGAAAAATTTCAATTCATTCAACTTCATAGATTGGAAGATATAAGCATTCAAAGTCAATGAAAGAATTCATAGTTTGTTATTAGCATGTTGTCTAAAATTGCCCATAGTCTTTTGAACCCTATAACTTTTGACTTGGATACTTGACTAGAAAAAATGATACTTTGAAGAAGCTCATAGAAATGTGCATCTTTGGTAAGAAATTCACTTTCATCTACTCAAAATTGACTTCATATGAACTTGAAGAGCTCAATGGGAGCTAAAAGAACTTTGAGGATTAAGATAAAATCATTGGAAAAGAAAATTGAGGATTTTCAATCATTTTTAAGTTATAAGTTTGTTGATGATATATATACATCAATGAATGAATTTCAAGTTATATTATAATTTGAAGTTATAAATGAGCAATCACATTTCAAAATATGGAGTGATACGGAAATTAAATTTACACTATGATGTTCTCTAATAGAAGATGGATCCACAATTAAGTAGTCATTCCAAATTTTGTTTCTTGAGATAACATATTTGATATTGTTTATGTGTGCATGGATCAACTCATGTTAGTAAACTAATGAACCTATATTGATCCACAATTCTCATATATGGAGTTTGTTTATTTTAGGCAAGAATCAAGATAGGATAGTTTTGCAAAGTAATCACTATAGGTACCATTCCTTTATCAAATTTCCCCCCACATGCTTGAAAATTAAGATTATTGTTGAAAATCTTAGAAGTAGATTTATATATAAGTTGCTAGGTTTGTACACCCACAATCAGAGAATGAAATGTACAAAAAGAAATTAATTTCAACTTTTCAAGCAATTCATCTCCATTCATTTTAGGTGCACAATTGCACATACAATATCTTACATATGCTTAGATCACACTAATCTATTTTATCCTTAATGAACATTTTATGTTCGAGTTTGGTCAAACGTCATTAGTTTTCTTAATTAAAATATTCCTTTCAAAAATTTGATATTTTTTACCTTTAGTAAAGTATTTATAGTATAAAGCTTCATTTTTTTATAATTAAATACATTAAAAGGAAATTTATAAAAAAATTTAAAGTAATTTCTTTGTAAAAATCATAGGAATTACAAAAATGTTTAAAATAGCATGAAATGTTTAGTAAAACTAGAGATCATAGTGACAAATATCATGTTATAATCAATGTATTCAATGAATTCATACAAAGAGAAATTCAATAGAAAAAGTTCAAAAGTGGTGTAATTTAAGCTTTCAAGATGCTACCTTCAAAGTATCATAAAAACTACAATTTTAATATTAAAAAAATAAAATGGAATAAAAAGTAGATTATCAAGATCTACATTTTTTTAGTTAAGATTTATATCATTTAAAATCAAAGACTATAATATGCATAAATTGAAGATTGATTTTAAAACCATACCCCTTGTATAATTTTGTATTTTAACCCTAAAGCGCTCCGACGTCCAAAAATTTGACGATGAACAAAAACCAAGAGTCACAGCGGACAAAGAGAAGCGAATTTTTATCTATCATTTTTTTTGGAACATCAAAGTTGGGTTCTTTGTTTCCTAATGCTCACAATGGGTTGAGAAGTACTTGCAGAAGGGAGAACCAAAAATATGAAGTCCACGATCTCAGCTTTGGGGAGAAAAATGGGACTACCTAGTGGAAAGTTTGTGCTTGGTTGGCTCTATCCGGGCCAAAAAATTATAGCCCAGTTACCTCCTTTGAGCATTGTTGTCGATGTGCAAGTACATTTTTTTAAATTCGGGGAAACATCTTTAAAAATGTTAAATGGAAGCAATTTCAAAGCACTAGGAAGACGGACACAATCAATATTCGGAGTTGTACAATAACACTCGGTGAAAAGGCATGACAATTGAATTTTCTGATGACAAGAAATGACATGGTGGTTGGAATATTCAGTTGTTGAGGAATGAAATGGCCGTTGATTCTTTACAACATACTCTAGGGAGGCAATTTCCAGAGAATGAATGACCAAGATCGCTTCATAATTCACTCGGAGTCCTCAATTGTATGACTTGCTCATTTATTTTTGAAGAAAAATTTTAAATGAAGGTCATTATGTTTCTCTTATTTTTTTGCCCTTAAAATATGCTGAATGTGGAAATAAGCAAGTTGTCAAGTCCCTTTTGAATTGTGGACCAAGCTCGTTGTACGGGAAGCACTTCAACTTCCCAAAACACAAAACTTCCGTCTCTTTTGTAAGTCCTCCGCATTGCAAAGTTTACATACAGAAATAAGGTGTTGTGAAATATTGGTGACATAGACTCTTGCAAATAGCACATTTGACTCTTCTCACTATGCATTTTTCCTGATTTTTCCTACCATTCTCATGCCTACAAAGACATACTTTCTTTAGTGATGACCACCTGCCCAACAAAGTCAACACGCACTTCTCACACATCAAAGCTCTTGATCTCCATAAGAATTACAATTTTGCAAAATCTGACCCAACAACACAACAATCTAATTCCCAATTGTGAAGATCTTACAATTACTTCTGTCAACGATTGCAACAATTAGCCAGAATTGGTCCTTGCAAATTCATCGACTTCTCTCATGTCTTTCCACTCCAGCAATGGATCAGGTCGTTCCAAGTTTAAAGGTTGAAGTAATCTCACCTAAAGTTGGCAATAAGTAATTCAATATGTTTCCCATTATTATATTTAAATTTTTTATTATGGGATCTTATTAGTAATTAAAAGGGGATTCTAGATTCTTTGAAAACACATTTTTTTGAACATTTTCAAAGTGCTGAAAATAGTTCTTTTCAAAATCAACCTTAAACTCTCATGAATGATAGGGTAACATTTTAGGCAAGGATCTATAGGGTCAGTTGTAGGTGTATCTTAGTTATCTTAGTGGGTTTCACACAACACTATATGGAAGGTGGGCACTTCACAAAACCAGATATCAGATGAAAACATTTATTCTTGCCAACGGAAATCAACAATGCATAAAACCCACTAAGATTATTTGTATAAGGTTTTAGAGCATTCACAGAAAATGCTCTAATATCTTCCAACCTTTACAATTCAAAATTTCCAAACCGTGTTTCTGAAACTTTGGCTGTGCTGTTAACACACAGAAGCATGCATACTATATGCAAGGCAAATGATTACATCTCAAACATTTCTGTACAATCTCCGTGGCTCTAGACCTCAGTTATCCTCTTCCAAGACAAGCACTTGCTGTTCATCTAAAAGCCATGAAACGGCATCATATGAGGCCTTGAGGTGGACACCGTATGAAACACGTATTGTTTGGGCACAAAGAATACAGTTCCTGATTCTGGGCCGGCCAACAATCAACTCTACAGAAGCTCGACCTGCGTATCATCACTACATCACTACACCAAGAGCACAACTAACACAAACGCAATCCAGAAGAATGTGTAGGAATTCATTTAGACTTTGGATTGGCACCGATTCGTCACAAACTCTGCACATGAGCTACAATTCTTACATTGCCCACATGCAAGAATAGCTCCACTTCAATCATCGCCCCAAGCTTCGTCACGCATCTGTTGCCGATTCAACAACCGTTGCTTCCTCTCAGCCTCTTGCTGTAACATTTGCTCCGCATTTGCTCGAGTCTTGGCCCGTAGATTCTGACTACTGATGCCTTGTCTGCTCAGAGCTCCAGCTATCATGCGCTGCGCCACTCGTGCTGAGGTGGCCGGTCTCGGCGCTGGTGGTTCCAAATCTGCAAAGAGTCCATTAGGATGGGTTAGAAAATTTAAGAAAGTTGCTAAAAATTAAATACAATATTCGAGATAACATTCTTGGAAGGAGCTGCAAACACCTGCTAATCCAAGAAAGAATCAGGGCATTCAAAAATGTTCCGATTCCTTGAGTTCTTTATTCACGACAGATTCTTGTGTTCAAAAAAGAAATCGCTGGTACTCATCCAACTATTGTAGGCAACTGTGATTACTGTCACATTACCAACCACAATGCAGCTAAAGTGAGAAGGGCAGGATTGCTGTGGAATGTTATAAATACGATCTTTATTTTCCTCAAGAATTTGAGTTTTGAGATGCAAACCAACCTGTTACAGAAAACGAAATTAACTGCCCACCAAGACCAGCAGCAGCTTCGGTGTACTTGTGCACCTTAAACCGTGGATCATGGATCCCCGCCAAAGCTTGCCGCGCTGTTGACAAACACACAAAAGGAGGTTTCAGACTCTTGTTCCACAACTCTACAAGGAGCGAGGACTTCGGAAAAAGAAGGATCACGTTTGGTAACAAACCTGCAAATCCTTTAGCAGGAATCGCTACCTCTGACGCCCCTCGAACCACCAATTTAGTAAACTGGGACCCAAGTGATAAAGCAATGCAAGAAAGAAAGAAAGAACCAACGGAGTCAATACCAAGGGCAGGCGTGCGGAACACCGCTGCAACACAGGTATCATCAATCCAACGAATGCTAACTCCTTGACCGGAGTAAGGCCGGACCAGATCCTCCAGGTCCTTGGTCTTCATCATCGGTGAAAACTCGTTTATCAAAAGCACATGCTCAGCGCCTCCGTCCCCTGAACCGCACACATCAAAGCACATGGGATGCATCAATACTATAGATTCACGCCCAGGGTCACACAGGCTTCAGAGATGGACTGCCAGATAGTCTGAGGTGAAATCTGATTTTCAACATTGAATCAAACTGTTTAGAAGGTTTCAGTTTGTCTTTGGCATGATTCTCCAATTAGAAAATGATGCACTGATTATTGTCCCCAAAACTGACATAATTGGCATTTGAGAAACTACTAGCCAATTTAAAGAACTCAACATACATCAAAGCACATGAAATCCATCAAAACTAGAGATTCATACTAGGGATACACGTGCTTTCGCAAACAGCTTAAGGGAAAATCTAATTGTGGTCATTGGAGAGAAAAAACACTGTTTGCAACATTCAAATTTGTCTTGGGCATGATTTTCAAAATACGAACTGCTTGGAGAACTCAAGAGACATCAAAGTAGAGCAAATGCAATTTATAAATCCTAAAGATTTAGATCAATCAAGGATGGATCCCTAGTTTTCTTAGGGCTTGCCTGGTGAAGTAGTTTGAGGCACCTACAATGGTCATTTACATCGCCGGTGCTGCTGGTTTGGTTGAGCCGTTCGTTGGCAGTGCCATCCTCCACCGTCAGGTCACTGTACAGGTTGCCACCCCCACCATATGTGAATGCCCCACGCCCTCGTTGCTTCTGCTTCGGCACTTCCTTCTCCTTCACCTTCTCCGGTTCCTGGTCCACCACGGATGGCAACAACACGGGTGATGCCAATAGGGTTGGCACAGCGGCTTCCCAATCTGTGGTTATCCAATTTGCAAGGATTATTCTCTGTCCAGGAATAAACAGGTACATAGGAACATTTCTGACTGCAATTGAATTAGTATGCTGCTACAATTACAATTGAGCGCAACCCATGCTGAAATCCCAGTTTCTGAACCAGTCTAATTTCACTGAGAACACTATGTTTCGGCAAAGCTGTATGACCCACCTTTTGAAGAATTATTACTTAAATAAATAAAAACTGCCTTAAAGCATAGAAATTAGAAATGTGAACGAGTCGTTACCTTCTTCATCGCACACACTGGCCGTGCTACTTAAAGTCTCGGCACCGTGCGCTCGATCGTAATCTGTTGCCCTATCCTGCAGGAAACCAGGTTTCTTGAATGGCTGGACACTGACTTTGCTAGGGGTGACCTCTTCAGCTGCATCTTCCCTGGAAGACAGAGACAACTAAAGCAATTCAAAACCTAAACGAGCGGAACTGCAACAAAATTAACCCTAGTTCAGGGTCCCAAATTACACAGAATTCAAGAGGATGTATACAACGACAATGTAAGCATGTGAATTTGACCCTAGCCATACGAAAATGCAGAAATTCTAAGCGAAGTTGCTGGTTGTTCGGCTCAGTGCATGCACATGAACCCAGAGAGGGGACTACAATTCACGAAACCTGAACAAGGGAACTGCAATAAAATCAAACCTAATTTCAGTTTCCCAGGTTGCACGGAAATCATGGGGTTAGGCACCGTCAAACATCATCCAGAAAACATGCGAATTGTGCCTTTGCCATGTGAAAATGCAGGAATTCTAAACTGATTCTTCAGCTCGGTGCCCACAATGGGGTGCAGATGAACCCACAGAGAGGACTACAATTCAAAACCTAAACAAGTGAACTGCAATAATCTCAACCCCAGGATCAGTCTCCCAAGTTGCACCTCAATTCATGAGGATATATACGACGAAACACCATCCAGAAAATTTCTGAATTGTACCCTAAACACGTGAAAGTGTAGAAATTCTAAACGTAGTAGCTAATTCTTTAGTAGCTCGGTGTCCACAATAGAGTGAGTGCACACGAATACACACAGAAACAACAAAAAGGATTGCAAAAAGGAGTCGGTACCACGAAGGGTGATCCGCCTCGGAAGTTGCTCCTTCTTCGGCTTTGTTCTTGATTAGCAGAGCATCGCTGAGGAGCTGGTCCGCCTTGAGGGACATGCCCCGGGCAGTGTACAACCCTGCCAAGTCGCTCATGGCCGCGGCCAAGGTCAAATTCGAATTGGCATTCTCCGCCAGGGCCGAGAGCTTAGCGATGACGCTTTCCAGCAGCTTCACGGCGCCGTCCTCGTCGTCCTTGTCCAGCAAATCCTCCACTCGCGCCGACCATCCTTCCAAGCTCACCTCGTTGGCTGGGATGGAGACTGTATTATCCTTGGAAGCTTGTTGTTGCTCAGGTTCGGCCATGGCCGTCTCTCTCTCCAAATTCCGCCGAAGCTCAAATGTATCAAACCTCGAGGTAAACTCACGCAAACCTTGATCAAATCACCTCAATGCTTCGGCGAAAACAACCCCGGGAAGGAAGTGGGATGAACAGACTTGAAAATCCTGAAAAGAGTTGTTTCAGAATTTGTTGCAACTACTGCCGCCCTTCGGGATGCTGGATTGATTGAGAGTGGCCTTCTTCTCCATTTCGTCGCCATAGCCAGGGCTTTTGCTGCAACTTCGCGAGCGCAGGTTCTCTTCACCGTCGTTGTGTTCTCATTGCTTGTTCCCCTGAGTTCGTGAACTCTCCTCTAGACTGAGTTTTCATGTAAATTAGTGTTACCTGCTAAATTAGTATCACTATGCAGTAACCGTCTCTCTTTTTGGAAATTAAGACAGGAATATTTCAGTCTGTACGAAAGTACAAATTGAAAAAGGTGTGATTTGGGTAAATTGATATCACATATAGCAATAAGAAAATTAAGTGTAGCTAGGGTTGCACTAGATGCCGATTTGATTTATGTAGGAAATGCCTTTATTTAGTATTTTATTAATTTCAAGTGCTTTGATTCATATGAAAATGTTTAAAAATTAAAAAAACAAAAACTCATGGTATCCCATGCATTACTTTGAAATTCAACAAAATCAATACATCTTTCATGCAATTGTCTTAATACAACCAATAATGTATAATATATCCATAGTAGAATCAAATATTTATATTATTAGAAGTGCCAAATTTTTCATATTTTTTTTTGTTGGCAAAAGAAAGGTGGTTCCAATGCTCAAAAGAATGGCAACATTTTGATATTGTATACAAAAGTTATGGAGGGTCAAAGTTTTTTTGGTAGATGTTTTTAAATTGTTTCTTTAAAATAGGTAGATACTGAATTTGGGAGATGTACAAAGAGTGATGATGGTAATTTTAGATGGGGTTGTGAGTTTTGGTGTACCCACTTTAAACCATCAACAAGCTAATCCTAGACAAGCAAGGATTGTAGTTGCATTTTAGGAATTGATAACCTAATTTATCTAAATTTACCAAAGTCAACTTCTTCAAAATTAGTGTAGATTGAAATGTAATTGTATTGAATTAATTTCTATCTTTTTTTTCCTTCTAGTGTCATTAATCCCTATAGTTAAAGGCCTAAAACTACTTCAAAATACTTGTACTCCAAGCAAGACTAAAATTTTCATCTATCTATGTTTATTCTTTCTCAAATTCAACCATAGAATCTTTAATTTAGGTTGTTTAAGTAATCCTCCCAAATTTTAAGAATGAATATCCCCCCTTGATTGTAAGTCTAATTTAGGCTTTTCTAGCCTTTCCAAAAGGTGAAGTTTTGTCTTTCAACATTTAGGAAAAACATAACTATGTCCCATAACATATTCATTTCTATCAATATCAATGTTGGAAAATGAATTGAGAATATATATTAAAAAAATTTAGACCAAAAAATTTGATATTCATCTTAAGAAAATCATTAAGTGGAAAATAGAATTGAATGAAAATAAGAACTAAATTGCTAATAACTTTCACCAAAGAGATTGAGAATTATTATTCCCAATGGTAAAAATGTTCTAGTAAACAATTTCTATCCTTCATTTTTGTTTTCATTTGTGAATTTTAAAAAATGAGTTCAAAAAATGACGTCATAATTTTTTCTACTTCCATTGCCCACAAAATAAAAATCCTCATATGTTTCACCTCATTATTTGGATTTGAACAATTCATATGTTTTTGAGTAGATATCAAGCTATACCATTCAATAAAATTAATTGATTTATATATATATTCAACCTACTAGATTCATTCTATAGTGATTAAGGCTTGTCAAGCACCACAATTAGGCTACAAAGTAAAAATTTTATTCATTGGTCAATTTTTACATGCCATGATTGCATAAACTTTGGACCAAGAGGAAGACCCATGCCCCACTTTAAGGATAATTTTGGTTTCCTTAGGGCTACTTGCTAGGCCAAAAAATGTTGTTTAAAGTTTAACCATAGAAAGTTGTTTCTTTATCATTAAAATAGTTTGCTAGAAAATCCAAATTCTTGGACAAATAGGTGCATTCTTTGTCTCTACATTACAAAGTTAATCCCTAAAGTTCCACTGTCCCTTTCAAAGACAAAATAAATTTTGAACAGGCTCTTATAGTCTCAATATTTTTCATAGTTTTTTTTATTTATTTTTAAAAATAGAAAAACACATGAGATTTTTAGAAATATAATTTTTATTTCAATGGACAATCGGAATTAAAATTTATGGATAATTGGAATTAAAATTAGTCCTAATTTATGGTCTACAAGTAGAAAAAAATCTCACAAAAACTTTAAATAAAACTTTCAAAAAAATTATTTTTCAATGGATTAAATTTTTATGTGCCTAGGAAGTTTTGATTCATTCCATTTGGATTTGTTATGAGAAAGTTATGGACAATCTTGCATTTCAAGCAATCAAAGCATCTTCTAGAAGAAAAAAAAACTTGTAGGATTCATTTATGAACTCAATATTTACAATTTTTCAAAAAAAAGGTTTCATAAGGTTAAAATTCCTTATAAGAACAATCTCACTATTGACATCAATCTCTTTCAATTCCATCTTAGAGCTATTCATAGTTTAATTTTTCCTTCAATCTAATATCTATCTTTTACTAAACAATTTTTCAATGAATAAAAATTAAGTGTATCTTTTTTGAATTTTTTATTTCTTCAACATAAAAAACTCAAAATTCAAAATCAATAATGCAAAAATTTTAAGTTAAGAAGATTCAAAGCCAAAACATCAACCAAGCAAGGTGCATAAAAATTTGTTTTCATCACTATAAATGCAAATATCTTGTAATGTATATAGTCAAAGTTTTTGAAATTTCTTCCATGTATTTTTACACTAGCATGGTACAAGATCCTTTGTTTAGACATGCAAAAGAAAATCCACCTATTTTTAAAAGTTTTTTGCTCTTTGCAATAGAAATGATAGTTTTGAAAGTTTTTTTAATGGAAAAAAGACCTTAGAACTTTAGGGGTTCATTAACATTGTTAAGAGTGTCTTTAATGGGCTTGGGTTAGATACAACAACATGTTATGATCAAGAGACCTATTCCATACAACTAGGAAATGATTCATTACAATTTTTTTTTCAATAAATGAGATTTGGGCCACAATCAACATCTTAGGTAATAATATAGAGTGATTACTAACTATAATAGGAACATCCACCTTTTGAGTGTAAATTCATTGTAAAAAGTGACATTTTTAGGCCTTCATGTTGTAGACATGTTAATCCCTAAAGCCTTGAATATGTTTTTTTAAGAACAAAGCATTTTTAGGTAGCTCACTACAAATGAAATTTATCTTCTTTTCTTTGAAATTTCACACATGTATCCAAAGACTAGCTTTAAGCCACAACAATTTCTATAACTTTTGACCACATGATTCAAAATTTATTGTATAATATGTCATTTTCAGCAAAGTGTGGATAGGCAAAAAAATTCTTAAAAATGACCTTTTAAGGAAATGAAAATTTAAAATTGATTTTCAAGAATTATATATTTTCAAAAAAATTTGAATTACTCCATTTTGATTAATGAGATGAATGTTAAATATGAGGATTTTTAGTTTTTAGGAAGTTATAAAATCTCTATTCTAAAATATACTTTGAAGTCCTTTTAACTCAATTTTCAACATTTTTGAAAAAAAATAAGAACAAAGGACAAAGATTGTTTATTACAACATTACAAACATTGGGATTGGCATTTTTCAATTCCATAATTAAATTCCTAACAATTTAGTATTTTGAATCATTGTCTACTTTCTACTTACTATTTTTTTTCTTATATGTTGTACAATTCCAAATAATCTAAAAATTTTCAAACATATAGCTAACTTGCTTTGAAGAATGAATCCAAAGAAAAACCACCATTTTGAAAATTTGTCATACAAATATGACCTTATGAATGACAGCTACTTGATTTTTTACAAGGCCAAAAAAATAAATTTTATCCATTCAAATGCTAATATTTTGCAATTTGCACATTGAAAAATTTTGAAATTTTTTTACATCTTTTCAAACCAGTGGAATACAAGATCCTACAATTAACAATTTTATGTGTTGAAAAATATTTTTTTATCTAAAACTTGGTACTTGTACTAAAAATGGTAGTTTTGGAGTGTTTTGGGTGAAAACATAGTCAAAACTTTTAGGGGTTAAAAAATATTGTGATTACTTTAGATGAGTAAGATGACCATTTTGAATACACTTTTTGTTGGTTTGGGGGTAGTCTAGAGAACAACCCATCACAAGAAGAATGAAGAGTTTGCCCTTGCGCCATTGCTAAAATTTTAAAGTTTTTCCTCAATATAAAGAATTGCAACTGTAGATAATTGAATAGGATTAAAATTTGTACAACTTTGGAGCTAATCGGAGAGCATTTTGAGACTTTTTGAGGTTAAATTGTCTTTTCTATTGTCTAATTGGATTGTTTTGGTCATGAATTTTGTCCCAAGTGGGAGTTGTCTTGCTACCAAGTCGGTTGATGTTGTTAGTCAAAGTCCAAGTTGGAAATCCAATGAGTGCCAAGTTGGTGGGGCGGTAGTGAATTCCAACTAGATATGTAGTAAACTATGTGTCAAGTGTGTTTTGCCGAATCAGATGAATGGCCGACTAGTGGAGTTGGATTTATATCAATGCTGTGTCTTGTGAAATCCCAGTTGGGAATTGATGTCAGTTGGCTGTCTTTCTCAATTTGGTAACCATCTTCAAGAGTCCTATTAGGTTTCAATTTTCTTTTATTTTCTTTACCCATTGTTGAGCAAATATCTAGTGTATGTTCTAGTGGGTCAAGGCTGTGTATGTTTCGTGTTCTTTGTGTGTGTGTTTGTGTGTGTGTTTGTGTGTGCTTTCTTAGTTGGAAGTGTATCTGCGTTGATTGAGGGTCGGATCGATGTGTTTGAATGAGTGTATGTCATGTCCTAGTTGGATGTTGTTGTATGTGTGTTAATTGGATTGATTTGAGTTATGTCTATGTGTGTAGAAGATGAAGTGATGGCTTGGGTTGAAAGTGTGGAAGTTGAATAGTTTGCAGTGTGAGCGGAGAAGCAGAAATGGAGCTTAGGTGAAGTAGTGAAGATTTACAAGTTCTAATGGAAATTTATTTAGTGATTAGATTGGGATGTATTAATTGAAGATGATGGTTAGAGCTTAATAGATTGTGTATGTTGTTTATGAATAGAACTATGAATTTTGTAACAGTGATTTAATCACCAATTCGGAATTAATATGAAATTGTATTTTCAACTAAATTGGTGTTGGTTGTGTTATGTGTGATGAATGTCAAATTTGATTGTATGTGGAGTGTATAATGTTGAATCCTAATTGTGTGAATGTGTAAGATCACAATGTTGTTGGAAATTAGTGATGTGCCTAGTTGGAAATTATGTGCAATTGTTCTGTGTTTAGATTGATCCAAATTGTGTATGTGAATGTCGTTGTAGTAATTTTGGAGCACCCAAGTTGTAAATCAGCTGAGTAGATTATGTTGTGCTTATGCTTGAATGTGCCTTTACAGATGAGATCAAATATATGTTTAAATCCAAGTCAGAATGTTGAAAGTTAGATTTATAACAGTCCAAGTTGGAGTTTATATAAAGCCTAAATGTTGTTTTCTGTGTATTCCAATTTAGTTTGTGAATTGTAAATGATATCATGTAATGAGTTACAAAGTTGGAAAGAAGTTTGTTTAATAATGGATGAATCAATCCATATAAAAATCAATTCCAAATTGGTTAAGAAGAGTTGTCAATTTTGTAAGCGTCAAAAATATGAGAAGCCAAATTGTGAGAAAAATAATAAGATTATTTGGTTGGTGAAAGAAGATATAGTGGTTCCCAAGTCAGAGACAAAGAAGCCAAAGTAAATCAACATCTAATTGGACGTACAAAGCCATATCGATTACTACCAGTCCAATCTGGCAGTAGGAGAAGTTGTGTCTGGTTTGAAGTAGTGATGTTGCAATTGCACTGTGAGCCAATTTGGAAGTAAAAACTGAAGGTTGAAGTAGGAAGTGAAAGATTAAAGAAAGAAATTATAAGAGATAAAGATAAAAGAAAATAAAGGGGCATTAAACTTAAAGAACCAATTTGGGAGATTTTCTTAACCCTTGTGGCCTGTAAGAGTGGAGAGATTTAATTTGGCAATTAAACTTACTACGTGAAGAAAACATATATATATATATATGGTTAAGGAACAATATTTCCTATACTTTCTATAATTGCAATGGCCTAATAGGAATTAAAAGTAGAAGTAACCCTATTAAATAGACCTCCCTAGGAACAAACTTTAATTATTAGCTTGAGTATAATTTTTAATTACAACCTAAGTTTATCTATAGCAACCATTACCACACCCTGTTTCTTCCCGAGCTCACCATATTGACCTCATAGGTTGGTTCTTTCATGCGCTTTGGAGAGCTTGATAAAGAGCTCAGTACGTGCTGGTGGTACTAGCTTCTACAAACACATGACCAACTCTTTCTTGTCCATGTGTGCTCACCTTGCCTTGTTTAGACATGTCAAAGAATCTGTCATGCGTGGATTCAATCCCTACAACGCATTGAGGTGCAAAGACAGGCGAAAGGCCCGTTACTGTATATGACTTCTAGCAAGCTTCGTAGGAGTAGTGTCGGTGCCAGGCTATTATGCCGGTTTGCCTTGGAGCTGCTCTACTAATTAGAGCATCCACAAGCATTCCGCAAAATGGATGATCTATTTATAGAGGCTGGCAAATTTGCCCCACCCACTTGGCAAAAGCGACGACTTGCTAACCAAGCCATAAGTAAAGTTAAGGATGGCTTGCAAAATCGAGTACATTTGCTAGCCTAAGACGGCTTGCTAAGAACCTACAGAAACAGAGTTAGACAAAATGAAATCACTTTCCCGTGCTTCAAGAAATGGATGGAGATTGGAAGCAGAAACAACTTGCAAGGTCTACCGATCCAAATGGGTTTCTATATTCAATGTGGAATAGCACAAGGGTCCAAACCATTCAATGTGAAGCAAGTATTTGAGTTGAGTGTGGTTTGTACAGTCAAAACGAAGCAGGTGGTTTGTTAACAAGTCATGGGTGGAGGTAGCTCACCACCCAGCTAACAAAGTGAGTGGTTCTACATTTTGCAAGCCCAAAATCCACCACATTTTGCAAGAGGGGTGGTGATGCTCTAGTAAGTATTATTTATAAGTGACTGTACAAGGACCCCCCCCCCCCTCCAATCTCCCTTTTCAAGAATGTTATCAATACCGGTATTTTACTACCAGTAATAATACAAGTCATAGAAAGCCTGTGATTACGTTAACTGTAATATGATTGCAACATGATGGATTAAATGCAACAAGCACTGTGTGGCATACTAAGTGGCACTGTACAAGGCCCCCCCCCAATCTCCCTATTCAAGAATGTTATCAGTACCGGTATTTTACTACCAGTAATAATACAAGTCATAGAAAGCCTGCGATTACGTTAACTGTAATATGATTGCAACATGATGGATTAAATGCAACAAGCACTGTGTGGCATACTAAGTGGCACTGTACAAGGCCCCCCCCCAATCTCCCTATTCAAGAATGTTATCAGTACCGGTATTTTACTACCAGTAATAATACGAGTCATAGAAAGCCTGCGATTGTGTTAACTGTAATATGATTGCAACATGATGGATTAAATGCAACAAGCACTGTGTGGCATACTGGCATCAAGGCAGCCATGTGAGTGCAGAAGAATTGAACGTTGTCCAACTCGCCAGACAATGTGATAAGTACAGACAGACGTAATGACAACATACAGAGCATCCGATGAGTCTCAGCAACAGTAAGTTAGTAAGTAGTTCAATCAACAGCGCTTCACTGCCATCAACAATCTGATAAAGTAAGAATATGATGCCATTTGTGGCAGGCTGGCAGCTTCCTCTCGATTCTCCATAAATTATCATCCATACTCAGACAAATATGAACCAGGAGACAACAATCTACGTTAGCATCGTCTCAGCCTGGCTAACTCTCTGTGCAGGCCTCAAATAGGAACCACTGCACTACGCCCGCCCTGCCATTTGCTTTGATTTTCAGAAATAATTTCCATCAGACCAGGCACTTCAGTTTGTAAGCAGGAGGAGTGCGATCGGAATTGTTCAGAGTACTCAAACTTTGGATCATGAAGATGTTTTACCTGAAGAGTGTTGTCTCACTGTCTTGTACTCGATAGACTGGAGTCAGTCTTCTCTGTTGGCAGTGCCATAGATGAGGTCACTGACACAGCAGAATTTCAGAGAGATCTGACTACTCGCCAACCGTCAACGAATCCAGTTTGAATGCCCCATCGACGGAGCGGACTTTCCAATGTAGTCCACAATGCTCCGTCACAAGTACCTGCCGAAAATCCTGCCGAGGCGGATGATGTCGCATTGTCACTGCGGGTTGCAGTCATGCAGTCGTTCAAATGCACTTCCGTACGGTTTCATTACGAAATTCATGTGGGGCCATGTGACTCATTGACTGCAGTAACTACCTGGGACTGGAATTTGGTTTCATCTGATGATTCCCAAAAGTTTAGCAAGCCAAACGACTGACAGTATCAATGCACTTCAGTAGTAATTTGACGGAAATTCAACAGCAAAAACCAGAGGGTTGTTGAGATATGAGTGTCTTCAATTCACTCTTACACAGCCCAAAATCCAACAGCATTGCTGGTTCCGTGGTGAAACACCGAAGGTGTTCACAAAAGGACTACTGCTGGGTTGTACAACTATCCTGGAATACGCAATTCGTGAGAGACCGGCCCTAGCGGAAACTCAACCCAGTCTCGGTTGCCCCGGATGTCATTTCTGACGGGGGATGCCGAAGTCCTCAGGTTGAGATTGGCAAGACCAACACAAGGACCGTCAAAATATGGCAAAGCACATACCAAGTCAGATAAGGAAAGACAACACAACTTCCAATTCTTAAGTCTACTCCGGCTTTTCTACATCAGCATATCCAGTCTCTATCACCTTAGCTTCTTCTTCGGCGACATCTTTCTCCGACTTCTTCCCCTTCTTACATTTGTAGTAGACGCTCATGAAGGTACCCACTGCTTTGTACTTCTCACGGCACCTCTGGTACAAAGTGCCATCAAACATGCGCCAGAAGTCACGCTCGCTGAGCTCAGAAACTGCGTACTGGGGTTGGAAGCAGTGGTTCTCAATCATCCACTGCTCCATTGCCTTCACTGCAGCTACACCATCAAACTCCTCGCCCTTGAATACACATCTGGGCGTATAGTAAACTCCAACATCCGTGAACATCTGCGCGTATGGGGTGTCACCCGGACGTCCGGCATACTCAAACCCAGGCTCTGGGCTGATCTGGGTTCTCATTGGGTGCTTGAATACACGATGTGGGCAGAGCCAAATAGGGTAAACCTGAAACAGATGAAAAATAAATTTTGAGATCTCGTTGAAAAATATATTTCTTAAAATATATAAATCAATCGCTTCATAATGCCCGTGTTGTGTCCCAAACAGATCTACAGATATTGAAAAGCTCTAATCGTCAAAGAGGGACTCCAGGAATACCTCAAATTCACGGTCGCTGAACTCAAGGGCATCCCCAACTCTGTAAGACGGCACAAGCATATCCTGAATAACATGACGCTCGTGGTAGTAGTTGCGAATGGCGTCACCCTGCATGTACACAGAAGATTCAATGTCAGAACCTCAGAAAGTGTTCCCAAAGATTGTTCATCGGTATCTGCAGCTTAAGTGTCGAGGATTACCTGAGTGGCTTTCAAGAATGAGACTTTCGGTGGCATCATCCAGCCGAACAGGTACCGGAACCAGAACTGATCAGCAAACGGAAGGATGAGCTTGCCCTCCCAGTAAATGCAGCGAGTGTGGCGATGGTAGTAATCTCTCGTCGGAAGGTACTCCACAAATTCACCTCTCTTCAGTGCTGTCTCTGCGTGCTGGTAAAACCACGGCTTGAACCACCATCCACACTACACAAACCCAAATAGAATCAGTATCAGTCATTCAAACTCAGACTCAAATTACTGCAGTCTTCATTTTACTTAGAATATCATACATTTTCAAACTCAAAATTACGGACCAATTATCCACAAATATTGAGGCAAATCATATACTTTTTAACGTATGTGCTGACATCTTGCACCTCGAAATAATTTCAAGGAATGACTCTAGTTAGTAATCACAGAGTCGCTAACAGAAGACAAGAGCTGCACTTACTTCATTGATTTTGTTACCCTTCCGTTTGGACTCTTCCTTGGAAACATATCGCCCTGTCATCATCACGCCTTCAGTTTCGCTATACACCATGCCTTCAATGAAATCCGGTACCTTCTCAGGGTTGTCTTGATCACCATCACGAGGACAGTAGGAATCATTGTAGGCCTGAGCAATCTCCTGTAAATTCCCTCGGACAGGCTTGTACGTCAATTTCATGTAAGCGCCGATTTCGATGAGCTTGATCTCGGCTGCCACCAAGAGTCCCAGTGTGCCCTGAGACCATGGGATCGCGTAAAACAAGTCCTTGAACTCATTGTCTGCAGTTGCACGCACAAGGCGGCCGTCGGAGAGAATGATCTCGTATGCAACGCACGTGTCGGCAAACAGTCCGTAAATGTGAGAGCTTCCTTCAAGTCCGTAGCCATTGATGAGCCCTCCCACAGTTAAATCGTCGAGCTCCGCCACAACAGCCAGGGACAGGCCCATTGGCACCGTCATTCTCGTAATCTGACCCATGTTCACCAGAGGCTCCACACGGGCTATCATATTCTCCCTGTCGATTTCGAGCACCTGGCGTGTATACAGTTACAACAGTAAGTCGTCAAGAATGTCAAGACAATACATTAGAGACCAGAGGGCTGCAGAAACATAGATTTATAGACGCTGTGTCATGAGGAAGGCTTCCACACAATCCAGTGTACCACCATTCGTCACAGTCGACACATACTAAACAGCACATTTCCCTGCATGTTACACAGGCATTAAGAAACTTCCCGAAGTAGTGCCATTGAGACGACTCATACACACAATTCAATGCAGCAGCATTGCTGCAAGTGGTGAAATTTAAAAACATCTGCCCTACATGTAACGAAGGTATTATAACTCCTCTACATCGGTGGTATGAACATCTACAGTGGAACCCCAGGGGATGCAGGGGACGACTCCTACGAAGTTTTAAAATCCTTATAAAGCACGGGAGAGGTAAACCAAGGAGCGGTAAAGAAACAGGGCAGGAAACCTGGTTGAAGTCGTTGAGATCGACTTCGAAGTGGCGGGCGCGCTTGTAATCCAGATTGCGCATGCCGACGGAGATCCATGGCTTGCGGGCCGTGCACACCAGACCGTCCTTGGCCGCGTCGCGCGACTTCAATCGCTTGATGAGCTTCTCCACATACTCGTCGTGCTCCTTCTGGCGCTTCTTCTCCGACTTCAAGGCGGACCATTGCTCCCGGAACCAGGAGACAATGTCGAAGCTCCTGGAGATCGGGAGCACCACGAGGATGACAAAAATCCACCGAAAACGAATGGCCCAGTCCACCCAGCTCCAGGCTCGCTTAGGCCGCAGGGGTCGCTCCAAGTCGGACATTGCGGACCTTCAACCAAAACCAAAACCACTCCAAAATTACTCCGTGTATCAAACTCCATGGAAAAACAAATTCCATGACGAAACGAAACAAACAAACAGAAAGTATACCAAAACCAAAAACCCAGGACGCAAGGGACCTTCTTAAACGAAAACAATCACTCTGAAACTACGTCATGGATCAAATGCAGTACAAAACGAATGGCGAAATATACTCCATGGACGAAACGGACAGAGGAACACCAAACATTTGGAGAATTCAAACGAGCTGAAGAACAAACCGAATGCGCTGAAATTTGCACCAAACGGCGCAGAATCGCAACAGGAGAGTAACGGGAGAAACACCGTCCCGCCTCACGCGTGCATGCGAGAGGAGAAAGAGATGTGCGTGGGAGATTTGAGACGAAGCAAGGCTCCAAGCTTCCTCCTCGCCGTGGAGCGCTCTGCGAAACTGAAGCTGCCCACCCCGGCTTACGTCCACGAGGAAGACAGGGCCACCCGTCCCGGTCCCGTACCCGGTCCCGTCCCGGCTCCGCCCGTCCGCCAACGGGGCAGTGGATAAAAACAGAAAAAGTGGGATCTAATTTGAAAGTTCAAATTGGGGTTTGGGAGTTAGTATCTGAAGGTGTGGATATGCCGTATTGGGGGCGTGGTCTCAACTTTGGACGGAATTATCTTTGTGGAATTGTGGGTAGTAATAGATTAATGTATAGACAAAAGAATAATGCTTGTTTTCAAATTTGTTGGAAGCCTTTTTTATTATTTGTTACATAGACTAGAGGATAGTTTTGTGGTAAGATTGATGAGTTTTGGGTCTTAAAACTTAGTTTATTCAAGCAAGCTTTCTCATTGCAAGAACAACAACGGTATTTTAAGTTTGACTAAATTTAGAGACACAAATAGGGACCTATGGATAAAAGTACTTTGATGTTTATAATTATCACTAGAAGAAAATTGTGTTGAACTTGTCAAAAATTGCATTTTACTCAACAAAAAAGTACGGAATTGGTTTTCTTAAGTTCTCTTGTTGTAATGTAGAATTTTGAGCTCCAACACAAAATTTTGCATTTTACTTGTCAAAAATCTGCGTTCCAATGTTTCAATGCAAAATTCTACATTACAAAGGGAGAATTCAACAAAACCAATTCTATACTTTTATGTTGAGTGCAACACAGTTTCTACTAGATAAAACATAGTTTTGACAAAAAAAAACCCACAGTTTTAATCAAGTTCAACGCAATTTCTTCTAATGTATATTTCTAAAAGTCCCAAAATAGGTAATAAATTTGGGCTATGATTTCTTTTAATAAAAAATATTTACAATAGAAAAGAGAATACTAATTGTTGAATCAATGCAAGAAAAGATGATTCATTGACATGTTGGTATACACCAATTACAAAAGAAAATTATATATATATATAACTTGCATTAAAGTTGCAAAAACTCTCCAACACCAATTGCAATGAAGGCTTTCAAAACCCATAGATTGCATTTGAAATTTTTTTGACACATCTAGTGTGGTACTATTTTTTTAAACCTTTTTCAATACTAATATTTGTACTCTTGAATGCTCAAGGTCTTTTCTAAACTTTTTGGAATTTGTTCTAAATTCAACTAAAATTTAACATTTTGATAAGTTTTATCAATTTTTTTTCTAAATTGTAAATTCGAATTAGACATGTTAGAGATGATATGAAAAATGAAAATACAACAATATCACTTATGGATTGAAAGATTATAATATAGGATCATGAGGATGTTAAAACTATGAAAGTGGTCTGAAGTTTTTCAATCCTCTTTTCAAATGTCAAATCTAAAAATTTGGTTGCCAAAAAAAACAAGGTTAAAGAGCATAGCATACATAACCCGACAATTACTTCACAACTTTTCAAATTCAACCCTCCATTTTTTTAAAATAAATTTCTAATCTAATTTTATTTTCAAGATCTAGTATATTTGAGACTCATTTCCAAGAGCCCTTCACATCAAAAAATCAAGATTTGCAATGCTAGACATCTTTGCACAAAATCGTAAATATGATAATCATAATCAATCATTTTTCAAAATTGGATTTTTGATACTAAATCTAGATTTTAAAAGATTAAAAAAAAATACAAACCAATATGAAAATATAACTTGGTGAAGTTTTATTTAACTTGCAAGCATTGGTAGAAAAATTAATTAGCTAAGTGGGAATATAATATTTTTTTAAATTGGTGCCCAAGAATAAAAGTTATGTCCAAATAAGATCAAAATAAGGGACTAAGGCAACAAAAACAATTTCAAAAATTTTAATGTAAATTTTTTTTTAAATTCTCATAAATTATATTTTTTCTACATAGAAAGCTTTGACTTATTCCATTTGAATTTGTTGTGAAAAAGTTAATGAAAATCTTGTTTTTTGGGCAATTAGAGCATCTTCTTGAAAAAATAATTTATAGGATCCATTTTTTTATGCAATTTTTATAATTTATTTCCTCAAAAAAGTTCCACATAATTTAGATTTCTTTTTGGAACGATCTCACCATTGGGATTAGTGCATTTCAATTCCATTTTAAAGATATTAATAAATTAGATTTTCTTTCTATCTCGTACTTGCTTCTACTTAACAATTTTTTAAAAGATAAAAATTAAGTTTTTTTTAATATTCTTTTTTTCCTAGACTCTCAACTCAATTTTCCATTGTAAAGATTTTAGACTCAAAGCTCTACAATGCAAAAATTTTAAGTTAACAATGTTCAAAGTCAAAAAATCTGGCCTTGCATAAGAAGAGTTTTGGGCGGTCCAGAAGCCTGTTTCAAGCTTGTTCCCCCACAGTTGTTCCCTGCAGCGAGGGGAACGGCCTGCTATCAAAAAAAAATTTCATAAAAAAAAAGAAGATTTTTTTAGTCTCCAAATGCAAAAAAAAAAAATTAAAAAAAAAAAATTTGGTCAATGACGTGGCAGGGTCTCAACCACATCAGATGCTACGCCGAACCTGTTTCCTGCATTCGCAAGCTATAATAACTCATAGGCATCTAGAGGCCCCAAAAATCTTCTAATGCAATATGTTGAAAATTTTTTTTATTCACTTTAAATGCAGATATCTTGCAATTTGCATAGTCAAAAATTCTAAAAAATTTTCCACACATTCTTACACTAGTGTAAGATCTTAAGGTTAGATGTGGAAAAAAATCAATTAAATTTTTTTTACTTTTTGCTATTAAAATGGTAGTTTTCAGTGTTTTTGGATTAAAAAAAGTCTTGATCCTGTAGGGATTATGAGCAAAAAAAATTCAAAACAAGTTCTTTGCACTCATCCTAACAAAAAAAAAATTAAATTGTCAAAACAACATAATTTCTAGTGAATTTTGAGCTTCATAGGATAGCTTTAAAAGAAAGCCCCCTATTCTATGTTGTGTTAATTCCATGTTCTTCACCTCACCTAGTTAATTTAGGAGCTATGATTGCAAATATGAATTCAAAATTTGCAAATTTCATCATATTTGTGTGGCAATTGAAAAATTATTATGTTTTTTCAAAGGGGTAAATTCACCCTGCATAGTGCACTTTGTGAGATGGGTTTAGCATCATGCATCTAAAACCCTTTGATGCTGTTGAATCCAAACTTCACATTGGCTTGCAATCTTGACTCACTTGGATCCTATATATCTTATTTTAAAATAGTGCGCTCTAAAATTGACCATGCTCTATAAGTGATTATGATATAAAGTACATTTTGTTTTCTTCAATGTACTATTACTATACATTTCAAGAGGTAATTGCTTTTCAGTTAGTGATTATTGCATTTCAACTTCAAAAATCCATAACTAATTCCATGAAGGTCCAAAAAATATGAAATGGCTTGGTTTAGATGCCAATTCCATTTTTCTTCCTACCAAAATTTATTGAATTTTTTTCTAAGGAATTTGGCTTCAATCCAAAGGCAATCAATTCTTAAATGGTCTCTTTAAGAGCAGACTACCTTGCATCAATATCAAAATGTGTGTGTATGTGTCTATATATCTATTTGTGTGTGTATGTATATGTATGTAACAATGGCCCTTGATCCATTGGACACTAGCTCATTGTCATTACGAACAAACACTCTATTCACGCCAAGCTTCTATTGAAGTTTGGAGTTTTTATCATCATATATGTAATTATGTATGCCATCCTTAATATCCTTGAAAAGCTCTCTACAAGGAGTGATGCTCGGGCTGTTTGTTTCTTGGTATTCCAACCTATTGTGTAAAAATTATGAATTTTGAGTTATTTTGAGTTCCAAAAAAATAGAGAAATTACTTTTATTTTGGATGTGGCAACAGCACAGAGTAAATGACGAAATGCTTTTTCCATTCATGCAATTCCCTTCAAAGTGATGTCACCAGTCTGCTTCAATAATAAGATTAAACAGACTATTTGAAGACTCAACAAGCCTGTCACAACCTCAGCCAAGCCCTGAGTACTCTTGTAACAGGACAGGGGCATTTTCACGAAGTGGAAATAGGGACAGTACCTGAATCTTCAAGTGGAGGGTGGCGGACCTCATTCCGTTCAGGTGATTTTTATTAAAAAAAATCAATGGGCAGGAAAAAATTTTACATTAACTTTGTAAGGATGGGCTAGTCTCCTACGAAATCATCATTTTCTAATACCATGGGAATCAATTGCTTAAGAAAATGGAAAAGTATTCATTGGAAGTCAAACTACTATAGAAGATATCTCCTTTTTACAACATAACTTTGAGGATGAATAGTTGCACTTTTGTCTTATATAGGAAAATTCTTTGTCATCCATTGGACATTGAGTGTGCAAGGTGGCATTATAGGGTTGAAAACAATACTTTTCATGCAAAAGAGGAAATTAAAGTTACAATTTATTTGAAAGGTACAATATTGAAAAAGATATGACTATTATGAAACTTCCTATTGTGAACCACGTAAGCAATCTCTTTATAATTCATCAAGTGATCGATTTTGGAAGGAAAATGGCGGGTGCATGAATAAAGCTAGAGTTGGGGAGTGTTCTTTTGGAGTTGTTGTGGCAATCATTATGGCATTGGCATGGTGGTTACTTGTTGGATTGGGGATGCTCTAATGAACTCACCTTTTTGCCATAGAAATGATAGGTTTGCTAAAAACAATGAAGGCTTCAAAAAAAGAGTTTACATGCCCTTCAAGTATGTTCCTATTGGTTCTTTCCTTTAGGTGTTGACAATTTGTCAATATCTTACTAACCAACATTGACTTGAATTTTATCCTTGAATCATTGTGGGTGCCACTTTAGTGTGTCATTCAAATGAAACTTATATTTAACTAATTATGGACTTTGGCGAGTCCATAATTAATATTTGCACCTTTCAGTTGATGTCGGACATTAGATTTTTGCTGGATAAGAAACGAAGTTGTAGAATGGAATCGGGAATTTGCAGATGACACTAAGTGCTTGCAATGTAGTGCATTTCATTGAAAAAGAAGACAAAAGCCCATGGTTAATTGTCAACTAGTGGCCGAAACATAAGTGAATTGCAAAGTCAAAGCACTACTTTGCAAACTACATAGTTATACATTTTAAACTAATTAACTACCTAAATACAAATTCTAAACTATCTACCTAAAGATTTACAAATTCTAAATTGTAGTATTGGTTGGCAGCCTATATACATTGAGTAACTAGTCACTAGAAAATGCCAGGCCAATTGCGTCGTCTAAGTTGAATAGATTTTGTCACTTCATAATGCAAGTGGCTGGGCCTTGAAGAGGACTTCAAATATTTTGAAATAGATTCATAGTTTACTAAAGGGTAGACAAACAAAATAATATCAACATTTACATCCAGAATAACACCACTAGGATTTGGAAGTGAGAGTTCTCCTATAAATGGAAGAGGGAGGTAGCAAGTAATATTAGGGGTTCTATGAAGCAAAATTGGGCTCACATCAATCATGAGGACCTGATCCTCTATGCAAACCTTTTTAGGTTGCCTCTTCAAAAAAAGCTTAGAAAGCATATTGTAGGACCAAAGGAATTTTTCTTTATTTATACAATATTCTCGGCCATAAATGGAGGAAACTCTATGAAGGATACTATGTGGTAGTAGGTGTGTAAATAAAGGGTGCAATTCTTGTTTGGGCATCTTCAACCAAATACCCACATTGAATTTACGCAACAACATCATAAACAAAAGAATAAGCCTAGAATGTAGAACAATGTTTTTGTGTGGATTTCAACGATTAGTAGGTACAAGGGTGTCGACTTAACAAAACAATCTCGCAACACAAAAGACAATACATTTCTTGATTGGACGTTGTGGACCAAATGTAGATTCCTGAAAAAACCACAATGCAAAGCGGATACAAATAAGCACTACATGAGGATCACTTTGCAGTGCAAGAAGAGGTATCAGCTGGTAGCCAACAACAAAAAATGCTATGGCAACAAAGTACCAAAAACATATTAACATTCCAAGCATACTAAACTGTCGACTATGATAGAAAAAAAAATTCAAACATATTGTAAGAACTATAATGGAAGAAAAAGCCAAAGAACAACTCTAAAAAAAGTATGAGTCAATTGAATGTACAACACTTCATATATTTATGAGAAAGTCCCCAAATATAAACAATTATCTAATAAAAAAGGGTTTTCAATCCGCAAGTAGCAGCTAATTGTAGGCAAAATAAGGTAGGATATCAAAAAGATCTATACACTAAAAATGTCAAAATGGCTATTGGCTAGTGGCCGACACGATAAACCTACTCCTAAAACAAGAAGACTATTGTAGAACATGAACACTACACTACAATAAAAAGAGGGGTTTTGCAACTATAGTATGCAATTGGTTTTATAGTTGCATTGGACGTTTGCAACTAGGTGATAATTTGGAAACCACAATTGCAATGGACAAGTCGCATCAATTGCATTGTAGTCGCTAGTTTCTTTTTCATTTGATAGCATGCCAAGGACTTCATCAATTGAACTATTCTGACATGGTTGTTGATGTGGAACTTGCTTAAGTGCAACTTGTTTGGAACTCAAGTGCAACTTGTCTATAATTGATTTGCAACTTGTTTACAATTGATTTGTAACTTGTTTACAATTGATTTGCAACTTGTTTGCAATTCATTTACAACTTGTCTATGATTTGTAGATTTGTAGATTTGTAGATTTTGAAGTTTTAATCTCAATGATTTGTAGATATTAAAATTTCAGATTTTGCATTTTTTTTAGATTATCAAATCCAAATATTGATATTAAATAGATTTCATCAATTTACAAAACTTTACAATTTCCACAAGTTCTAAAATTTCCTAGACTTTAAAAACTTGGTGATTTCTATAGATTGCAAAAATCTACAAATTATAGAAGTCTACAAAATGTAGAAATATTAAAGCTGCATATTTAGAATTCATTATGTAAGAATGCTATAACTTACAATTCTTATATGTTCAACCTAATGGTACTCTTGACAATTGATGTGGGACAATTGTAATTGTTTTTTAGTTTAATTCTAGTTGTAGTCTAGTTGCTTTCGAGATGCATTCTAATTGCTTTTGTGTTGAATTCTAGTTGAATTGCAAGATTCTATGCAACTATAGTTTGACTCACTAGACTCTACAGAACAGAAAGTTGTCCACATTGACAATTGTAATGATTATTGGATGTAGAATACCTCACATCAATTCTTCTCATATATCTGTATAATCCTAAACTTCACCTTGCAACTACTTTGCGACTATTTTGTGACTACAATAACATATAACTTTATTCATGTCAAATTTGGTGCAAATATAGAGGGCTATAGTTGCTAGACAGTTGTATAGGACACATAGTTGCATTGAAGTCAATTATGGCGGACATGTTTTTCTTCTAGTGCTACTTTTTCCAGTGACTAGACCATACTGTCAAGTTCCACTTGCAACTCAAGATAAAGTTCAATATACTTATTGTACTCAGGTTATTCCTCAAAGCAATGAGCTCGATCTACTTCTGAATTTGCCTCAAAGTACTCTACAACAGTTAGGCCAAATGAAAGCAATCTTTTAAGAAATGGAATCATCACCCCCCTCTAGAAAGGACATTTTCCCATTCTTTAACTTCTTCTCCAAAAACTTGGTACAAGTTGGAAGGTAAACTATGGAGTATGGGTCATTCAATATATTCTTGTAGGGTGCGTCATCAATTTGAAGACAATTCTCTAAATTTGCACCCTTCTCTAGTAGGGAATCCAACTTGGACGAGGTCTACCCTAGCCGGATTGGCCACAATGGAGACATGAGTACTGTGAATTACTTAATGATGATTTCTTTGTCTTTGGAAGAGTAATAATCCAGGTCTACTTCTTGGATGAAGCATGTGATGATGATATACTTGGCAATACAAATGTGGGTGTCATGTTTGTGTCGGAGCATGAGATTCTCTAGATGATGATAGTGCACTAAAGTTTAACCTACACAAGATTAGAAGGTGGTTAGCTCCTCTCTGAAATTGTTACCTCGTGTTCATAAGCTATAGAGTTAGAGAATTCGGATGATGGAGACATTGTTGGGGTTCCAAGGAATCCTTGCCGATTGGTTCATCGAAGAGTTCTTCCTAAGGATTACATGTGATTTTCTAAACTAAAGAAGAAAATACTAGAGGTGGAGATTCAGAAGGTTTGTATACACCTCTATTGCACAAAAAAATATTGTTAGCAATTTCCTTGGGAGGCCACTAAAACTCTTCACCGGAAGTACTACACGAGCACTTTTGAATCAAGAAGGGAAACGGTGTACAATGTTCAAAGTCAACTTCATCCGGGTGCTTGTCGAGGCAAAATGTACATTACCCTAGCTAAGCGTGAAGTATGTGAGACTGCTTGGTACATCATATATAGAATTTCAAAGTCAACTTATCATGTCTACAAGTTCACTGCTCTCAAAGGTTGTGTTAGTAGGTCGTATAGAAACTTTGGGACTCGTCCACCACATCCACAAACAATTCAAGCACAAGCTACTTTGGCAACAATCATCAACGAGAATTGTGACAAGATGCCAAATGAATTAAGAGCGGACCTAAGCGAGTGAATAATTTGAAGGTCATTCCGTTAGTCATCAATTGGAATCACATGTGGCAAAAAGTCAATTATGTAAGACTCACCCATCAAATTATGTAAGACTTGTCTTGAAGAGTCTTAGTCTCATTTGGTTGTTGCTAACCAATGGATTTGTGTGGGCAAGAAGCCCAGTCTCTTACGTGTAGGTGTACATTGGCTACTTTGCCCTAGATTGTTGTCAATTGTTAGTTCAAAGACATGTGTTGGCTGCTAGCTGATAGACATATTGATTGTTGGCTACTATCTTAGACATGTATTGGCTACTAGACAACAGACATATTATGTGTTTGTTGTTACCCGAAACACTTGTCTTTGTTAATTACTGATAAAATTGTATAGTCTGGAAGCCATAGAAATTGTATTAGCTACTAGCCGATATCAATGTGTACATAGTTGGGTAGTCAGTTTTATTTTTCAGTATTTGATATTTTTGTTCAACTGTAATGAATAGGTTAATGGAAAATGCAACCTAAAACCAGTTTCACAATTTGCTATTAGTTGACTTCGTAAATTGCACTTAAGAATGTAGAAGTGAAGGCTGTTGGCAGTAATTTCTTGAAGTGCATTAAGTGTGACTTTTTTGTAGAGGTCATTGCAAAGTATCCTAGAGGTTGTGATGAGTGGTAGTCACTAGTGGATGACATGACTAGGCATCTGAATTACCAGAGGGCTTGTTGAAATATCTATATATGGTGGCTAGAGTACATAGTCTATTCAAAATCCATCAAAGTTCTTTTGTATTATCCATGACAAGATGGACATGACCAAGACTGCTATCCCCCGAATGCAAAGAATCACTAAAGCAACTCCTGGTCTTGGGTAGATTTCCATTTCTTGCATAGGCATTCTTACCCATGGTCATGTGACGAAGCACTTGTACATTATGCCATTTCGCTGTGGCCGGAGGATTCTAATTTTACCATTTCATCACTATGCCGTGTCCTCTATGCATTAGAGAGGCCTCCAGTTTGTGAGTCTAAAGAGTTATTTTTAGTGCTTCCTGAAAACAATTTTTTTTGAGGCTTTACTACATGGGAAATCAAAATGTAGAGCTTCCATTCCGAGGGCCATTGACAAGAGCTAGTATATCCCTCCATGGACCTGGACGTCCAAATGTTCTACTTTCCACGAAGCTCTACTTGTAGCTTGATAATTCAGCTAAGGACAATAAAAATAGATTTCTGATGGCCTTCTATTCATTACTTACTGCTCAACGGATCTTTAAGGAAGTGATAGTAGGCTTTTTTTTGCCGGTCACATGCATGAGGACATTGCCACCTATTTTAGCTATTTATTGGGATTGATCAAGAAGAAGAACATGTATGTCCTTGCTAATCTGATAAAGGCATTCATGGACTCTTAGAAGACAGTTGCATTCATTCCCGAGTTTGTCCAAAAGGTTGTAGATTTTAAATCATATGTGAAGGATTTTCACCACGATAGAGTCAACAAAATCATTGGACTCGGGGTAAGTGTCTCTTTAAATTTTATGTTCAAGACGATGGTCTAGAACAAGAATGGCCAATCATGAGGTATAAAAAACATGCAACACATTCTTCATGGCTACCTCCAGGGAAATTGGTGAAGGTGTGGTGTGCTGATGCCTTGGGCAACTCGATGATTCCAATTGGCGTACCGAAGTTGGTTCCGTTTAAGGCCTTGTGGGGAAATGTTGAGATCAATGCCAAAAAGTTGAATGTCAAGAAGGAAGTAGCAAGGATTGGCAAATATATTGAGAAACAGAGGCTTATTCAAAACGGGAATGCCAAGTCTATAGAGTACTAGAAGTCCGGTATGGCATGGAACAAAAGGTATGTTGATGAAATGTCCAAGATTGTGGAGTATTGGGTACAAATTCTTGTAGAGATTCATTCACCATTGCCTAGTACTCCTTTACAGCTTCAAGAGGGATTCTGGCTACTTTGAAATTGGACGCGAGATTATATCCTAGTCTTTATTGATGCTGGACCAAATTTTCAGAATCTAGAGGACACCATACCGGAGGACAATGATAAACCCTTTCCATATTGTGGTCCTACAAAGGACAGACCAAAGTTGAGCTTCAATTTGTATAGGGATATATTGCTAAGGGACTTTGTTTTTTGTTGACCTTATGATGGCAATCACCTTTTAGTTTGGCTTGGACAAGTGATAGAATGTGTTGACCTAAGACAAAGTGATTCTTATGGGAACTTCAAGGTGGAATGGTAGACTCCAATGAAAACCAAGAAGGAAGGCAAGAACATCATTGCAAGGGAGTGTTGAACCCGCTCGTGGCACAAAGAAAATTGTCTTCCTCAAGTAGTGAATGCAAGTATTGTTTTGTTCTTTCACCGAATGCCTTCTTACACATAGAAAGAACCCCATCTACTCATGTCATTCTAGACGCTTTAATTATTGTGGCTTTGGAAAACTTGGAAGTTGTTGGCGCCATGTTGGATTGAGATATTGATGATGATGGGGCCAATTAACTTAGCAATTAAAAAGAGTGTGTCGGTTGTTGACTGTTATGTTACTAGGCTAAAGGCTTCTAGCAAAAATGGTGCCTAAATATTTGTTGATTCCGAACTTCAGTTGTTGGATCCATGGTGGATTGAGAATGATGATGGTAGAGATAATTAACCTAGCAATGTCATGGTGTTTGTCAGCTATCGGCTGATACATTTGTTTTGGTGTCCAATTTTTGAAGTATTGTATAGGCACCTAGCCATTATGTTAGCTAACTTTGTCAGCACCTCCTTGTTGGCTAACTTTGAAACATTACTTGGAAGTTGGCTGATGGCCGACACATTTGTTATTTGTTTGGACATGAAGTGGTTGTCGATTACTATAATTACTAGCTCTCTCTACTTGCAGATTAGGTTTTCCTTGAGGGAGCCTAGATCGACTACATTATAGAGGTTCCAAGGGGCTTTATGCTTAGGGGTGTAGGGTCTAGGGTATAGTTTGTAAGTTTGGGTGTTGTCTACTAGTCAATACAACCTTATTTGAGTTGTGATATTGGCTTCGGGCTTATACATGTTACTTTTGAAATGGAAGTATCCCTTCTTTCTTATGAAGATGCATTATTTGAAGATGGTCATCATTGGTTGTTGAATTTGTTGGTTGCCACCAATATCTCCATTTGTCATTTCTGAAGATTGCTGGCACCTCTTGATGAATTTGTTGGCTACCCACGAATATCTCTATTTTTCATTTTTGAAGATTGTTGGCACCTCTTGATGTATTTGTTGGTTGTCCACCAACATCCCATATCCTTTTTTGCCATATTTCTATGGAAAAAGAAGTGTGTGTTGTCTTTTTTCCTTGTAGTTTGAACTTTTTTGGTCTTTTTAGGAGTCATTAAATTAGGGTTTTGTCCATAAATTGCATGAAAGTCCATAATTAGTTAAATATTAATTATGAATTTGGAGAAGTGTTGGTATCAACAAAAAAAGACCATTTTTCATCCAATTCTTCTTTTAGGAGTTCCTTGAATGGGAGGTAATTTTTGGCAATTTTTAGCTTTTTGATGAAACAAATGATAATAATATATTTTGGGGGATTTTTTGGGATCAATTATGTGCACATCATGAACTATAGTCTTCACACAAAAAATCAAACCTAAAAATGCATTATCTGTCTATCAAATATAAAATTGAACACATTGTTCGTTTCAACAAATATTTCAATGCAAAGGCACTAAGATATAAAAATGGTCTATATTGCAACCTATACTCTTTCACCAATGATTAATGTTATTCCATGCTCTCAATTGCAAAAAAAAATTCAAATATTATGAGAACCAACATCATTTGCATGTTTGTCAAATTGTTAATATATATTTTAATTTCTATAAATGTCAATTTCCTTCAATTTTTTGTGTACAACAATTTGAAATGATGTACACCAACATGCCAAGGCTCAAGAAGGTTTTTTTGAAGTTATAAGAAAAAATTGACAAAAGATAAAGTAATTCCAAATCATGGTCAACAAAACCAAGTTTTGGACATGGCTAACTTTGAAATTACTTTTCTTTCAAACAACAAATATTTTTTTCTTCAAACTTCCATAGTAACATGTAGTATGTCGCATACTACAAATTCCATGTATTTAATTTTGAACTTTGTGCATTGATGGTTATGGTATGGTCGTTCTAAATGAAACCATTTCAAATTTGTACTTAGGTTTAGGAGTCCATGTACTTCAATTGATTTTGAAATGTAAATCTCCTAAGTTTGAGATTTTTCTAAAAGCAAATCTACATCTAGTGTGACTATACCCCAGAAAAATTTAATTCTTTTATACTAAACTCCAAGAAAATAGGCTTGCACACATTACATTTATTTGTCCTAATAGTATGCACAACATGCATTTCTAGAGTCACACTAATTCAAAACACCTTCCTCGTCAGGCATTGCCCTATACAATGCCCTTCCTCTTGTGAAAAAAGCCAGAGAAATAAAAATGAAATACATCAGGCTTCTGCATTACAAGTAGTTTCCATAAACCCCACTGAATTTCGAAGAGTTTCTAGTCACCAAGACCTAATTCTATTCACCTCTGCTTCACAGTATTTACAGTATTTACAGTAGAGCTTTGCTACGAGGAAGGGCCGAAAAAGCAATTCAGACCCCGTCGTAACTCATTTCAAATTCTCTCCCCCGCCAAGCAATCTCGGAAAACAATCACGCCTGCATTTGGAAACAGCACCCTACAGCTTACTTCTCGGCGCGGATTTCTCCAGGCTTCCCATCGCCTTGGCTTTCGCTCGCAGCACGTGCTTCTGAATCTTCCCCGTCGCCGTTTTCGGCAATGGACCGAACACCACCGACCGAGGAATCATGTAATGGGGCATCTCCTTTCGACAGAACTGAACCACGTCCTCTTCCGTGATGGAAATCTTCCCATTCGGAGTGACGAACGCGCACGGCGACTCGCCCCAGCGCGCATCCGGACGCGCCACCACCGATGCTTCCAGAATGGCCGGGTGTCGGTACAAAATGCTCTCGACCTCCAAGGAACTGATATTCTCGCCTCCGGAGATGATGATGTCCTTCGCTCGGTCTTTGATCTCGATGTAGCCATCGGGATGCTTCACCGCGATGTCGCCGGAGTGGTACCAGCCCCCTTGGAAGCTCTCCTCGGTGGCTTTCGGGTTGTTCAAGTAGCCTTTCATCACCATGTTGCCTCGCATCACGACTTCCCCGAGGGAGGAGCCATCTGCCGGCACGGGCGCCATCGTCTTCATGTCCACGACGTCCAGACCTTCCAGACCCACGTAACGAACGCCCTGTCGGGAATTCAAACGCGCGCGCTCAGCAGTGGGGAGCGCGTCCCATTCCGGCTTCCAAGCGCAAACGGTGCTCGGTCCATAATTCTCGGTTAATCCGTAGGTGTGCGTGACGCGAAATCCCTGTTCGGCCATTTTGGACAAGACCACGGCGGGAGGCGCCGCCCCCGCGATCATCACGTGACAAGGGTGCGAGAGAGAAACTCGCGCGGATGGGGGCGAGTTCACCAGCATGTTCAGCACCACGGGCGCACCACCGAAATGTGTGACGCCGTGATCGCGAATTGCGTCGTAAATTCCTGCGGCGGTGACGTGACGGAGACAGACGTTCGTACCTGCTTGGGCGGCGATTCCCCACGCGTGACACCAGCCGTTGCAATGGAAGAGCGGCACCGTCCAGAGATAGACGGGGCCGATGGGAACCTCCCACACGAGGATGTTGCTAAGGGCGGAGACGTAGGCGCCGCGATGGGAGAGCAGCACTCCCTTGGGACTCGAAGTTGTGCCAGACGTGTAATTCAGCGCGATCGAGTCCCACTCGTCAGCGGGAGGCGACCACACAAACCCTGGATCGCCTTCACCAAGAAACGATTCGTACTCAATTGCGCCTCTCCCCACACAATCCGCCTGCCCGAGCTCGGCAACGACCAGAAGCGGGAGCTTGAACGAGCCCAGCTTGGAGATCAGTATGTTGAGCGACTCCTCGACGAGTGGGAAAAACTCCGCATCAACAATCAACGCCTTTGATTTCGAATGCTCCAGAAAAAACGCGATCGTGCGCGCATCCAGGCGGATATTGTTCGCGTTGATGATCATCCCCGCCATGGGCACGCCGAAATGAGCCTCGTAGATGCAAGGCACATTGGGAGCAACAACCGAGACGATGTCCCCAGGAGACAAGCCGTGCTTTAGAAGCGCGGACGCCATTCGCCGGCATCGCTCGTAAGTCTGCGCCCAAGTGTAGTGCACATCCCCGTAGATCACCGAAGTTCGGTCGCCGTAAACAAACGCCGCGCGCTCGAGAAACCCCAGCGGAGTCAAGGGTGCGTAATTCGCTGCCACTTTGGGGAGCGTCGCCATCGCGGGCCGGGAGTGCAAATTGCAAACTGCGAAACGGCAAATTCTTGCGCAATGCAAACCCACCTTGCTCTGTAGGATCTTAACTACACCGCGCAGTCCCTCGGGCGCAGTCCAGATCCACGCCACCCAATCTCCGCTGCAGGAGTTACGATCCCGTGCCCGCATTCACTTACCCCGCGCGCTTCTCCTGTTCAGCTGACGCCGCTGCTCACAAGGATGAAGACGACGTTGATGGATTAAACAGCAATTTGCGTGACCACGGAAATGGCATACTAGTTGCATTCATGCAACTCATGCAATTTTGCATTCATGAATTAAATTCCCTTCAATCAAAGTGATGTCACCAGTCTGCTTCAACTGTAAGATTAAACAGACTATTGGAAGACTCCACAAGTCTGTCACAAACTCAGCCAAGCCCTGCTTTTGTCTCGGCTTTTGTACAAGGACAGGGGCATTTTCAGGAGTGCGAGTAGGAACAGTCTCGGAATTTTCAAGTGGTGAGTGGCCGATCTCATTCCATTCAGGTGCTTCTTATAAAAAGAAAGAAGGAGAGGAAAAGATTCTACGAACATTAATAATGAAAGACTTCTCATGCCAAAAGGGAATTGAAGGTTCAGTTTTTTTGAAAGAGACAATGCTTCTAAAGGTATGACAATTATGAATCTTCCTATTGTATACCATGTCATAGTTCATCAATATGTCGGTTTGGGAAGGAGAATGGCGGCCTAAGAAATAAAGCTAGAGAGACCAATTGATAGGCTTTCATTTGAAAGAGTTCTTTTAGAATTTGCCCCATCATTATGGAGTTGGTGTGGTGATTTTTGGTTGGACTGGGATGCTCTAATGAACTCACCTTTTGTCATAGAAATGATGGGTTTACTAAAAACAATGAAGACTTTGGAAGAAGAGTTTGCATGCCCTTCAAGTATGTTCCTATGTTCCTTCCCTTAGGTGTTGACAGTTTGCCAATATTTTACCAACTGATATTAAATGAATTCTATCCTTGCATCACTATGGGTGGCACTTTGTATTATTCAGATGACATTGGAAAAGTGTTTGGCATGGACAAAAAAGACTATTTTTCATCCAATTCTTGTTTTTGGAGTTTCTTGAATGGATTGAAGTTGTTTGAGGTGGAGTTGGAAATTTCTTCATTCAGATATTTATAGCTTTTCTACATAAGATAGCTTCTACAATAGTTGCTAGAAGAATGGATAACAAAATTTGTTGTTTTAGTGTATTTTGGACATTTGTTACTCTTTGCTATAGGATTGAAATTTCTCCATATAATTGACATTTAAGAATTTAAACTCAACTAAAGAAATGATGCTCATTTATACTAGTTTCTATTCCAATTTGGAAATTTGGAAATTCTTAAAATTGAATGTTTTAATTGCAATTTGAACTTTGTGTATATTTTCAAGGACGAATAATTTCTATATATAGAATGCTATGAATATTTTGTTTGTGCTAGAATGTTTTTTTTATTGTAATATACATCTATAGTAAATTTTGAGAAATTTTGAGAAAACTAACTATTTGATACTACCTCCATTCCAAAATGTTTTTGTTGGACAAAATATTCCAGATTAAGGGTGAAAATGACATTTGTAAGACCCATTTTGCGCTCTATGTAGAGTTTGATGTACTCTTATTGTCCTATAAACTTTGAGTTTTGAAGCCCTTTTCAAAGTGTAGTTTTGGAGTATTGAAAAGTAGAGTTTTTTGGGCATTTTCAAAGAACCCTGGTGGGCACTTAATTGTTGAATGTGTGGTCAATATTTTGTGGTCACTTAGTATAAGCCTAAGACCATGTGTAGATCTATTTTCTATCTTTTAGAGCTTCATCTCCTTAAATCAGGCAATACTAAAAAGATGCAAAAATAAGAACACATAATATTGATTAACTAGTTTAGTCATTTCATTTGTCTTTTGATTGATGATTGCACAAACAAAGAAGAAATTATAATTTAGAGTTGTTTTATTGGTCCTAAATAGCAATCAAAAGCCAAATTTGACAAATTTGTAGTGTGCAAAATGCAATAGGAAGATCATTTTGGGACAAAAAACTAAGCCAATAGGAAGATTATTTGGGGATGGAATATGATTTTTTTTCACTTACCTCAAAAATTCTTCAAATTTTTGATTTTTCACGAAATATCTAAAAAATTTCTTGATCTAAAGAAGACATGTGACATTTTAATACAATAAAATGAAAGAATTTCATTCACATTTTGTTACTAAATAGAAATACTTAGAGTGATGGAATATAAATTAGAACTTCTTGGTAATAAGCTTAGTGTTTCAAAGTTAAGACTTTCAAAATTATCCTTTGCAAATGAATTCACCATTTCAAAAACCATTTTTTTATGCTAATATAAACATTTTTACTTCCAAATTTTGTATTGCATGTGGTTGCACTACTTTATAGTTTTGGCTACATTGAAAATGCAAAGGAAATAATTGAAACATTTACTATGTTCACCCCTAAAGGACCAAGGTGCGTTTTTTGGCAATATAACTTTTTTGGGTAAGTGCATGTGAGCAATGAGTTCCATATTTTTGGCCCAAATTTTAATAGAAGTTGTAGAAAAGGTATATCTTTCATGTGCACTAAATTTCAAGACATTTTGAAATATGAGTCAAAAGTTATGGCCTAATATGTAGTTTGTTTCTCAACTTGGGCAATCTCAGTAGATCTAAAAAAATTACTTTTTTCATAAACAAAAATTTGAAATTAATTCTTTAGATTTGTATATATAGAGAAAGCTTTGGATCATTCCATTTTGATCAATGAGTCAAAAGTTATGAGGTGTTTTAGTTTGTAGGCAGTCATGGATTCTCTACTCTAAAATAAACTTTGAAGTTCTTTATTGAACTCAATTTTCAATATTTTTGAAAAAATAAAAAAATATTAGGTGAAGATTATTTATGACAATAATACCACCATTGGGATTAGCATTTTTCAATTCCATAACTAAATTATTAACAATTTAATATTTTGATTCATTCTCTATTCATTTTTATTTTTTTCCTATATGGTACAATTCCAAATGATTTGAAATTTTTCAAGTATATAGCCAACTTGCCTTGAGGAATGAATTTAAAGAATCGCAACCATTTTAGACATTTTTTCATAAAAATGTGACTTTGTGAAGTTCAATTGCCTAGTTTTTTGCAGGGCCAAAAAAAGACTTTTTGTCAATTCAAATGCTAATATCTTGCAATCTACATGGTGGAAATTTTTGAAATTTTTTTCACATCTTCGAAAATTATTATAATACAAGATTCTATGGTTTAATGTGTCCAAAAATGTTTTAAATTTCATTTTTGATACTTGTCCTTAAAATTGCAGTTTTAGAGCTTTTTCGGTGAAAACATAGTCAAGGAACTTTAGGGGTTAAGCAATTGGAGGGGAATGACAACATGAATTTTACCTCACAATTGTGCTCTTTACAATGTATATCAAACTTTTTGATATGCAAATTTTCTATTGTAATTAATGGGACACTGGAGGGTGTGCCTCTCAATCTCATTCTTGAATTTTATGATGACAATGTTAATATTTGACTTGAACAACATTAAATTTTGTAGCATACAAATTTTTTGTAAATTATAATCAAGAGTTATAAAAGACTTGAAAAAAATTTTATTCAAAAAGTGTGATGATTCTAATTTACCAAAATTTAGCCTAAAATTGCTATTTCTAGTATAAGAATAAATTTAGTTAATTTTTAATTATTATATTTATTCATTTCTAGTTTTTTTGCATATTCAAACAAATGATTGATCTTATTCTTATATTAAACTACTATGAGAATTTGTAAAAGAAATTCTATTGCAAACACTTTGAACTTGTAGCTTGGAATATAATAACATTTGAAGTCAAACAAATCATTTTTTTTTGTTGATTCTTGATATATTATGTCATCAAAATTTGAATCATTATAATTCAAAAAATTTGTATTGGAGATTTCAAATTTTATAGAATAATATCTTAAAAGGGAGTTGAGGGTTTAGTAATAAAATAAAATAAAAGCCAGCCACTTTATTTTCATTCTTTAATCCAATGTATGCATATTATAACCTTCAAAAGTGCAAGATACAATCCACTAGCTACTTCATGCACCACATCAAAGTTAGTTGAAAATTTGCTCTACAATACAAGTTTACACTTCAATCAATTTTGAAATGTCAATATCTTGAGTTCTAGCATTATATTTGAAAGCAAATGTACACTTGGTATAACTATGATCTATAAAAGTTGTACATAGACGAATCAAATTGTCAATTTTAAAAGTAGAAATGCAATCCAATTGTCTACCTATTTTCCATGATTGTAAGGCAAATCAAGATAATTAGCAATGTACATTCAAATAGGACAAATAGATTGTAAGTGGTCTAAGTTGGTAGATATAGAAAGGGTCCAATTGTACAATGACTTTTCAAGTTGAACGATTGTTCTTTGGTCACTTCTCTCTCTCTCTCTCTCTCTCTCTCTCTCTCTCTCTCTCTCTCTCTCTTAGTAGTAAATTTGCTAAAAAATGGCAAATAAAATGATAACACTATTCAAACATGAATGTGGACTTCCATAATTTCTTTTGAAAACAAAAAGAAAAAGGACATCCATTCATCCAAAATCTATATAGTTTTGGATAGACTACCTTGGTGAGAAGCCTTATCCTTCCAAGTGTTAATACTACATGTGTATTTACCACAAAGATAGTGGTAATCCACTAAACTATAAGTACACAAAGTACTTCTACAAAGTACCACTCATATTATCTATTTGTCTATTTGCTATTTGCTATTTTATTTTTATTTTTATTTTATTTTAAAGAGAAAAAGCACAACATCCAATTATAGCAAGCTCTTAAACAGGAGTTAATGAACACATTACTACCCCTCAATTAATGACTGGGCATGTACTACGTACGATGGTGACTCTAAACAATAAGTTTGAAAAATTACTATTATTGGTCGAGGGACAAGCATGACCCGTGAACTAAATCTTGAATCACATATGTGGCCTTGTATAATGATTGAGAAAACAGAAGCTTCAAGTTTCCCTACTTGGTCTTGGTCTTGTTCTATAAGGTTATTGCATTCAATATTGAGCCTAGTGATTTTGTGTTGCTAAACGTTGTGTAGTAAACCCCATACTACATGGATTGTGGATTGAATTATTGAAGCTGTGAGGTTATGGATTTCAAACAAGCAGTGATGCTACATTAGTGCTCAGGTGGAAAGAGTAGTACTGTGGATTGTGAGAATATTACTGGATATACATTTCATATTTAGAACTCAACAGACTTTGTGCTCAGTTTAACAACACTCCAACAATACCTCATTGAGAGATGCTATGGCCAATAAGTTTTGACATGGGAGATGATAGAGTTTTCAAGGATGTTCTTATTTTGCTGCAATCTTATTTTCATTAAAGTACTTAAGGTTGCGAAAAGGATAACAATTGGTCCTTGGCTATAGACACCTTATACATGACCTAAAACTAACCAAGTGTTCGTTTTGTGGCTATGGGTGCAGGTGAGGCCAAGACCCTCAAGCTTTAAGCATTTTACAAAGATTCATTTTGCAAGTTTGCCTTGAACTTGCTACATTTGTTGTTCTTGTTGTTATTTTAGGTGTCAAGATATACTACAAACACTTTTTTTTTTTTTTTTTTTTTCTATAGCTAGATGCTTTGTTTGTTGTCAAGAGAAAGAAGTAAAATGTTCCCTCCCTCCCACCTTGCTACGACAAGTGGTAAACAAAGGTTATGATACGAATTAAATCAATAATTATATAAAAAATTCTTTGGAACAAATTCTTAAAAAGGTGCTGCAAGAACCATGTTGTGCCAAATCATACCTAGACTAATTAGGAATTGTGTAGAAAGAGCCTATTCCAACAAGATGATGACTCAGTCTTTTTTCTCTCTCTCTCTGAGATAGAGGCATCCATTCTTGACCAATGATCCATGCTAAACGTGTAGAATACAGTTATTTCCAACCAAAGCTCTAATTGTATTTTTTTCTCTTTAAATGATCAAAATTGGAAGAGTCTAGACATTGTTTATGGGTCCGGATCACTTTCCCTTTTAAAATTCATAGTAATTTCAATTCAAGAGATTAACCCCTAAAGTTCCTTAATTATGTTTTTGCCAAAAACACTCCAAATCTGCCATTTCTTATTCAAGTTTCAAAATTTAGAAAAAAAAAAACATTTTTGGACACATGTTACCATAGGATCTTTAAGTAAACTATTTTGAAAAGATGTGGTAAAAATTTCAAAAATTTCCACCATGTAGATTGCAAGATATTAGCATTTGAAGTGACAAAAATCATTTTTTTGTCCCTACAAAAAAACTAGGTAGTTGAACTTTACAAGGTCACATTTGTATGAAAAAATGTTCAAAATGATTGCAATTATTTGGATTCATTCTTCAAGGCATTAGGCATGTTGTCTACATGCTTGAAAATTTTTAGATCATTTGAAAATGTACAACATATAGGGAAAAAAATAGTAAGTAGAAAGATGTAGAGAATGGTTCAAAATACTAAATTATTAACAATTTAGTTATGAAATTGAAAAATGCCAATCCAATGGTTGTAATATTTTTATAAATAATCTTCACCGAATATTTTTATTTTTTTTCAAAAAGATTGAAAATTAAGTTCAATAAAGGACTTCAAAGTTTATTTTAGGGTAGAGAATCCATAATTGCCCGCAAACTAAAACACCTTTGACTCATTGATCAAAATGGAATGATTTAAAGCTTTCTATGTATACAAATCTAAAGAATTAATTCCAGATTTTTGTTTTTGAAAAAAGTGATTTTTTCAGATTTGCCGAGACTACCTAAGTTGAGAACAAACTACATAGTAGGCCATAACTTTTGACTCATATTTCCAAATGTCCTGAAATTTAGTGATGATGAAAGATATTCCTTGTCCACACCTTCTATTAAAATTTGGGACCAAAACATGAAAATCTCTAGTCACATGCACCTGCCTAAAATTTCTATGTTGCCAAAAAACGTAGTTTGGTCCTTTAGGGGCTAAATTACCAAGTTTTTGCAATCTCCATTGTTGCACCTTTGAAATATTTGGTTTGCCTTGCAATACTCCAAATCATATCCACAATTGCTTATTTGATCAGTTATAGGTGCCTCTTTTATATATATAGGCACTTTGTGTTTGTGAACTCCATCTTTTGCATTATATTTTGCTTTTCAAATTGACTTGTGCAATTCCAACGTGTACTTGTATTTGGTGTTTGGTGCGGGTGTAAGTGGTGAGCAACCTATTTTTTAGGAAGAAATTTTTTTTTGGAAGTAGTAGCAATATTCTTTAGCCTGCATTTTTGTGTCTGGCTATATTAAAATTTATTACAATGAAATAGTTGGCATTTGCAAAATTTGACATACCTAAGTATGTTGGCTACAATCCATTTTAAACTGTCAACATTGTTGGCTACTACAACATTTTCTCCATGGTTCAATTAGCCACATACTAAAATCTCAAGGAAAAAAATTTAGTGATGGTATTATAAATTGAAGTGTAATTTGGCTCTAAGCTCCAATTTGTATACTAGATTTTTAAGAAGTATATAATTTTATTTCACAAACTCCCTAAACACAATAGCTTTATGAACATTCACTAGTAGAAAATGGTGATAATACCAACAAAAAACCAACAAGTCTTTGTTGTTTTAATTACCAGTATTCAAAAATTGCAAAATCTAACAAATTCCTATGAAGGCTTTAACAAATATTGCTTCACTGTTGTTGGTTAAGACACTACAAAATGAAAAGAATTTTTAAATGTAGGTTCACTACAGATAGTGTTGATGTGGCATACCTTATCTAGTTACCCAAAAATATGGCAATGGTAGCGGTTACACCTCATCCCAATTCTTGAATACTTTCTAGGGTCTAGATTGTATCTTGAAATGTCCCTGATGACTAGATTTATGTAGTGAAGTGGACTTTGTTGGTGTTCGACTTATATACTAAAGAATTGGGTTCATTTTTATATCTTAGAGTTACAACAATGTGAGTAGGTAGGTCCAAGCCATCAATTAATGTCCTCATATTTTGTGGTGGAAGAGAGATTCTCTTGTAGTCAGAACTCCATTGAAGGTATAGTGATGTCTTCTACTTCTTATGTAAGCATAGGAAGTCCTGTAGCATCAACAACCTCACACTTGTAGTAGTTTAGTGACATTCCAGACATTCAAACAATTTAAGGCCATTTGAAAATAATTGTTTGTTAGTGGAGAAAAGTCTTGTACATTGAAAATGAAATACGCATTGAATATGCACATTGCTTGTCTACCTATTTGTAAAATTGAAACTAGTAAGAGGAGGTTCGCTTGTTAGTGTGCAATAAGAATTCCCCTCATGAATTCCCCTCAACATAGAACATATTAGTGTACACCAAATTCTCTTCCATTCTATCATCACTTTTTGAGGGATGTTTTTGTAGAATATGCTTATTGTTTTCTTCGTAGATACAACTATAAAACACTAGAAACTGCTCAAATGTTAGGCTAGTCGAAAATATAGTATCAGCAAACGGAAAGAAAAGTTCTAAAAGAGTTGAGGGTTGATGAAGTTGGAAAATCTGTAGTCACTATTATATTGCCATTAGTAGTTACGTCTAAGAAGGCAAGGACAATACTTGCATGGCCAATGATATGAACATCCATTATTGTTTGTTTAACGATCAATCTATCAATGTCAGGAGGTAACACATTAGGTGCATCTCAAATATTAATGCATTTTTTAAAGCCTTAAAGAAAATAAATAACTTAAGGAATAAGAGTAGAATAGGAACAGAGGGTAGTCATATGCTACAAAGGGTCTATGACTCTTCTCCATGGTGGCATACACATGAGTAGCCTTAATGACATTGATTTCCTCTCATAGAACATGAATGACTTGCCATGATGTAATGTCAATCCACAACAACCCTGAGAACATGTAGTAAAGAGAAAGCGAGAAAGAAGCTTCATTTTTTTGTCTTCGTCTATTGAAGAGAAATTGTAGCACAAACATTCATATGTTGTTCTGAAATTAGAAGATGATATCTAGTTTGCAAAGCTAAATTGTTGCATGCGCCCATTTGATTTTGAAATATGAATATGCAATGAAGACCTTCAATCTTCAAACTACTGTGCATGGAGCTCACTCTTTAAATGATGCAAAAAAATTTCGGTCTAATAGAACCTAAGCCCTTCTATCTCCAAAGCTTGTGCACATGCAATTCATCACTTACACATGACTATTTACAAAGTGCATTGATCTTATGACATGGAAATTATCAGATGCTGTTAGATATAAAGCATATTGTAAGGTACTAGTCAAGGACAATACTTTCTAAAACAGTCTGCAGTGCCTTCCTACTATCAATGGCACATTTCATTGCGAGTGCACTCCTCAAAGAAACAAGTTTTAGTGTACTAAAATACTTCTAGAAATGTACAACCAAAGCAACAAAAATTCAATTGATTTTTGTTATTCGGGACAATAAAATGACCATTTTGTAACTTTTTGTGAAAATCAACAAAATGACAAATTCTTTTTATTGATTTGGATAGTGCAATGACCAAATCAACAAGTTTTTGTTGAATTTGGAATCTTTTAAGAATCCTTTTGAAATCCTTTTGGAATATTTGAGAATCTAAGTATAATGATTTAAAGAAAAATTAATCATGTAAAATTCAGTCTTTTTTCAATTCAGCAAACTTTGGAGTCCATTCTCGCATTGTAGAATAAAAAATTTTCAAAAAACTTACAATTGAGAAAAGTTGTAAATTCAAACTACCTTTCACCTTCAAAAATTAGTTTGTGATTTTGATTCTCCAATCAAAAGTTATAGACAAAAATCAGAGAGGGGTAGTTAGGAACATTTATATTGACATTTTCAAACATTCTCTTTGATTTTTGTTCATAACTTCTTATTGGAGACTCAAAATCACAAACGGATTTTTGAAAATGAAAGTTAGTTTGAATTTACCACTTTTCTAAAATCCACATTTTCTGAAAAAATGTGTTCTACTATGACTAATTGACCTTTGAAGTTTGCTGAAAATACAAAACACACGAAAAAATAATGAAAAAATAAATATATCAAAATTCTAGTTCTTGTGTGGTCACTTAAATATTTAGGTGGTTTAGTGTTTAGAACCTTGGACCTCCAAATGTGAGGTTTAAGGTTCAAATCCCTTAGAGGCACCCGCCCGCGTGGCGGGTGGCCTAGATGGCCCTACCCGCGTGGCCAACCGCCTAGGTGGCTACCCAGGCACAAAAAAAAAGTATTTTAAATGGGCACCGCCCAAAATAAAATTTTAATTTAAAAAAAAAAATGAAAAAAAAAAATTTAATTTAATTTGTCCAAAACAACAAAAAAAATCAATAGATTTTAGTTTAATTTTGTCCAAAACAACACTTCTAAATTGACTGAATCATTCAACAAATTTGAGTTGAAATTTTGTTGTTTTGGTCATGAATTTTCTAATAGTGAAACTCACCTTTGCGTTGATAATGTTTTGTACCATTCATTGGCTAGGCAAACTTGCGATTCCTTTTTGATTTGCAGAACTCCGTACATAAGAGACATGGACGACGTTCATTATTTCCAAATGAATATAATGTTCACATACTTCTTCATTGTGTATTACATTAGAAGCTCTATTAGTATCTACCAAACACGTTTACAATATTCGTTTTCACTTATCATTGCTTTCATTGAACATGGTGGAAAAAACACCTATAACTTAATTCAACTTTTGTCAAATTGGACATACATTGCAATGTGTCCTATAAAACTTGATGAAAACAAATTCATGTAGAAAGCATGTATTGTACACTATGAGAAAGAGTAGAATCCACCTTCAGCAACAACAAACTATGATGTTTTCATCCCTGATGATGCCTCAACTTCACGTACATTGTGAGATGTGGAAGGTGTGGGCCTTGTGTCACTTTCTAGAGGTTGGTAAAGCAATAATATACATTTTGCATACATTAGGACGTAATTGAGTTCCTCGAAAAGAAAAAACTCATAGTACATTTGCAAGCTAGTAAGTAGTAGATATGAACCTATAATGATGAGGTATTTGAACTTTGAAACCTATCAACATGAAAATTCAGGAACTACTAAAAGCACTAGTAGACAAAAACAACAAAACTGTACCATCTTTACTATATATTCCTCTCCTAATATTGCTTTTGAAAATTTTCAGCTAGATTCAAATGTAGGATTCTGAATAAAACTTTTCGGCACACTCTGCTTTGATAATTATTGCATTCCCAAAACTTTTAACGTTTTTCAACATAGTAATGCTCTTCTGCTCATGTGTTCTCTATCACTTTCTGGGTCATTCTAGAAAAGAATGACGACAATTGTAACCTCAATTTCCTTGAATTGGTCAAGAATTGGCCTATTTCTTAAAAATGGAAGGTGAACTTTCTATGAAAACTAGAAAAGTAATTGACATGAAGAAATGTGTTCAATTTCTTATCCTTCAATTGTTTTCTCTTAAGTTGAACTACTACATTCTAGAATGCAAGCTAGTTTCTAATGTACTAACTACAAGCCCTCTACAAACTTGGAATTTGGACATATGCAATGCAAACATTTGTAGTGCACACACTGAGCACTTGAAGGCCCTAATTGAAATAGAAAATTGAGATGTGAAGTCTCAAACTTCTATTACTATAATTGCAGTGAATTACCATTGAACTGCAAGCATCATGGGTTTAGACATTGAAATAATACCTCAAATACTTAACAAATGGTCCCTCTCTCCAAATTGTTCGTTGGAAATATTTCATTGAAAGGAGTTGCAATGATACCATCTTCAGCACCATCGTTGTCTTTAGTCTTTTGCAAGGTCTACTCTATGATTTTTAGAATTCCATAGCTTGCTTAGGTCTAGTCTACAACTACACAGTACAATCTAAAATTGTTATAAAATAATTGTCTACTCGTGAGAACATAACAGAAGGCACAGCTCAATTCAGCATCAGACAGGATGAAGTTCATTTCAGTGCTACTATGCCAATAAAAAATCTAGCCATAGACCTCTATGTGCAACATGCTTCTAAGTTGTCTACATAGTCTACAACAATACCTACTTTTAGAGGAAGCTGCAAAGTCTTCCTTTCTGAAGTTATTGTTGAGAACAATAGGACTGAAAGTGCAACAATATCCTATAACTATCCTATTTTGTTAAGTGCTAAAGGTACAATATGGTAGAGGTGACATATTACTAACTAATGTAAACTACATAGAGTGTGACAAACATCTTGTCTATTGCTTGTCCATCAAAAACAAAGCATAGATATTGTACTCATAGGAAGGCTTCATGTAGTGTTCACACAACATTTTATTACCAATGACCTTTGAAATAAGCTTTCAATTTGGAAACCTTTTTGTGTGGGCAGTGAGAAGACGCCCTTTTGCTATGGCAATGTCATCCAAAAAGAATGACTTGTAGGGGATGACCTCACTGGAAGACTTATGTATACAAAAACATTTCCATTAAGGAAATTGTAGATGTAAAACTACTTTTGGAAGTAAAATGACACTGCTCTTCTCATTGGCACCTTCCTGTTGTCCTCACTTAAAAAATTTAAAGTAACTGAAATGATATCCACATAATAGAGTTAGGTGCGTTCAAGTCATCATGTGTGCATATGGTAGGTTCAAACATTAGAAACATTTTTCCACTCTTATAGCAAAAATAAGTTGGAAGTCATGAAACAAAAGTACAAAGTGCAAATGAGAGCTACAGTCATTACCAAAATGAACAAGTACTTCAATAATGGGTGTACATATTTGGCTTCATACTCGCAAAAGAACTGCCATGACTATGCATTGAAGTGAGATTTGCCCCATTTTTTCCTAATTACCATTGATAGTGGCACTAAAGTTCTTGTATAGGTTCATCTCTGCTAATCAGAAAATTATCTATTATAAGATAGTACTCTTCTAAAATGACTATTGTAGGTTTAGGTGCTCATTATGTGCTTAGGCAGACTAGAAAAAGATTGTATACACAAAGTTCAAGAAAATGACTCAATTTAATCATTACTCCGTTATAATACACTGAATAGAAAGAGTTTTGTATTGAAGACAAAGATTACATGCACCACAAACGTCACAAATGAGACCTAGCCATGTATACTTGAAAATTGCAAGCAAAATTCAAAAAGAGTAGGAAGAGAAAATAGCTTTAAATAAGATGTCATCTCATCAAAAATATTCAATTATTCCAATGCAATTACTTGCATTGTAGACTATCTACCAATGAAACATAAATCAAACATGCTCAAAATATATCTGAGCTCTCAAGGTTCCATCACTATTTCTGCATAGGCATATGTAGTCTTGTGAATTTTTCGATTTTTGGACAATTTGCTGTGAATAGTGTGAATAGAGACAAATTGACAAAGAATTCACACAATAGAGTAGAAATGTAGACAAATTGCCAGATTAGAAAGGATGTAGAAAGAAAGAAACATAAAAGCTTTGAGATGGTAAAAGACAAGTTGACTCTATTTCGGGTTTGAATGGTTGTCTTTTAGTTTTGCATATAGGCAAGCAATTTGTCATTTTGTCTCTCTCACTTTCTCGGTTATCATATAGCTTTTGTAAATTGTCTTGTTTTTCATGTACTTTGGAACTTCATAATAATATAATATTTCTTGTAAACAATTTGTCTATAAGCTTTGAATTTAGATCTAGTGATTGGACTAAATCGGACAATTTATCAATAGCAGTCAAGATCCAGTGATTGGATCCTCTGAACTGTAAATCAATTTAACAAATTATCTTGAGTATCCAGTGATTGGATCTCTTCATTTGTTTGTGACGAATTGTATGTTTTGTTGGATTTGTTTTGGATGTGTAAAATTATAAAATTGACAATTTGTATGTTTTGCTTCAGTAAGTACACAGCAATACTGAGCAATTTGTCAAATATTGAACTGATTTGGTGACTGGTCTGAATTGTGGTGTTTGTTTTCAATGTGTATTTGGTTTCTTGGTGTAAGTTGTGTGCAGATTTATTGTGATGAATATGTGGTTGTTTGAGTGGATTATGAGACAAATTGTCTGTATTTAATTGTGCACTGATTGAGTTGGGTTTGTATGGTTTTGTGGGAATTGTATAATGGTGGATCCATGTTTGGACAATTTGACTGATTTAGTGTTGTATCATGAATGTATGAGTCGAATTGTCAAATGTATTACTGTGAGTGAATGAATAACAATTTAACGGGATTAGAAGACAATTTGTCTGTGGGACTGTCGTGAATCAAACAGAGCAGACGATTTGTCAATTAGTTGAAAACGCGGATGCTGTGGAGTCAGCGTGCATGTAAAGACAATTTGTCGGAACTAGTGATGCAGGTCAACTAATTTCAGATAAGTTCCTGATGTATTTTAATTTGTACTTTTGACCAATTGTCTTGTTAAGTTTATTTATAATTTTTGTGATTGTCTGGACTACTTCAGTTTTATGGATTATGTAGAAAAGTGGTGTATCAGAGTTTTAGAACATGGCTGTGAGAAGACAAATTATCAAGTCGTAACTGTAATCATAATAAACAATTAGAACCAGTTTCAAAGAATTAAAAGTAATTAGAGACAAATTGTCTAAAGAATTTCAATGGTGAATTTGTTCTGTGGTGTATGATATATATATATATATATATATATATATATATATATATATATATATATATAATTTAAATTGTTTGTGCGTAAAATTGGGAGATTAAAGAATTGGGATGCTGGAAGAACGGATCCAGGTATGACAATTTGACTTATTTTTATGCTGGTAATGTATGAAGTCAAATTGTCCTGAATATGTGTATGTGTGATTGAATCCGAAGTTATGTGTGGATAGACCAGTTGTCCAAAATGGAATTAAGTTAATTTATTTTATGACTGAATTTCTGAGATGATAATACAGTTGGTAGAATAGAAGCAAATTGTCTGAACTCATGGTTGTTAGAGTGGTTAACAACCGGGTCTCTAAAATTGACAATTTGTCTTGGGCCAGTTGATGTTGTTGAATATAGTATGGTCACAGTGGGCTTGTGTTAGAGACAAATTGCCGTAGTGTTCAGATTTCACTGCAGACAGTGTATAGGCAAATTGTTCTTATCAATTTAATTATTGAAAAGAGTAATGTGCCTGGAATTAGTAGAAGCAATCAATATATGGAGGAACAAATTGACTGAGTAACAAATGGAGTATACTGTGTGACAAATAGTTTTTGTTGATAGTTAGGACAAAGTGCAAGAGAAGTTGTGATTATCAAAATGTGTGGTTATATGGAGGGTGTGTTGGATAAATTACTTTGTTGTTGTTGATGTTGTAAATTGTTTTGCATTACACACTCATTCCCATTGCATTAGATAGAGACAATTTGTTGTAGAGGACTGGGACTTTGTGATACTCATTTAACTTAGTAATTTGGCTAGCTAAGTAGTGACTGGACAAATTGTCTTGGTAAAAAGCTTCACGGTAATTAATGAATATATATATTATAAATGTGTATATGTAAATTGTTGCATTTAAAAGTCTAGATCATGCATGACAAATTGCTCTTATAAACCTGCCAAATTGTCTTGAAAATACCCCTAGAATACTAAGCAGGACCGGAACAGCAATCATGTGTCCATAGCATTATTTAACGAACAGGCTACCAAATTCATCCTTGGGATATAAGAGTGTTTTACAATTGATTTCTATAGTAAAATTGTTGAGTAAATCCCATAACAATTTCGCTTACAAGTGACTTCTAGCTGCGAAACATTAGACTATTTGACCATTCCCTTTGATTTTAGGACCCCTATACTTAGTCTTGGGTTTTGGGAAATAGACAAAATCTAGACTACAGTATAGTATTTAGTACTTTAGCAAGACATAGTGCATTCCCTACAAGTAGTACACTATGCTTCACATTTGATTGTTTCAGCACCATGCCCATGGCAAATGTCATGCACTCATGAACTATATCATTAGCAAGAACTTATAAGTAGTGGAATATGCACATACATTGTATATTGTCAACATCAACATACATTCTTTCTTCTCTGGTGTCCACTTTAGTGATAATTGAAGTACTTATGTTCCCTTATATTAGGCAAAATAGTACCAAGTTTACAGAACTTTTGCTTCTTGCCAAATGAAGGCATTGCTAGTTGTTCAAAAATGCTCTCCTATAGAAGTTCAGAAGTGAAAGAAACACTTGCTATATTGTTAATGCAGAGGACGTTGTGTACACCAAAAACAATGACAAGAATCAAAAAGCAAAATTCTTGAATACCTTTATATTGCTTAAATGCCATTCTTCATAAATCACACCTCCATCAGATCCACTTGCTTGCAACACCAATCTCCTAAGCATAGAACTTGCCACTTACTTTCCACAACAAAAAGCACACGCACAGAATAGTCAATACCACTAGAAATTTAAAAAAATATTTGTGGACAACTTCTTATATTATTACACCTACATATGCAATGACTTGCGATTGAAACTAGAGTAGGTGAACATTCAAAAATGAAATGAAATGTCAATTGATTTGAAATTGTAGACATAATTGAATACCCATCTAAAAACAATAGTGAGCCAATTCATTTCACATGGAATTGCAATTTCGTACAGTTTGTAGTGTATAGGCCAACACCATAGTCGGTCCTTGAATCTGTCCATGATTGTCAATAATCATGTACAATCCAATTTTTGCAGCCTGTACGTTCTATAGCAATGCTTCTTCCCTTGAGGTTCTCTTATAAGGCAGAGCCACTTCAATGGTCGACTTCTAGAATGAATACAATATGAACAAGTCCCTTATTGTAATTTCAACCTTCGTAATTCAGACATCTTCTTTGGAGGATTCACCAACATCCCTATCAAAAAGCCTTGTTGATTCTTGAACTCTTTCTCTGAGAACTTCATCCATTCCAATAGTCCTTCCTGTGTGGCTAGGGGCTACATTTCTATCCTCTGTCATAGTGGTAGTACAAAGTCCATCAAATTCAACGTCATCTCCTATTTTGAAAATCTCTACCTCCTCTTCTTCTTCCATTTCAGTGTCAACTCTATGGCCCTTAACCTCTATTCATAATACAATTTTCCAATTGGGGTCCTCTTCAACCTTTGAGAAAAAAATTTGGTCATAGTTTAGAGGAAAAGCAAAAGAATCGTAACCAAACGGCAACATTGAGCTATAATTTGCCATATTGAAACCCCATTCATCTTTCTTCACTATCGCATTCCTACCCCTATAGTTGTCTTTTATCTACTCATAAACAAATAATACGATACAATGTCGTCCATAGTCTAGTTCTACGATCTCCAATATGTGTCCTATATACTTCAGTATTGCATCAACGGGGTTTTGATCTTGTCCACTTAATTGACATGGCCTACGAAAAATTATTGCTATCCCTAAGTCACAAGTTTTCAAGCTTTCCTCTGCGCTCTTCACTCGATAGTGGTAACCATATGCATACATATTCCTGAATTTTCGTGCTTGTAATGATGGTGCTATATAGGAGTCTTCCACATGTTTAGGAATGACTATCCCTTACTGTTTTTGGTTCTCTACCTCCCTCTGCAACCACTTTGCAAATGGCAGTACCTCTTCCAACTCATTAGGGTAAGCAACCCTTCTTCTTCTTCTTCACCTAGAACGGTTTTTAGTATAGAACTATACTTTTGCTATTGTTCTTTCTTGTTGGATTATTTGGTACTTTCTGTAAAAAATCCCACAATGTTCTATAAGTTTGTGTCCCTTAAATATAAGTGCAACTTTCAAACAACCTTTCAAACTTCTAAATTACTAAATGTGCATGCCCCCACTAGTAAGCAACTTGTTAGCATGACCCTTCATTTATCTTTGTTTGTAACTTGGCCATACACTTCCTAATACTATGAGGCAAAATTCCTATAGCACAATGTTCTACCTTTAAAGCTACTAATTCACTAGTGAATACATAAGTCATGCAATGGCCCTTCCAAAATATAATGTAGAAGGATGTTGTTTGTAATTTCTTACTCCCTATAAGGCTACAACTGTGATGAATTGTCCAAAACAAATTTGTGCATTGCATCTCACAATTCTTCTGATAGTTCTCAAGACTTGCCCTTGCCCTCTAAAATTTCATCAACCATTTTTGGCTCTTCTTCATCATCCCACACTCTTTGTGACGTAATGTTGTATTGCAACATGTACTCTGTTACAAAGCTTAGAGCTTCCTCAACTTCATAGCCTTGTGCAATGCTACCTTTTGGTTTCACCAGATTTTTCACAAATCCTTTTAATGACTTGAAGTAACATTTGTAAGGGTACATCCACCTTATATAAACTGGTCCACATAGGAAAAGTGTCGCAGCACAGGGCAGGTCAATTCCCCATTATACTCACAAAAATCGCTCTAGAGTATAACTAAATGACTCTGAAGATCGAACCCACGAGATCCTGTGAAGTATCTAGCTCTATTAAGCAGTTAAGCTCAGTCAGTAAGCCAATCTTACTTTCCGGTCCTAGATCTAGAACCAGAAATACCACCACACCGGATAACTATAGACCGGATTACTCCTTCCGGTCCTACTAATTATCCGGTCCGTACAAATACCCAAATCCCAAGATCTCACAACTTCCGATTCTGGAAATCCGTCCTGACCAATCCGGTCCGGATGGTCATCCTGTACCCGTAATCCTATCCGGTTTAGTTTTGCCTCTGTTTCACCATCAGAGGGGTCGCCGCTTAATTTTGAGAGTGGTAGGCCCACCACTCCTTCCGTGACTTATAGTGGCTGAAGACCCACTGTCCTACTTCCTAAACTCCTAAGCTAATCCGGATCCGGTTTGGTCCTTCACAACAACCCGGATAGCAATCCGTGTTGTAGGTCACACAAAGACCCCACACTCGACCCTCTCGTACTACAACGACCTTGATGCTACTTCCTATCCGTACGAAGACAGGTGGTTACAAGTGCACCCGTCCGTTCCAACATCAACTAAAGTTCTTCCGTTACCTATACGGGTGGTGAGACCTCACAGGAGATCGGACACTCGACCGGATTTCCCACCCGGGAGTTCTAGCGCAGCTAAGGAATCCCTCCCTACCCGCCTAGCCTAACAACGGCTTTTTCACCCGGAATCTCGAACTCTAAACGTGCTGAGGAACTAAATTCACTCCCAACTCTTCGATACCTACTCACATGCATCTAGGATTGGAAAATAACCACCAAGGGGAGAAATCACTCACAAACCGACTCGTATTATCCTAACTCCACATCATACAATCCTGTCGCGCTGGAGAGAGACACACAATGAAGAGAATAGAAAAGTACAAGAAGTTTGCAAAATGAACAACTCCCAGTTCCCATCTCAGGAATCGATTTATATACAAAGGGTAAAAACTCTAAAAGCACAAAAAGGAGCGGAAAACCCGTGGGGGTCCGCCGCCACCCTAATCTAATTTCCGGTCTAACCTAATACTGTTGAGCCGGATCCGGATCCGGATCCGCTCCTACTCCTAACTGAAATCCAAAATCCTATCTACCCTACAACTCTAGATCCTACTGTCGGGCTTCCGGTCTCCGGGACTAGCTCCTCGAAGACTTCACTCAAATTCCGGACCCGTTCCCCCTTAGCAGGATTCGGTCCGGGTGGAGACTCCAGGTCGATGGTGATATCCGGTCTCGTGCCCGGAGTCCCAGTCCGTGCAGACTTCTTGGACTCAGGAGTCCAATCCTTCCTATCCTTCTGAATGGTCGCGTCCGGAAAGAGATCCGGTAGCAAGATGTCAGAAAGATGAATACCTTTGTCGCACGTCGCTCCAATCAGCTTCCGGCTGCTCTCCTCGATCCGGTCCGCTGCCTTCCGCCCCTCCACCATTGTCGTCTCCACCTGCTCAGCGAAGTCCACGAGAATCCGGACCATCTGGGAACCGGATAGTTTCTTCTCTTCGTGGATCTTCTCGTCGAAGAGCTTCGCTTTGGCAGCGGCCGTTCCGGTCTCTCCCAGGACCGCCTTGATCTGCTCGGCTATCTTCCGAGTCTCTTCCGCCATCTCCCGGGCGGCCGTCACGTCTTCCTGATAGGCAAAAAGTGTTGCCTTCAGTTTGTCTACCTCCTTCTGTAACCGGCGGATCTCTGCTTCCTGCTTCCGGGTCTCTTCCGGATTGGTGATGCACTCCGCCACTTGTTCCGCCAATTTGCTGTCCGGTGCCGCACCCACCAACTTGCCGATTACCGCAAGCGTCCTGTGCTTGACCTCCCAATCCGCCCTGATGTTGCAGAGGACGTTGATCAGACCGTTGAACGGATCTTGCATATCCGGATCTCCCCCGGAATTGGTCTTCTCGGCTTCCGGTTTCTCCTCCGAGGCCGGTTTGTCTTGACTGGGAGGCGTCCCGCGCTTGTGTGGAGGTGTCAGCTTCTGTTGCTTGATCGGCGGCATCGGCTCCTCCTCTTCCTCGCTGGACTCCCGGTCTCACCCGGAATCGGATTCCGCCTCGTCATCCGTCTCCGACTCCCCATACTTCAGGAGCACTTCCTGCGTCTTCCACGCCCTCTCCTCCATGTCGGTGAGGACTTGGTTCTCCCGATAGAGGTGGAAGAGATAAGGGCACACTGGAGTGGCCCTTTTCTTCCCAACCCTACTAACGAGCTGGGCCACGAGATCGGAAATGATCCGTGCCCAATCCACTTTCCGGGTACCACTGAGGGCACCGAAAATGGTGTTGCCGAGGGTGATCGTCACCCTGGTCGGCTTTTCCGGGTGAAGAACCGGAACCAGGAATTGCAGGAGCCGACGGTGTCGGTCATCCAAGCAATCCTCGACCGCGTATCCGTCCTTCGGGTTGACGGCTCCCTTGAACTTCCCTCGGACAAACTCATCCTTCCGGCTCGCCATTCCCAAACCTCCTGCCCGGAAACCGTAAACCGCTCTCTACATCCCCTCGTTCCAGCTGACGGGAGTTCCCCTCACGGTGTTGTCAAACTGGTTGGACAACTTTCCGAGGAGCTCCTTGACCATTCTCTCCTCCCTAAAACCCCAGGGTTTCTCGGCAAACCCTACGCAACCCATGGATTTGAGATCATCCATGAGTTGAGACTTTTCCGGCTCTGTGGAGGGAATAACCGGAATGACTTTCCGGAGCTTCACCTCGCCTCCAGAGGGACTCGCTTGTCTCGACCTACGTAGCGAAGGCATTCCCACTCACATCTACCTCACTCTCTTCTAGCCGCACGTCCCGTTCCTCACTTCCTCTCTCCGATCTCAACCGGAATCAAAACGAACAGAACACAAACGCACAGACGCACAAACGACAAAAACTCAACCGCGCGCTCAAGGTCGAGTTTCTAAAAGGGGGTGCAACAGTGAAAGCTCCTCCTTATATAGTCCCTGGACCCTTTCCGGTTTGTCATCATGAATCCGGTTTGGTCATCATAATCCGGTTCATCATCATAATCCGGTCCTAGACCTAATCTGTGTTACATTCCGTTTCCGTCGTTAGTTACTCTTGACCGGATTAGATCCAAGAGGCCCACTACTTCACATTCCGTGCTAATTCTGAGTTTTCCTTCCCCACCTAATCGGATCCGGTTAGCTAATGACTAGTTTCCGTTCCTATTTTGGTGTATACTAAGAAAATCAAAATTCTAAGCTGTGACAAAAAGCTCTTCCACAAAATGGTTTGGCATGTGTAACATTATATCAAAAAATGATGGTGGTATTTTTTTCTCTAGGAGCCACATAGTTTCCGCACAATCTGCCTTTAATTGTTGTTCATCAGCAGCATTCACTATCTTTGTGGATATCCTCTTGAACACTTTGCTCAAACAAATCACTGCTGCAGCAAAAGCCTTATTCGTAATTTTCTGAAAACAGATAGGTAAGATTTGTTGTAGAAGAATGTGGAAGTTATGTGATTTAAGACCACTAAATTTGCCTTTCTTGATTTTTGTATGTAGAGCACTTGCATAATGAGTTGGAATCCGCAATGATTTCAACATGTGTAGTACCTTTGCCTTATCCTCTACTGACAAAACATATGTTGTGTCAAGCATGTAGAATCTATCGTGATTAGTACCAACTGACTATAAATGGAGGTGTAGTATGATATTCCATGCTTGCATATCGGCTCTGACTATAGGAGAATCTTTGTTACCAAATCTTGTCTTCACAATGTTCTCACATATACTCTTCTCATAGTGCATAACATCCAAAGCATGATACATGAAATGATCCTGCAAAAATTGTAAGAAACAACAATATCAAGTGGAAGTGATCATGATATAATTCAGATTTGGCTAGAACGGAAAGAAAGAATATAATGCTTACATTATGAGAGGGTATAAAATACATGACAGCTCAAAAAATTGGTCAAGGATTGTCACCCTTGTCAACATGTACTTCACCATAATGTCCCCAATGCACTACTTGTAGAACTTTTAATTTCTCGGGGACAAAATATTCCCAAAAAAACAAAGCAATCCACAAGTGTGGGCTACAAAAATGTAAAGAAGTGAAACCTCTTCTCCACTTCTCTACAGATGTATTCATTGTAGTTTACTTCAACAAATGCTTGCATTCCAAAGTATACAATTTAATTACTAGGTATCGACATCAAACATTGCACAGGTTATATTGCATAAATTCTTTACTCTTTAAATGGGTGAACATTGACTTTTCTATTTTTAACACATGTTACATTGTTACATTCACCTCTTGTATGGAAAATGTAAATTCACTAAAAGCAAAATGTTTTTCATTTATGCGACTTTATTCAAGCTTTATATGAGTCAATATTGACATCCACAAACTACTAGAATGCAATTGGCACATCAAGTCTATAGACAACCAATTTGTCCCATTCATTACATGTCCTGCTCATAATCTACCATTGACAATGCATAAAAATGACACACTTTGAAGAACAAAAAAGGAAGAGTGTGAAAGACTAATTAAGTGCACCCATTTTCTTTTACATTTTAAACTTCAAAGTACATCCCTAGTTCTATACCCATCTATAAAATGTTTGATCTACACTCATACTTTGCATTCTAATAGTGTCTTATCATTGCATTCTATCACAGCATAAACTTCGATACAAATTCCCTTTGAACAACCCATTCACTTCGCAATTTCTCAGAACATGTTCAAATATGTGGAATCACTTATAATGTTATATAGTACATTCCACATATTTCATATCAATCACCTATTGCACATTACTTATTTGACAAGGTTTCATTTGCCCTTGCTAAGATTTTATTTGAAAAGATTATATTCATATTCGATCATGTATATGGACATATATTTTAAAAAACATGAAAGTGCACGAGGCTCTAGAATTCCACATTGCTACCCCCTTGAGGCCTCTATAAATGCAACCAGTAAATCTTCACATTCAATAGGTACGTCTGTTCAAGAAGTGATTAAAAAAAACCAAAATCAAAACAATTCATCACTTATGTGCTTGTCATTCGAATGTCACGTTCATTGATGTATTAAACCTTCCTTTCAATTCCTAATAAGAAGACACGACAATTCAACCTCCCATATATTAATTGAAAGTACGCACAATAACTACTTCATGGCCTATATATCCCTTAACTGACTTACACTCACTACTTAAGAATTCTTTCAAAGAAATGTGGAAACATTGTATTCAAAAAGGTCATTTAATATGAAGGTAATGTTTAGACCCCAAGAACATACATTCACCTTCTAAAATAAATTCTATAGTGGAGAACTTACTATCCATGCACTTCCACTGTGAAACAACTACTTCTCTTTGAAATTTTCATGACAAAACTGTTCTTCTAGTGAAATTAATATACATTGTAAGGAAGTGCTACATTGTCCATAGACCATGTCATTTACAACTTTTTCTCCAAACAAAAGAGATAATGTAGACCATTATTGATTTACAGGAATTGCGTACCTTCCAGTATAGGAGGTCATTAAAGGCATTTCTGCATTTGATGCCATGCAACTTAACAGGGTGATCACTTGAATTTTCTACCCCACCTTATCTAAGAAACTCCTCTCTATCAGTGCCCCACTAAAGAATTTCTTCACTGGTGGGTCTTTGAGGAGCCATGTGCCACTCAGGGTGGTTATTAAAATATATTCTTGCCCTCTGGAATGGGTGATCTACATCCAAGTACCGTCTATCCCTAGGATATATCATTTTGTTCAAAAGTGCAGCATGCTCTGCACATGTTTCTGGTCCACATAAGGGACAACCTTTGAAACCATGAACTTATTGCCTTGACAGAAGTCCATAGGCGAGAAAATCATTCACTGTCCATATTAACATGGGTCTCAAAGTGAATCGTCTCTACCCCTCTGATTTGGACATATTTATAGCTAGTACACTTGTCTATAGCTTCAATAGATCACAAATGAGAGGCCATAGAAAAACATTAACATTTTCACTTGTTACAACTTTAGGCCCTGAAATGAGCACAACCAATGATATGAAAAACTTTTTAGTCAAAAGCCACGGGGGAAGATTGTAAATTGTCAAAAGAAACACCCAAGTTGAATGCTTCATGGCATTATTCTTAAAGGGAATAATGCCATCTCCAACAAGCCCAAGTCACAGATTTGTCTTCACTACAACAAAGTTAGGGTGATCATGGGACTATTTTTTTCCAATGCAAACTATCCATTGCAGACCTCGAGATTTGACCTCGAGATGTGTGACTATTATACCAAGTCATATAGTTAGCTATCTTTGGACATTTGAACATTTGCAATAAATGTTTGATAACATCAAAGTAACGACTACCTATTGTGGAACATTATTAGAATTAGGAACATAACGAGGTTGTTCACATTGTGGACATTGAAGGAGTTCCTCATTATTCCCCTCATATAAGATATGGCCATTTGGGCAACAATGTACTTGTCGATGCTTGAGACCCAACCTCATCATTATGGTCTTTACCTCATAGAATGTTCTTGGAAAGCAATTTAAAGTGGGCAAAAGGTCTCTACCTATTCATTTTAGCAGTGCATCCATGAATGTTTATGGAACAGAATACAGATTGCACAATGAAAAATATTACAACTATGCACTGAAGACGATTGACAGTGCTGCCTTCAAAGACTAGTTGAGTGGCTTCCTGTAGTAAGTACTCCAAGTTCTCTTCATTGGACTCCTCACCTCCTTCAACATCACTAAAGTCCATTGGTGCTTTCCTCCTTCATCAATGAAGTCATTGTGAATTTCATCTACATGGACGAAAGTATCTCTGACCATGTTTTCCACATCCATTGTAGTTGTCTTTGGCCATGTGACCCCTCCTTCTCTACTGTCATGCTGTTGTTGACGATACATCTCTTCCTGTCGTCAACTACTTCGTAAAGGGCCACGTACATGACGTCCATTAACTATCTATATGAAACCATCACAACAGGAATTAGTAATGTTAGATTAATTGACAATTTGTGAAGCTACGAAGAGTCCAAGCGCTTTGTATGTTCTTGGAGCCCATACATGCAGGACTAGTGCATTTTTGGACATCCATAGAAACAACTGTGTTCCTCAAGCAGGGTTGACGAATCTCAACGTCCGCCCCAAAATAGCGTCCGTTTTCCGGACGTCCGGACGCTAGCGGACGTAGCGTCCCTCCCGTCGTCAGAAGGCGGACACGCGGGGCAGGGCGGACGGGAGGCGGCTGACCGGGGCGGTCGGGCGTACAGAGCAGACGGGGCAGACGGACAGGGCGGACGGGGTGGACTTCGCATTGCCATTAGTCATTAGAAAATTTTATATTGTTATGTAATTTGAATGTTACATAATCAAAAATGAATGCATCCACGTAAAATAAGATGTACATATAAAAATATTTTTATACGCAAATGAAAATATAACATCTTTATATATAAATATATATGTATAAACAAAATACATGAAAATATAGTTCCAATATCACTATTGAATCTTATACGATCTTTTTAAGATCTAAATCTTTCACATTCTTTTTTGTTTTTAAACAATGAAAGGACCATTGTTTTTAAAAAACAAAATTCTCCTCAAATCCTACTTTCCACCGGATGGACCACTACCTTCTCCCAAAACAAAAGGAAAATCTGCTGTACCGAGGAGTTTAGTAGATGATTGACGAGTTGACCGTTGTTGACTTGGATGGACTATTCGCCCTCCAGATTGAACTTCGATGTCCACCTTATGAAATTGTTTCTTGGTTTCCGGAGAGAAGTCATCGTCCTCTTCACGCTTCCTTTTTTGTTTTCTTTTCGGTGATAAATCGACTTTGTCTGCCTTCAAGGTTCTCAAGTTGCTCTCCACATGATCTACCATCGCTTGAACAACTTCATCATCTCCTTTCCCTTGCCATACTGTGAGGCAGTCTCCATCCAATAGGAAAGCCTTCCAATGCCCTATAATATCGCCAATGTGCCTATCAAATGCTGCTGCCACATCTACAGATGAATGTCCTGTACTTGTTAGTCCATTTGTATTATAGACAGCACGAACTTTTGCAGCCTCTTCCAACTTCGACAATAGAAGGGCCCTACCTACGAGGGTGTGGTCGTATGTCTTATACTGCTCATCGAACTCTTTTCCATGGTTCACCTCCACCCAATTGTCTTCTGCTCCTCTCTCCACTTTTTTATCTGGAAAACGAAAGAATTTTTCGTGTTGCAAGCTCCAATGTCCCCCCATGTTGCGACAAAACATTTCACGGGCCGCGTCATCTACAATTCCTCGAGCCCGCAATTCCACCTCTCTATTGTGAGTCATCCACACATCCAAATCCAATGGTTGCTGAGATTCCTCGTACAAATCATGCCTCTGTTCATTTGCATTCCACCGGATTGGCTTCCCCCAATGTTGATAATTTTGAAATTTGTACGGCGTTTGATCAAGAAGAAGATTCCAACAATTGTACTCGTGGCCTGAAGGCATAGCTTCCAAGATACCAAACATTTCATAGAACCTAGCACTCAATGGACTACGACACTCAGCACATACCAAACGAATGAGTGATGCTTTCACAATGCAAGTGACATGGAAAGTGTGGCGACATTGGCCTATGGTTACCGCACCTTCCGGTCCGAAGAGGCCTTAGCAAAGGCTACAACAACCATCCAAGATTGGAGAGGCTGGATCACAAGCATGCACCACTCGCTTGTCTTTCACATTGATGTGTGCTGAAAGTGTGTTGTAAGGGACCCATCCTTCCTCTACTTCCAAGACCCAATTGATGGGTGAAGCTTGGTCCTTCTTTGTGTGGTTTAACCGCTCAAACATGGCATTCATGTCATCCCCAACATGTGATCTCCGTATATCCCTTTGAAGGATGTTGGTCAAACATAGTCTTGAACCAACTCAAAGAGCTTTGAATGGCATCGCAATTTCCATTCGACTCCATTGCCAATGTTTGAAGACCTGCCATTGCTCGAGATACTATAGAGGGTCTGTCTTGGAGTTTTTGTATCCATGCTAACCATCGAGACTCCAAGTCGCTAGATGGCATAAACTTCTTCAATCCAAGGACAATTGCAATCGATTCAACTTGGATTCAACGATTTTTTTTGCTTCAATTGCCTCCTCCAATTTATGCTTCAACTCTTCAAAGTCACAACTCTCCGTTTGCGTCTCCGCATTCACGTAAACAAATGAAAGCTTTTCCATTGATGGTTGTTGTGTCGCTTTTAACATGCTCATGTCGTGACTTTCTTGTACATTCACAATGGCAGGATTGTCGCTTGCTTCGGCCTTATCAAAAGGAAGAGAGAGCTTATCTTTACTCTCTTGAGTCTCTTGACTGTCTCCGAGTACAATCACTAGTGAGATTGCAACCTCACTTGGATTTTTGGAGGTCCCTTGCAATTCTACAATCCGTTTATGCATCTTCATCAACTCCTCCATTTGCCTCGATGATTGTTGATTTAAATGTTCAACCTCACTCTCCGAAGTCTTTAATTTCAACTCCAACACTTTGCACCTTGCTTCCACTCCTTCAAGGTTAGCAATTTTCTTCTCATATTCCACCAATTCAGTATTGACACGACGTCCGGACGCAGATGCTGTGTCCGCAGCGTCCGCTAACATTCGCGGTCCCCGTGGACGCAGCGTCCGCCGGGACCGCCCCGTCCGCTTTGACGGCCCTATTTCCCCCGACCGCCCTATCCAAACTGCCCCGCAATCACTCTCTTAATCTTTAAACAATTTAAAAGATTATAAAGTTTGACCATGAGTCCATGATAGTCTTGAAACTATGAAAAAATTCCAATTCATTTTCAGAAGGCAAACTAAAAAAGTTTGTGACTTCAAATATATATATATACTATTTAAAAAATTGAAATCAATACAAATACAAACATAATCAATATGGACAAAATGTATTTAATTTAATGTAGAATACCATACATTGTGCACATTTGGCTAATTGCACATATAATTTTTTTCATTCCAACTCTATATTTCTAAACTAATTTTTAATGCCTATATAACCTATTCAAGTAATCAACTACTACTTCTGCACTACCAATCTAATATAAATGGCAGAAATGTTCATTTGGCATCGGCCAACGATATGTATTAGAAAATCGCGTAATCACATGGATCAAACTAGTATTTTCATCGTTAGTCTTCGAAGAAATGCGCTTCAAGTAAGCATAAAACACTTTTGCAAAGTCATGAAAGGCAAATTGTGTCGCACTAGGTGTTTTAAGTAGCACGTTGAAATACGCCTCTGACATGTTGTTTCCATTCATCCGCCGAGCAATTTTTCGAATGGCATACTCTTCCGACTTACGTGAATATATCGGAATGACTTCCACATCTGCACCTACTTTATGCAAATATGCAATACGTGGATTCACCCACCATCTCCTCTGCAAATTCTGTTTCATCTCATCTGCTGATATGAATGTATACAAAAACTTCATTGGCTGAGAAGCTAAGGTGGTCATACCCCAATCGCAAACTCCAATGTACACACGTGACTCATCCTCTGGAAAATGCAACAAGATGTTGTCTAGAGAAAGATCATTGTGCAAATCTCCAACAAGATGCACTCCATATATTATATGCATAAACGCCCATGTCAACTCCGTGCACTTCTTCCGATATTGCCCTAAACGGTGAGCTTTTACAACCTCCTCTTCGGTTGGATTCGTATACATCAAACGGATTTGAATGTTGTCTGGATAGTCCTTATCCATATTCAACATTTGTCGAAGAGTTCCACCATTCCACCATTCCACCAATACGTATAACCTTCACACGTCGTTCCGTGCACCGCTACACCGTATCACACCCGCGTGTGGAATTCGAATAGCCATTGATTCGTTTTGATGTTCTAGCTTTGCAAGATCGAGTCGAGTTTGGTGGTGAATGGATTTTTTTGCCGCAAACTCCCAATGAGGAAGTATTCCTGGACATCCTTCAATACGAACCTTTCGAATCGTTGCATATCTACTTCTCATCGTTCTATCATGAACAACAATCACGCGTGTTGTATCTCGAAGTGCTATTAGGTGCCGTTTGGTCCTTTTTGCTTCAACAACTTCATCATTGCTTTTCCACCAACCAATTGAACCAACTCGATTGTGCTTTTTGGCGAATGGAACACATCGCCCCCTAAACAAGTCCGCTTTCAGAATCACTTCTTCAAATTGGGCGTCATTGGGTCGATATTCCTTGCCATATTTAACCAAAACGACTTTGAAATTCCACAAAGCGTCATGAACCTTGTTCTCCAAACATTTGGTGAAGTACGTTTTATGCATTTCGTCATGCCACTTCGCCACATTCAATGCATCCAACAACATCTGTGTCATGTCTACTTTGAATTTGGACACGCACTCCTCTTGATATCTGATGTACTTATTGTTTAAAGACAATGTTGTTTCCGATTCATAAAATTGAACGATGTGTTCGATCATGAATTTCTTGCATTCCTCCGAAGGACTTTGGCGAGCTACCTCCAAGTTTGATGGTCCCTCTCCATGTTCAAGCTTCGTAACCTTCTTCTTCCCCTTCGTCATCGTGACAAATGAAACTAATATAGATGAAATTTTTTAATTTAAATGTGAATTCCACGCACAAATTTCAAAAAAATTGACAACAAGGGGGCCCCAATAAACCACTCTTGCCTTGCCTCGGAAAGGAGCCAATGGAGGATGAACTACCAAGCTCTCCGCTCCACCTTGCATTCACAAGGGGCAAAGCAAAAGTGACAATGCGGACGGCCCGTCTGCCCCTCTTATAAGGGCGGATGGCCCTAAACCGTCCGCCCGATCGGACGGGCCGGGGGTGGCAAACAAATCGGCCGTCCGCCTCCCCGAAATCCTAGAGCCCCGTCCGCCCAATCGGACGGCCACGGGCGGACAAATCTGGCGTTCGCCCGATTGGACAGTCCGGGGGGGGGGCGGACGGGTATCGGGGCGGACGGGGCGGACAGGGCGGACGGCGGACAGGTATCGGAGCGGACGGGGTCTGGGCGGACGAGAGTCTGGACGGATGGGGCGGACGGGTACGAGGGCGGACGGGGTGGTTTGACCCTAAAGCGACCCTAAACCCATATTTTGCACGATAAACAGAGGTCTTCATGGCACTGTATAGTTCAACTCACTTTTCATTCATTCAATGTAAAATTTGAAATTAAAAAAGGTAGCCTTCCTTTATGACCAAATTTATGAATTCTTGGTAAATGATATTTTTGTACAAAGATATGAGCTAAAATGTGCAAAAATTCACGAAAGGATTGCGACGTTTAATATATGTATCCAAATATTCACGTTGCATTGTGTATAAAGTAATTGTAAGAAGGTAGTTGAATAAAAATTCTACTATTAAATTGAATTAGTTGACGTCTAATCACTTAGTAAACCGCTAAATGTCCAAGTCCTTGCAAGTGTGTTTTGGCTATCGAAAAAGAGCATGGACTTATAGTTATCCCCAATGAAGCAAATTGTTCTTTTTTCAAAATCTCATGGTATAGATGTTTAACCCCTAAAGTTCTTTTCACTAAAAACACTTCAAAACTGCCAGTAGTAGTGCAAATACCAAGTCTTGGAAGAAAAATACTTTTGGGCATATATAACCGTAGGATCTTGTAGTAAATTAGTTGGAAAAGATGTAGAAAAAATTTTAGACAAATCCACCATTTGGATTGTAAAATATTAGATATTGAGTGTTTTATTTAAGGGGGCTATTCAATTATGTTTATTAATGAACAATTGGTAGGCTAACAAACCTAACTTAGCATGTATTTTAATATTTGTTGCAATTGTTTTAGGGATATTATAACATAATACTATTATAATATTCTTATAAATGATATAATACTAAATCATTTCAAAATCAACAACATTCGAACACAATTTGTCAATCTTGTCTTTCATACTCCTTTAATGATATATATATATACATACATAAAATATATTAGATAAATCAACATGAACAAATCAATGATTATATATTTCATAGATCTATTCTTCATCAATCAAATAAGAGTGCATGTTCAAATATAGACAAAGATGGTTTCTCCATTTGTTCCCAAAAAATAAATAAACAAATAGAGAAAGATATGAAGTGAATGTTACTTAGAGAATTGAAGGGAAAGAAATTGAAGTACTGAATTGCATTTCATTAAATTGGAAAATTGCAGGTGGATGGCATGAATTAATCTTCATAGATGCTAAACTCATACGAGTTGTATTTCAACATTTATGATTTATGCAATTGATTGAATTGAAAGCTGTTGTAATTACATTTTCAAATTTTCGATTCAATCATTCAAATTTGCAAGAGTGATTTATAATAGATTTATAACTTTAAATGTGAAAGCATTGAATGCCTTTATGCGTTTGTTCATCAATATATTAATTTTAAATAAATAATATATATTTTTTATAACATATGCATAAACCATTGCATTAAAAAAACAAAAAACTAAGAGCCAAGCCAAATAGGCTGGTCAAATGAAGAGAACAAGAGAACAAGAGCCCTACGAGAAAGCAAAGGAAAAAAAAATATATCAAAAGGATTCAAAGGAAGGAGCAAGATGCATTCTTGCAAAACTGTAAAATACATAATGATTTCAAAATCCAAACACAAATATATTTTCTATTTCAATGAGAGTAAAAAATGAACTCTTCTGCTCTTAAAGATTGTACAATGTACACGTTATACAAAACGAACATATAACAGAAAGAGACAAAGAGTAGAAGACATCGTTTATCATGATTGAAAACTGAAATGATTTTTTCTTTCTATGTAGAATATTTTATGAAATATAACAATGTATTTAATTATCATAGTAATTGGTAGAAATCTTTGTGCAATACATAGAAACATTTCATTCATGTGGAATTTTTTCATTTATTTAGGATTAAAATTGAAGTATTATACTCTACAAAGTACAAACCGAAAACAATATCATATACCTAAGTTCAAAAGTTTGCAATTGTTTCATGAATTCATTTTGAAAACTCAAACAAAGAAATATTTTATAATCAATATCTTGTTCATTTGAATCATTTCAAAATTCGAATTCCGAATTCAATTCCTATTTATAATAGAAATTATGTTTGTCAATTTTTTGAGATCTTTAAACAATGAACCCTCTTTTTTCTTAAATTAATATTTAAAAACATCTTAAATAAGAATATTGGAATTACCCTTCAAAATAAATATAGCACATATATAAGTGTATAATGTATTCTACTCAACCAACTCAAGTAACGAATTTTTCTATGTTTTTAAGGAAAAATATAGCCATATATGATTTGAAAGTTAAAACATTGATTCTTTTTCTTTGTTTTCAAATCTAATCAAAATTTCATTAAAAAATATGAAAGACTCGATGTTCATTTGAAGATCGTGATGCACTTCTAATTAGAAAACACAACCTTTCATTAAATATCATGAGGTTGAAATCCATTAAACTGTTATTCTAATTATGTATTGGGGCCTTTTTAAAAAATTTCATTTGCTTACGATGAAAAAGGAATTGATTATTTCTGCAAAACATTTGATTTCCTAATGAACTTTAAAAAAATCCCCACCATCTTCAGATCTTCTCAAAACCTATTTAGAAGGATAATATGAGTAAATAATCCAAACATATTGAACTTAACCACATTCCCCTCATTCGTAAAACAATTTAAGGGAGAAAAGAAAAAGTTTAGGGTAATTAGGATATAGGGTTTAGGGTTTACATTTTTTTTTTAAAAATGATAAATCATTTACATTGATCCTCATTTAGCAGTGATTATTAGGCTGTTTTTTTTTGGAAATGTTACCGCTCTTTTTGAGTAATATCGACCTCTTAGGATGCTCCAATGGACAGCTGGGCAGACGCCGTCAGCAGTCAGTGTTTAAGTGGGGCGGTCGGCGTGTCCAAAGCACGGACGGCGTCGGAAGGTGGACAGTGCGGACAGTCTCGTCCGACCGCCCCGTCCGCCGCGTCCGACCGCCCGTCCGACCCGTCTGGCCTGTCCGCCCGCCCGCCCCGTCTGACCGCCCTGTCCGACCCGTCCGACCGGTCCGTCCATCCGCCTCGTCCGCCCGTCCGCTTCAGCCCCATCCGGGCCGTTTCTTGTTTTTGAATGGAAACCCTAAAAATGAACCTTTAATTTTCTAGAGGGGACTATAAATGTTAGAAGAGAAGCTTTGGTATTCACTCTCGAAAAACCGAACGCTAAGATTTTCAAGGGCTATGAGCTTCAATTTATTGAGTCTCTTGCTTGATAATGCATAGTTCGGTGGACGGGGGGGCTTTGATTTTCAAAGCTTTGTGTGACTCATTTCATTGATATTGTATACATTGTCACGTTGTGGGTTTGAAATTGAAAACATTTTATTGGTTTCTTTTGAAATTGAGGTAAAACATACACTTGTCAGTATGGTGGCCAAACCGACGGGGGATTTTTCTCTTTGGTTTAGTGTGCAAGAGGGTGGTAAAGTAAAATGTAGGCTTTGCAAAGCGAGCATGTCAAGGAAGCTCAGCCGTATGTTCAGCCACTTAGGCTATTCTAGGCCTGAAGGTGTACGTGATAAAGGGGTGAGCCTTTGTCCATGATTATCAATGGCAGTTCAAGATTTATTTCGGCATTGCGAAGGAGTTTTTCCAAAACTCATTGTAATGGACAATGTGGATGGCAACCCTCGCCCTTCAGATGTTCAAGAGTTTTCGGCCGGAAAGGCTGTGTCGCATTCTGACCATGAAGACTCCTGTCCAGCGTCCAAAGAATTGGTATCAATGGTATGTGCCACAACTGAAATGACTTTGAGTACGGAAGCTTCTAGTGAACGTGAAACCCCGAAGGCATCAAGTTCTAGGCCTCAGAGGCAAGGCAACTTAGTGAATGGATTTGAAGAAGGTCATAGACGCAAATTACATTCAGTGTAGGCAAATTTTTTTTATTCGGCGAACATACCATTTTTCGTGGCTCGAAATCCAGCTTTTAAAGAAGCAGTGAAGAAAACGGCTGCGTTTGGTAGGCCATACATTCCTCTCTCATACCACGACCTTCGGTACAAATTGTTGAATGAGGCGAAGACCAACATTCAGACACAATTGAATGCACGGACTGAAGATAGCATTCGAAAATTTGGAGCAACATTGTCCATTGATGGATGGAGCTCAGTGACTAATCGACCTCTCATCAATGCCATGCTTGTATCATCCGTAGGTGAAGAATTTCTTGGATCTGTGGATACAAGTGGTTGTGAAAAAAATGCGGAATACTTGGCAGCTGTATTGGAAAAGTTCATTGAACAAGTGGGGTCCAAGAATGTCGTGTTAATAATTACGGATAATGCTCCCGTGAATCCGTCCGCATGAGATGTAATATCTGCAAAATATCCTCATATTTTTTACCAAGGGTGCGTGGTATATGCATTGAATTTGTTGTTGAAGGATTGGACTGCACAGAAATGGATTGCTTCCAAATTGGATAAAGGAGTTCTTGTAGCTAAATTTATCAGGAAGAGACATATGCCGCTAGCTCTATTTCGAAAGTATTCGCCAAGTCTTGGTCTTTTGATGCCTAGGGATACAAGGTTCGCCTCTAAATTTATCATGATGGAGCATTTGACAAAATTGAGAGGAGCATTGGAACAAACGGTGGTAGATCCGCAATGGGTTGAGTATGTACATATTCTCAAGAAGAAATGTGGAGCCAAAATTCAACCAAAAGACTTGGCTTTAGCAGTGAAGAAAATTGTTCTTGATGACCATTTTTGGAATCGGTCCATCAATTATGTAGAGATGGTTGAACCAATCATATGTGCACTTCGCGATTTGGATTCAAAATCACCATGCATGGAGAAGGTGTTGCATATCATGAGGAAGTTAGAGAAGCACGTGAACGGATTACAAAGTCCACCATTTTCTTTGCTAGAAGAACTTGCAATTCCATTGGTATAGTCTTTTTATGCCCGAAGAAGAATGGTGGACAACGATCTCCAATCAGCTGCAGCTCTTTTGAATCCATACCTTTTTCATAACAAAGAGCTGGCGGATGACGCAGATGCAATGTCAAGATGTAAGAAAGTTTTGGAGAGAATATGTAAACTGGATGAATATGCAGCAGTGGTGAAGGAATTTGTGGCTTTTCGACACAAGGAACCTCTATTTCACAATATGTTGAATCCGGAAGATCAAATGTTGTCCGCACATGCTTGGTGGGATTTTGAAGGTGCATATGGCAAGTTTATAGCTCCATTAGCGAAAAAGATATTGGCTCAACCGGTGTCATCATCTTCATGTGAACGGAATTGGAGCAACTATTCTTTTGTTCACAACAAATCTCAAAATAAATTGAAGTTGAAGAGAACAACGGATTTGGTGTACGTGTATATCAATTCCAAAGTATTAAACGCATTGAAGGAAAAAGATGAAAAAAAATGGTATAATGATAATGTGGATCCGATGGAATCAGAGGATTCAGATAGGCCGACGTTAGAAGACGATGATGACGAGGATTTGGAAAGGGCCCTTTCAGCTGTAGATGGCGGAGATGACTTCAACCGTGCGACAGCATGGGGAGATGAAGACGTTATGCAAGACTTTCCCAATTTGGTGAATGATACGCATGATTATCATCTAAACCGCAAGGATGTCGTTCCCGACAATGCAAACAATGCATATACCTTTTGTGAAGACGAGGACAATGTAGGGGGAGAGGAGAATCTACCTTCTTTAGCTGCATATTGCAATAGAACGGGATACTTGAATAGCAAAAACATTCTATCGGAAAAGGCAAACGCTATTGCCAAAGAGGTGAAAATCAATGAGAATGCTATTGGTGATGATGGAAGAAATGAAGAAGTTTTAATTTCTCAATCTCCATCTGTGGCATTAAATGTAGTGCAAGGAAACGACAAAAGAGAAGATGCGGTCATGGAGGTGGACGTTCTAAAAGATGTGGGCAACAATAATGGTGATGAGGGGGAACCAAATATTGCGGTACAAAAAAATAATGATTTACTTGGGATGGTAGTCACAAATTCGGCAATTGTGAAGAGTAATAAAGGAAAAGAGCCAATGAAGTCAATTTTTGAAGTACCGAGATCTAGTGCTCTTCCACCAATACCGTTGAAGTCTGTTAGCACACGATTGAATGATTCTCAAAGCTTTGGATATAGAAAACGCCTAATGAACATTTCCAAAGAAATTTCTACAAGCGGTACTCTACGGAAAGTAGCGTCATCACCTACAAGCCTAAGTGATACGGATAGTGATCGGATGCCATTAGCATCTTTGCGTGATCGCATTTTAAGAAAAGAAATGGCGCAAGAACCCATCAAATCAACAAACGGCACTCTATTACTTCAAAAAAAAGCCAAAGTGGAGATAACCGTTCATGGACATGTCGACCCTACATCGAGATTGATGGTTCAAGAATCGAGTAACGTAAAAGCGAAAAGAGAAATGCAACCTTTTGCTATCTCTCCAGTGAAGAATAGGACCCCTCTTGATGAAAATGTTGTTAGTTTGTCAAATAGAAAGAAAAGAAAGGTTCCTATTCAAAAAGCCTTTAATCGTTTTGTCAAAGTAAAAAAAGAAAAATTAAATTCGAAAGAAGGGAGTAAACCTACTTCGAGAGAAGACTTGAAGGAGACAACAATACTTGATTCCAACAATGAAGATGACTTCGACAATGAAGATGACTTCGACAATGAAGATGACTTCGACAATGAAGATGACTACGATAATGAAGATTTTGAACAGAGAGCTGCAGGAGAGAGTAGTGGGGTTGAGGTTAGAGGAGATGTCGATTGGCGTCCATAGGAATTGTGGAGATGTAAATCTAGATGTTTGATTGTTTAGTTGCTCATGATATATGGCAGGGTTGGCAGGACGTCCGGACGTGGACGCTATGTCCGCTAGTCCCCCGTCTGCCCGTCCGATCGATGTGCGGACTGATTTGGTCCGCACGATCTGAGCGTCCGCCTCGGGCCGTCCGCCCCGCCCCGCCCGTCCGCTTTCCGATGGCAGTCGGGACGTTGCGTCCGCTAGCGTCCGGACATCCAGAAAATGGACACTATTTTGGGGCGGACGTTCAAATTTGTCAACCCTGATATATGGAGCTCATGTTGACAAATGACAATGGTTTTTTCAATCATTTTATTGTAAAATTGTTTGTTTATTGATGATATACATCTCGCTGGATTTTAAAGTGATTTTGTTTCTAAATCAAAATGAAATTCAACAAAAAAATTAATAATATATTTTATATTTTAGCTTTTATATAAATAGTGATATACAACTCTATTGAATCACAATTGCAATATAAGAAAAATCAAAATCAAAATGACTTCACTCTCAATCTTTCATTGGTGAAAACAATCAAAACAAAAAACCCAAAACGGGTTTTTTAAGCCGCCCCGCGCGTCCGCCTTCCGACGGCGGGAGGAACGCTGCGTTCGCTAGCGTCCGTGCGTTCGGACATCCGGACGTCCGGAAAATGGACGCTATTTTGGGGCAGATGTAGAGATTCGTCAACCCTGCACCAATTGTAGTATGTGAACATCTCTTTCTTCGAAAAGTGGTCCGAAAGTCTTCGTGAGATTCTGAAATGCTATAGCACCTTTTAACATCTCTGATGCTATTAAAGAAAACTCCTTGGCCAAATTCATAAAAGTCGGAGCAGCTTGCGCTAAAAATTCAGCTGACATTGTTATCTTGAAAGCTGTATCAAGTATATGTGCAACATTCTTTGGATCTGCAAGTGGACTCATTGGAACAGTAGTAGTACCATCATCGGGGTTCGACGATCTGCCTATTTCTTCATGAAGGTTAGCAAATTGAATCGAGAGCTTCAAAAGATTTTCTAATTGTTTTGGATTGGACATGTCTTGCAAGGTTCGATGTAGAGGACTTGGCAATGACGTTGTAAACGGAAACTCCTCCGCCCGCCTTTTACGCTCGGAACTCCATAATGAAGATATATTATCAATCGTCACGCCTTGTCCACGAGGCGTATGTACTTTGTCTTCTAAACTTAACGCTGGACTAGATTCAACGCCTTGATGCACAAGCGGAGATTTGTAGACCAAACTATCAAAACAATTGTTGGCTATCAGACTATCAATTGTAGCATTAGCCTTTGCCACTTTCTCCGCCAAGACTTCGTCTACTTTACTTTTTGAAGTTTCTCCGCGTTCCGTGCAAACCTTGCCTTTGTTTACAAACTCCGTTTGCGTTTGTGCCGCAACATTTGGTGTAAAGGTCAAACACGTTGGAGCTGTGGAAAAGACTTCACCCTCCTGCACCTCTACATCTTTCTCCACATCTTTCCCCACATTTTTCGAAGAGCTTTCATTGATTGCTTTTGTTGAAGATTGTACAGACCGTAATTCTTCAACATTTGAGGCTTTCTCCACACCATCTGTTTTCACCTCAATAGTATTTTTTAATACTTTTTCTGTTTCTCCCTCTGAATTGTACAAGTCGGGAATGTCCTTTTGATTGGCTTCAAGTAGAAATGGGCAAGCTGTTGTCGTCGGAAACGTGCTCCAATCGATCTTGCACTCTAATATAAGTTCCGCATAAACCATACACGCCACGCTATAATTAATATAGCCTTTACTTCTGCGCTTGTTTCTGAATAGAACACACCACACCTCCTCAGATTGATGGACAAAATGTTTGTTGTTGCAAGTCCATGGTTTACAACAAAAATCCCGTGTATGACTCCTGTACGACTCCTGAGGCCACAACTTGTCAATGTGGTACATTTTAATATAGGTCCTGCACATTTTTGATGTCCAATACTCCGCATCTTCATCTTCCCACCCGCTCTCTGCTTTAATTGTAGGGTCATTTAAAATGTCAAGCCGAAGGTCATGCGTAACCCCCTTCACTTTGCTTTTTTTCTTCACTTCGCTTCCCGGAGTTACCCCATCCATATTTCGATCACCTTCACCGTTCATGATTGTCAATTGGATTCAATAACCAATTTAAGTGAATAAAAAAATCTCACGTGATAGTCAAAAGTGATGGCATCAACCGCAATACAGTAACACAAGATAGAGGACCCCAACTCTCCACCCCGTAGGAGCAACTAGCGCATAAAGCAATAGTAGCACGTCCAACTTGGCACCGAAGGAGAATTGAAGTGAGAAGAAATGAAAAGTCACTCCACCCTTATAGCCGTCCGCCGCCGGACCTAGAGGCCGTCCGCCACCGAACTTACCCCGGACCGCACGAAGCGGCCCCGAACCTCACGTCCGCTGCGCGGACCGACGGCGTCCGCTTCGGCAGCGGACGCCCCGTCCGCCCGTCGCCCCATCCAACCGCCCTGACCGACCGACCGTCCCGTCTGACCGCCCGTCCGACCGACGCGTCCGCACTGTCCGCCTTCCGACGCTGTTCGCACTTTTGACACGCCGACCGCCCCACTTAAACACTGACCGTCGACGGTGTCTGCCCAGCATCTTATGAGGCCATTATTATTCAAAAAGAGTGATAACATTTCAAAAATAAAACAGCCTAATAATCACTGCTAAATGAGGATCAATGTAATTAGTTTGTCATTTTTTTTTTTTTTAAAATGTAAACCCTAAATCTTATACCCTAATTACCCTAAACCTTTTTTTTTCTCCCCTAAATTGTTTTACAAATGAGGGAAATGTGGTTAAGTTCAATATGTTTGGATTATTTACTTATATTATTCCTCTAAATAGGTTTTGAGAAGATCTGAAGATGGTGGGGATTTTTTTAAAGTTCATTAGGAAATCAAATGTTTTGCAAAAATAATCAATTCCATTTTCATTGTAAGCAAATGAAATTTTAAAAAAAGGCCCCAATACATAATTAGAATAACAGTTAAATGGATTTCAACCTCATGATATTTAATGAAAGGTTGTGATTTCTCATTAAAAGTGCATCACGATCTTCAAATGAACATCGAGTCTTTCATATTTTTTAACGAAATTTTGATTAGATTTGAAAACAAAGAAAAAGAATCAATGTTTTAACTTTCAAATCATATATGGCTATATTTTTTTTTAAAAACATAGAAAAATTCGTTACTTGAGTTGGTGGAATAGAATACATTATACATGTGCTATATTTATTTTGAAGGATAATTCCAATATTCTTATTTCAGATGTTTTTAAATATTAATTTTAAAAAAGAGGGTTCATTGTTTAAAGATCTCAAAAATTGACAAATATAATTTCTATTATAAATAGGAATTGAATTCGGAATTCGATTTTTGAAATGATTCAAATGAACAAGATATTGATTATAAAATATTTCTTTGTTTGAGTTTTCAAAATGAATTCACGAAACAATTGCAAACTTTTGAACTTAGGTATATGGTATTGTTTTTGGTTTGTACTTTGTAGAGTATAATATTTCCATTTTAATCCTAAACAAATGAAAAAATTCCACATGAATGAAATGTTTCTATGTATTGCACAAAGATTTCTACCAATTACTATGATAATTAAATACATTGTTATATTTCATAAAATATTCTACATAGAAAAAAAAAATCATTTCAGTTTTCAATCATGATAAACGATGTCTTCTACTCTTTCTGTTATATGTTCATTTTGTATAACGTGTACATTATACAATCTTTGAGAGCAAGGTAGTTCATTTTTTACTCTCATTGAAATAGAAAATATATTTGTGTTTGGATTTTGAAATCATTATGTATTCTATGGTTTTGCAAGAATGCATCTTGTTTCTTCTTTTGAATCTTTTTGATATTTTCTTTTTTTTCCTTTGTTTTCTGTCTCGTAGGGCTCTTATTATCTTGTTCTCTTCATTTCACTAGCCTATTTGGCTTGGCTCTTAGTTTTTTGTTTTTTTTAATGTAATGGTTTATGCATATGTTATAAAAAATATATATTATTTATCTAAAATTAATATATTGATGAACAAACACATAAAGGCATTCAATGCTTTCACATTTAAAGTTATAAATCTATCATAAATCACTCTTGTAAATTTGAATGATTGAATCGAAAATTTGAAAATGTAATTACAACAGCTTTCAATTCAATCAATTGCATAAATCATAAATGTTGAAATGCAACTCGTATAAGTTTAGCATCTACGAAGATTAATTCATGTCATCCACATGCAATTTTCCAATTTAATAAAATGCAATTCAGTACTTCAATTTCTTTCTTTTCAATTCTCTAAGTAACATTCACTTCATATCTTTCTCTATTTGTTTATCTATTTTTTGGGAACAAATGGAGAAACCATCTTTGTCTATATTTGCACATGCACTCTTATTTGATTGATGAAGAATAGATCTATGAAATATATAATCATTGATTTGTTCATGTTGATTTATCTAATATATTTTATGTATGTATATATATATCATTAAAGGAGTATGAAAGACAAGATTGACAGATTGTGTTCGAATGTTGTTGATTTTGAAATGATTTAGTATTATATCATTTATAAGAATATTATAATAGTGTTATGTTATAATATTCCTAAAACAGTTGCAACAAATATTAAAATACATGCTAAGTTAGGTTTGTTAGCCTATCAATTGTTCATTAATAGACATAATTGAGTAGCCCCCTTAAATGAAACATTCAATATCTAATATCTTACAATCCAAATGGTGGATTTGTCTAAAATTTTGTCTACATTTTGTCCAACTAATTGACTACAAGATCCTACGGTTACATATGCCCCAAAGTATTTTTCTTCTAAGACTTGATATTTGCACTACTATTGGCAGTTTTGAAGTGTTTTTAGTGAAAAGAACTTTACGGGTTAAACATCTCTACCGTGAGATTTTGAAAAAAGAACAATTTCCTTTATTAGGTTTAGGGTTTAAGATGAGCCATCCGCCCTGTCCGCCCGATCCGGCGTCCGCCTTGTCCGCCTCGTCCGCCCCGATACCCGTCCGCCTTGTCCACCCCGTCCGCTACGATATCCGTCCGCCTGTCCTCCATCCGCCCTGTTCGCCCGATCCGGAGTCTGCCCTGTCCGCCCCGATACCCGTCCGCCCCGGTACGGCCGTCCGATTGACACGCGGACTGATGTGGTCCGTAGGATCTGAACGTCCGCCTTGGGGCGTCCGCATATATATATGGGGAGGTGGACGGCTCATTCCGAACAATCGTTCTCTTTTGGAGTGGTCAGACCAGTGCATTGGAAGCTCTACGCGCCCCTTCCGCTTTGAGTGAACGATTGTTGTGGCATTGTTACAAATTTTCACAAAGTTCACACTTGTAAAATTTTAATTAATTAATTAAATCAAAATTTTGGTTCTTAAGCTTTCTAATTGTTTCATTCTCTTTGCTTCAGCTTCATCATGCCGAAAGATAGAACACCCAAAAAAAGTAGTCGAAAGGGAAGACCCCAATTGTTCGATTGGGATGCTTGGGCCGATCCATTGTGCGTGGGTGAACCGGGATGGGAAGAAGAACCAACAAGAGTGTGGGATTGCTCAATGTGCAAGAAGTATGTAAAAATGACTTACATTCAAAAACTTTGGCCACGTGAACGTGTAGAGCACCAAGTGCCACGTTGGGAAGGACAAATGTCTACGTGCCAAAGTGAGCACTTCAAACACCAATACACACAAGTGCATCGAGTTCTTGGCATTAAAAGCGCCAAACCAAATATAATGAATTATAATGTTATGGCAATGGTTTGGGCAGAGATTGTACTCCACAAGGACGTGGACTGGCGTACTGCTACAGGTCGCAATGTAGAGAACTATACGCGCACGGATGCCGTTATAGATACACAGTGGAGGGGCGCAAGCGATTGCATGCCAGAGTGGTCTAATCGAGGTTATCTACAACAACCTTCAGTTGTTCTACGAGATGCTGAAGATGCGTGGACAGATGACGATGATATGCAAGCGCTTGTCACATTTGGAGTTAGACACGAGTGGGTAGAAGAACGAAAACGAATTGAATTCGAACAACAAATGCAAGAGGCAACACGCAGAAGCCTTCAAGATCGTGGATGGCAAGATAGGCATGGTGGATCCTACGGACATGAACATGGAACGCGAGAATCTGAACATGGAAGAGGTGGTTCATACTCTGGTTACAATCCTCAAAATAGATATGAAGGTGGAAGAGGGAGCTATGGATCCACGCATTATGGTGGTTCAAGTGCAATTGGTTCTCGTTATAGCACTCCCCTTGAAATTGGCTCTCTAGGTGGGACAGGTAGCTATGGCAACATGCACTATGATAAGTCTACTGAATCTGGTTCATATTATACAACGCCCACTCAAGTGGGCTCCGAAGGTAGTGGAGGAAGCCATGTAACCCCGCAGTATAGTTGCTCTCTTCACGGAAGCGCCCAATACTATCCGGGATCAACTAGAAGTGATTCATACGGGCATCATGGGGCCTCTTATTACGGGGCTTCAAATGAAAGAGGATCAGAGCCTACTACTCCGGTTCCTCCTCCTACTTTTGGAGGTTCAAATTATGGACAAGGAAGTGCACCGAGTGGATATCACGGAAACTACGGAGGTGATCCGTTCATTGGAGTACAAAGAAGAGGCAGCAGTCAACAATTTGAGTCCGATTCAGATTCCGAATAAAAAAACATGCAAGTATATAGTGAACATGTGTTTGCTCAATTTTCTCATTTTTACTCTCACGACAAGTATAGAGCACTAGATTGGTAGAAGTAGTACAAAATTTTAAATGAATAGAACAATTTTGAACAACAATTTTGTTCACTTTTTCAAAAAGTGTTGTCTAATAGTGTACACCAAGTATGTATGTAGGCAAGTATATTGTTGAAGACATCATTGTATTATTTTATAATAGCGTTGATATATACGGCTATAAGCAACTTTGATAAATAATAAAAATATGAAGAAGAAATGTAATTTTGTAAGAGCCATATTATGTCTATTTTTGAATTTAGCATTCGAGGTTAAATATGTACTAGCATGGTGTGTATTTTGAAATTATTGTTGTGTGTTTATTACATTTAGAAACTCGTAAATGATATAAATGTATTTCTAACTAATTTATGAAAGATTAAATTATTTGAATATTTGAAATTTTTTTATTTTTCATTCAACGATTGCTAAAAACTAAAATGATTTCTTATTCGTATGAAAAAATGCCCAAATTAGACAATTAGTGGTTCTTCTTTAGATTCTATTTTCAAATATGAAAAATAAATCAGATCGGGCGGACGCTTGATTTGTCCGCCCGTGGCTGTCCAATCGGGCGGACGCGGTTGTAGGGTTTCGGGGAGGCGGACGGCTAATGCGTCCGCCAGCCGTGGCTTGTCCGATCAAACGGATGATTTGAGGCGTCCACCGCTGCCCGTCGAATCGGGCGGACGGCAGATTTGTCCGCCTGTGGCCGTCCGATCGGGCAGACGGGGCTCTAGGGTTTCGGAGAAGCGGACGGCCAATCTGTCCACCACCCCGGCCCGTCCGATTGGGCGGACGGTTTGGGGCCGTCCGCACCCCAATAAGATGGGCGGACGGGCCGTCCGCATTGTCACTTTTGCTTTGCCCCTTGTGAATGCAAGGTGGAGAGGAGAGCTTGGTGGTTCATCCTCCATTGACTCCTTTCCGAGGCAAGGCAAGAGTGGTTTATTGGGGCCCCTTTATTGTCAATTTTTTTAACATTTGTGCGTGGAATTCACATTTAAATTAAAAAATTTTATCTATATTAGTTTTATTTGTCACGATGACGAAGGGGAAGAAGAAGGTTGCGAAGCTTAAATATGGAGAGGGACCATCAAACTTGGAAGTAGCTCGCCAAAGTCCTTCGGAGGAATGCAAGAAATTCATGATCGAACACATCGTTCAATTTTATGAATCGGAAACAACATTGTCTTTAAACAATAAGTACATCAGATATCAAGAGGAGTGCGTGTCCAAATTCTAGGTAGACATGACACAGATGTTGTTGGATGCATTGAATGTGGCGAAGTGGCATGACGAAATGCATAAAACGCACTTCACCAAATGTTTGGAGAACAAGGTTCATGACGCTTTGTGGAATTTCAAAGTCGTTTTGGTTAAATATGGCAAGGAATATCGACCCAATGACGCCCAATTTGAAGAAGTGATTCTGAAAGCGGACTTGTTTAGGGGGCGATGTGTTCCATTCGCCAAAAAGCACAATCGAGTTGGTTCAATTGGTTGGTGGAAAAGCAATGATGAAGTTGCTGAAGCAGAAAGGACCAAACGGCACCTAATAGCACTTCGAGATACAGCACGCGTGATTGCTGTTGATGATAGAACGATGAGAGGTGGATATGCAACGATTCGAAAGGTTCGTATTGAAGGATGTCCAGGAATACTTCCTCATTGGGAGTTTGCGGCAAAAAAATCCATTCACCACCAAACTCGACTCGATCTTGCAAAGCTAGAACATCAAAACGAATCAATGGCTATTCGAATTCCACACGCGGGTGTGATACGGTGTAGCGGTGCACGGAACGACGTGTGAAGGTTATACGTATTGGTGGAATGGTGGAATGGTGAAATGGTGGAATGGTGGAACTCTTCGACAAATGTTAAATATGGATAAGGACTATCCAGACAACATTCAAATCCGTTTGATGTATACAAATCCAACCGAAGAGGAGGTTGTAAAAGCTCACCGTTTAGGGCAGTATCGGAAGAAGTGCACGGAGTTGACATGGGCGTTTATGCATATAATATATGGAGTGCATCTTGTTGGAGATTTGCACAATGATCTTTCTCTAGACAACATCTTGTTGCATTTTCCAGAGGATGAGTCACGTGTGTACATTGGAGTTTGCGATTGGGGTATGACCACCTTAGCTTCTCAGCCAATGAAGTTTTTGTATACATTCATATCAGCAGATGAGATGAAACAGACTTTGCAGAGGAGATGGTGGGTGAATCCACATATTGCATATTTGCATAAAGCAGGTGCAGATGTGGAAGTCATTCCGATATATTCACGTAAGTCGGAAGAGTATGCCATTCGAAAAATTGCTCGGCGGATGAATGGAAACAACATGTCAGAGGCGTATTTCAACGTGCTACTTAAAACACCTAGTGCGACACAATTTGCCTTTCATGACTTTGCAAAAGTGTTTTATGCTTACTTGAAGCGCATTTCTTCGAAGACTAACGATGAAAATACTAGTTTGATCCATGTGATTACGCGATTTTCTAATACATATCGTTGGCCGATGCCAAATGAACATTTCTGCCATTTATATTAGATTGGTAGTGCAGAAGTAGTAGTTGATTACTTGAATAGGTTATATAGGCATTAAAAATTAGTTTAGAAATATAAAGTTGGAATGAAAAAAATTGTATGTGCAATTAGCCAAATGTGCACAATGTATGGTATTCTACATTAAATTAAATACATTTTGTCCATATTGATTATGTTTGTATTTGTGTTGATTTCAATTTTTTAAATAGTATATATATATATTTGAAGTCACAAATTTTTTTAGTTTGCCTTTTGAAAATGAATTGGAATTTTTTCATAGTTTCAAGACTATCATGGACTCGTGGTCAAACTTTATAATCTTTCAACTTATGAGAGACATTGTTTTAATGACAAATTGCGAACCATTGCACTTCATTTAACATTTAATTGTTTAAAGATTAAGGGAGTGACCGCAGGGCAATTTGGGTAGGGCGGTCGGGGGAAATAGGGCCGTTAAAGCGGACGGGGTGGACAAAGTGGACAGGCGGGGCGGACGGACAAGGCGGACGGGGTGACAGGCAAACGGGGCGGTCCCGGCGGACGCTGCGTCCGCGGGGACCGTGAATGTCAGCGGACACTGCGGACACATCGTCCGCGTCCAGATGTCGTATCAACCCTGAGTAGCGTTCCTCCTTTACTAATGAAATCTGCAATTCACATTGACATGAAGAGGTGGTAAATCGGTTTTCCATGAAACAATCTCCATAAAACCATTGAAACTAATAAGAATTGTACAAGAAGATGGGAAGACCAATTACATGTAGTCTTCACAATGTCGTGTTAGAAAAATTAGATGGCATGTTACTAGGTTGTTAGTATATGATTTCTTAATTGCAAAAAAATGAAGATTGAAAACTAAAAAACATATAAAAAGTATGTCTAACAAAGCATAACTTGCAACATTACCATCATTGTGAAGGATGACCTTAGAACTAAATGCATTGCAAAGTAATGTGTAGCATCTTGTTTCCAACCTTGAAAATGGAAATATGAATTTTGAATTGAACATTGCTATCTGTGCCACCCTTACTTTGCACACTCACTAAAGAATGTTGCTCAAGAATCTATCTTCCATATGCAGGTATGAATGCCTCTATCGAGAATGTTGTAGTACTTGCTAGAGGACTACCTACTCAACTCCCAAAAAATCAAGGGAGGACCGACCTAGCTATTTCATAGTGACTACGAGGTCTTCCAAGTAGAGGTGATAGTATGGAAGCATTTCAAGCATGAAGAAGCAGTACGACGCAAAGAGAGAGCGTCAACTTTAAATTCCCTTCTTTTCTTAAAGTTCAAGTACAATTTTGTGGATGTATGCAAATAGTCCTTGTGGCATACTATCCTTGAATAGTGAAGTTAAGTGTGTAGTCACAAATCAAAGTACCATGAATGAGCACAAAATATACAATATGGAAGAGAATTGGTTGGCGCTTCTTCACAGGACCTCTCCTTGTGCTTTGATTTTTAGAGGAAATGTGAATGTTGCAGAAGTTGCACTATTGCATTTATGTGCCTCCACATGTTGCCTCATATTATAATCTAAAAAAGTGGTTGCCATTTCGCAGCTTAAAGTAGAATTTGATTTTTGGTCCTTGTGACACAAGCCTGGCCTTCAACCTTAATGAGATGTTCAATGAAGGTTGTTAGTGCAAAATGTTCTACGTGAAGGGCTTCCTCTCTAGGATTCCAAGAACTGCTATTGAAACAATTTGTTCTAAAGGATCGGTGCATTACAACGACAATATCTTCTTTCTATGTCATGAAAGCCAATGCAAAGAGTAGAAGGGGCTTACTATACAAAATCCAAGACATACTATCGAGAACTTTCTACTTTACAAATAGGAGTCTATATTCTCTTCAATCAAAGATCGTCTACAACCACTAAGGAGAAGAGAAACTACCAATAAGAAGGAGGTGCAGTTACCTTGGTTGCTAAGAAAAGTGTAAAGGAGTGTTGGTTGTAGTGAGTGGAGAGCAGAGAGCATGCAAGCAAAGGCAATTGAGTGATAATGCCTTCATTTTGACAAGTGTAGCGATATAGGACAAGGTACAAGTAATGATAGAAGACACACTTGTAGATTTTAGAAGGAATTCATTAGCCGCATGTACACAAGTAAGTTGTTCTGTAGTGCTAATTAACTCTATCTATTACACGAGTGCAAGATTTGAGTCCTTGATTTTCTTCTTCTTACATGCAATGCTTGTTATGCATTCTGGGAACAAGTATGTGAGGTACAAGAAATTACTTTTGTCGTTACTACTTATGCTAAATGGATGCTATTGTACAAATTTGTAGTTAGTACACATAGTGATTCTTTTCTATAGCATGCACAATGTAAAGATCTGCACAAAAGTAATAAAGCTAGCTAGTAGAGAAGAACTTTAAACTGTAGTTGTGTCCATGAATGGCACAATTGCACGCAATTGTTTGAAATCATGTTTCCAACGTGCACTTTAGAGCCTTTGCATGTACTACCATGCATAGCATGATTTTTACATGTACAAGAGTTGGAAGGCAGTGATCAACTTGAAAGTCATGCCCAAAGTTTGCAAAGACGTCACCTCTATGGAATTGTCAAGTTTATGCTTCCATGTTCTATGTGGTGACAGTGTCTACAAATAGAAATGGTAATTCATTTGAAAGCAAATGATTTTCCCAAACCATGGCTAGCACCTCAGAAAGTGACAACTACAACATCACGACAAAAAGAGAATGTGAATGAATCCACTGTTCCTGAAGACTCCCTTGCAGCCATTACAGTGGAAGAGCCTCGTAGAAGGGGTAGAGGACGTCCAAAGTCAAAGACAAAACCAATAGATAAAGTAAAGGGGAATGTGAAAGCCAAATCCTTGAATACAACAATAACAAGTGTCATACTTGGTCACAATGGTCAATCCAAAAGTCCAATAGTGCATATAGAGGATTAGTGACGCAAGAGGGAGGAAGACACTATCGCTTGTGAGGGATATGTAAGATTTGTTTTAGAGACACGAAACGTAATGAGGAGCCCAAATGCAAGCAAGGTTGACACAATGGTGGTGGATTGTCCTGGCAATGTATTACTAGATATGGTATCTAGGAAGCATCCCTCTCCTCCAATGTCTTCAAAGATCGCACCTTCCACAGGTATAGCATTTTGTCTTGACAAAATGAATAATGGAATGCATGTGCCAATTGTTTTTTGTTAGAGACTATAGAAAGGGGAATGCCTTCTACATGGTGGATCCTACAAATGCTTTTAATAGATATTTCATTGAAATGGCGGTATACCACAAACTCGGTAGTTTTCGGTTGAGGACATGTGTTCTATATTGTATACCTATCCTAGATTTTAGGATTTCAGTGTCTCAAATCTATATTAGTCTTAGAAAATTTATAGAAAAATGCCAAAGAAATGCTGTCATTTCAAGGAAATATTTGTTTTTTCTCAAAGAAAGGGCATCGTAGTCTCTATCTAATGTCTTTGGAACAATTGTTGCACTTTTTGTCAGAGAAAGTGGCACCTTCGAACTTGTGCACAAACACTAGGAAATGGTGTAGTATGCCTCTTTCTAGATTTTATGGCATATGGAGCATTGACTCACTAATAGATGTCGTAGAGGGATCCCCCTAGTTATAGGCAATCTATCGATTTCTACATTTTTTCTAATCATTTGAAGGGGATTAGCTTCGTCATATGTTGTTCTGCTTCTATACTTTCACTTAAAATTATTGCCGCAGAGAATTTGGAATATGAAAGTGTTGGTTGTTAATCACTGAAGAGAGGTAGAATAACAATTATGATAATCAATAATACATAACAATTTACTATCATGGTGAAATGTTTTTTTCATCATGACATTGGTCATATACTAAGAGCTTTTGTTTTTCCATAGATCATCGCAATCCATTATTGAAGAATGCTATGCTTGTTCATGGGGAACAAGTCAACCACTTCAGTGCCTCTTGTAGTGTCCACCAACTTGGTAAAGAGCTTGTTGTAGAGGACTTGGAGCAATCATCATATGTTTTTGAAAAAGACAGAGACAACCTTCATCGAGGACGGGAAGAACTTCGAAGGAGTAGTGATAGAGAATGCCAGAGTGTAAGTCATTGTACTTCTGTTCCGCAAAGCAAATGTAGTCCGTCATTAAGAGGAGGACAAAGTAACAAAGTAAGCATCTCTTGTATTGTCACTTCATATATGAGTATCTTTAGGCATGGCAATTCAATTATGCGTACATATCATTGACTTCAACATGGAAACTGTTGTTGCTATGCACACGTGAAAAATGTCTTTTAAAATTTTGTTTTCAATTCATGGAGTATGTTGTCTTTGTCCTTCCAGTTGTAGTTGTTCTCCCAACAAGAATGTTAGAGTGCAATGAATCTAAGCAAAATTCTGTAGCTGCCTTTTTGATGGACCGCATCCAATGAATTTGTTGCTAGCTTCATTGAAGAAGAAAAGGTCAAAGTAGTGACTCATCTGAAGATGGTTTCAATTTTCAACGTCCGTGCTTAAGTCGGTCTAACTCAAGAAGCCCTAATAGAAATTCTTCATGTACCACTTATGTGAAAGAATACCTAAGTCAAAGAGGAAATAATTCAAGAAGCTTGGGCTGTTGGAGAGAAGCTCTTCAATAGACAAGTGCTTACAAATCTAGTGATACTTTTCAAGGCAATGTAGTTGCAAACCATTATGACCTTGGTAAGTTGGTACAAAACTTCACTCCAAATGCAACTTACACGTCTTATTTTAAGTGATTACTATAACATTGCACAAGTTTTTGTGTCTACAACCATGTCCAAAAGAATTGCACTATTTGCAAACAAAAACAACTTTTGCACCATCAAGAATGCTCTTCATCCATAATAGATGATATTTATAGCTTATCAATGTAAGATTGAGGCATATAGTCAATGTTGGCTATGTAGTATGCACGTACTCTATATTTGTTAGTATGCAATGTCATGGCATTGTCTTGCATTTTAGTCTGAGTTTGAAGAGTCGTTGGAATGGAAGATAGGCCATGGAGCTGAATGCACACTCCTAATGTTCTACTTATTTGAACTCCCTACATTATCAACATAGAGACCCAATTGTTGCTATTGGCAGTGGAATTACTGTAGTTGGCTAGTTGCTTTGGGAGGAACGAAAAGTTCATGTCGTTGCACTTTTAGATGTAGAAAAGTGATTTTCAGTAGTTATAATCACAGCTTCAAACTTTGACAAAATCATCATGTCTGTATATAGATGGAGGTCCAGTGCTTATTTGAAGTTTTAGAATAGGTTGTTCCCTTCATGTTTGTTCGTCACTAGTCTTTGAAGCCTACAAAAGAAATTTTGTAGGCAACATTTTCTAAGAATATTGGACTTCTTCTACAAGATGTAAGTGCCACTGATGTGCATGCATGTGGACGGACAAATGATTAGTTCCTATTCAAGGCTTTTAAAGTAGTGGATGATGAATGTTAGTGTTAAGGTCTTATACATTATTGGATGATGAGAAGTGGAGTGCTACTTGTCAAATGTCAATGTATACTAATGTAGACAATACTGTAGTATTCTTTAAGCATGCATGTATTGTCCATCTTCAAGTACTTTCTCCTTGGGAGGTAACCTTTGTTCATACTAGAAAGAACAAGGGTATTCTTCTAAGTTCCAAAAACCAAGTTCTTTTGAATTTGGAGTCATGCATTTGTGAGGTGGGCATATTTGTCTTGCTAGTGATTCTCCAATATATCATCAGTGCAATTGTAGTAATTGGCTTGATGGAAAAAGTACATTTTGACTTAGTTGGAACGGACAAATTTAGTCAGTAGTACTAAAGATGGGCTTGTTTTGCATGCTACATCATTTTAGTCTTTCAAGTGGAGAAGCTAATTAGTGGATAGGTGATACATAGGTATGTCTAGAAGTTTTTTACTTATGTATATAGGCATAACAAAGCCTTATCCCTACTTTGGGGTCATTGGTAATTTTGCATACTATAGTTTGTGAAGATGCTTAGTATTTTTGCAGAGCACATTTCTATAGAGGAATGTTTTGTTTCAACCTTTTGTAGTTTGAATTCCTCTATTTTTATATTTTGAAATGCTTGGAGTTTTGAAAGACAAATAAGATTTCATGTTTTGTAAATTGTATGAGTACATGTTGACAATGCTAGTTTGCCTATAGAATACCTATCATCGAGCAAGTTCGATAATAGGGATTACTAGTCTAGTGGAGAGTATGGCTTGGCCACTACAAAGAGGGATCTCTCCTATAGGAGACTGCATTCACCAAAAAGAAATCGAGAACTTCATTAGAGGAGGCGCATGCCAAACTATTCAAGGTCACCCCCAAGAATGTCAAGAGACTCACATCTTCATACTGTACATGAGTGGAAGGGTTGGACATCTGTAAAGGAAGAAGCCAAAATAGGTGCATTTGTAGCTTAGGGTAGGAGACAACGTCAATATGATCAAACAATTCATAAAGAGGACATGGCTTCACGTGAAAAACATGGCAAAAAAACCTTTCTATTTGACCTTGGATCTGGATGGAAAACCGTATGGCCTAGGTAGACCAGCTTGGGTAGCTGAAATTAACAAGTTGTCAGCAAGTCTAGATCCTTCATGCACAAATGTTAGAAAGCAAACACTTGAAGATGTCCAAACATTAAAGGATCAATTGAACAAAAGTTTCGACCACTCAAGAGCATTGAATGAAGATTACTTGAGAGGATTGATGGGCAAGGTAGTAACTAAGAAAAGGGGAGAACTCATATCATTCATTAAGAATAATAAACAACAACCTATGAATATTGACCGATGAATTTGGAAACATCTAGAGAACCTACCTTACAATAAACAAAGGAAAGACAAGTCAGAGTAGGGACGACATGCTAATGCATGCCAGAAGACATTGGGCAGAACTAGAGCTAGAGGAATAAATGGTGTAAGAGAAAAGCTACATTATGTGTTGGGGAAGTCACCACATTTTGACAAAGTAGAAGAAAAAATGCAACGAGACAAAGGTTACAGAGGATAGAAAAGGAAGAGATGTATTGAAGTTGATCGAAGATAGGACAATGTTCATAGAGTTATGCTATCAAAAGAAGACATGTCGTCCCAGTCCGTTGGAAAACATTCAGATCAACTGTCTACTGATTTTGACAAGGGCCAACAATATCGCTGGTTTGGTGAAGATGTTCAAGTTAGTCTGCACGTGAGTTTTCATGTGACGATATTCATATTTTTGGTAGTACTAGATTGCAGAGTATGTGAGCTCTCTCTATCAGTGCTTCATTGCACGTCACATTTATGGGACTCTTGATTGCCATTATGTTGTTTGTCATGTTAGTATTGTTAGGTCATCTGAAGATAGGAGGCAATGGTGACACCCTTGTTTGGAACAATGCTCAGTCCTATGGACTTCACAGCTTCACTACATGAATACAACTTATTTTGCAATTTACAAATTTTGAGAATGAAAGTGGAATACAGTCACCATGGAGAATTAATGGTAGCTTTTGGAAAGAATAGCAAAAGCAAACTAAATAGGAAGATGAATGGAAACTTGTAATTGATCTTTTGTGAAGACAAAGAGGAAGGGAGGTTTTCTCTAGATGCATTGACGATGAGTTGCATGTACATCATGGGAAAACCTCGGCAACTATCATGTTCCATGGGTGTGCATTTCTTTACCGTCAGTACCTTCCAAGGAGTGTGTTGTTAAGACTGTGCATACTGCTTGTCATTTTCTAAGTGTGCATTGTATATAGTAGAGAGCTTATAGTGTAGAACATTTGTATTTGAGCCATGCTTGTAGAATATTGTTTTAAATGTACAACAAGATGTTGAATTATCAATAGAAAAGAATAATCATGTGGCCATGTTTGACAACTTTCAAGAGGACTGGAAGAAGCTATGGTTGTGATTCGGAGGACATACACATGGGTACAAGAGGGACTATTATTGGGTAAAGAAGATCAAGAGTAGTGGAAGCACATAGCCACTCAAAAGATGAGTACATCAACTCTTTGGAAGCTGAAATACTGTGGCTGAAAGCAAAAAGTGCGAAGGCTTCGACATCAAATATTGTAATGTAGTCACAATGAACACTATGCACGTCATACTATGGCTGCATTCTTAGCAGTTGGAAATGCAGAACAGTAACAACTATTGTAATTGGTGGAGCATTGTGTACTGCAATGGCATATTTGGAAATGAATTCACAAATTCAAAGGACTTCCTTTGTCACCCACTACAAAAGATAACTATGTACAAGATCTATACTTTTACTGAACTTATGTAGGCATGTATGTGTGCTATATGTGAAGACTAAACTGTGATGTTATAGAGCATTTATAGCGGCTGCATAGTGTCCTAGAACTTACTTGTTGTAAATTAAGAGCTACATTTCTTGAAGTGTATATTAGAAGTTTGCAATTTTAGACTATCAAAGTAATAGATACCTGTCTTGATAAGTTTCCAAGTCTTCATATAGGCTTCTACATTATTCCGTTTTATGGCATGTATTCACTTTTTACATGAAATGGAGGTATAGATTTTGTAAAGGGCCGCTTCGCTAATTACTGATGTTGTCATTCTAGGGCTTTGGTAGTTGGTACATCGTCTTAGGACCAGGCCCATAATATCCATATAGTATATAGCATGTTTACATATAGTACATGAAGGTGAGGGAGACGATATAATAGATTTTCAATTGATTTTCAATTGGAAGTCAGCATGTTATGAGGACAATCTATTTCGGAAAAGAGGTTGTTCACGACGTAGTGATGGACGTCGTCGGCTGGATATTGGTCTTTTCATTTGGTAGTGCACCCCAACATTGAATGTGATGATGGCGTTAACAATGATGTCAAGCTCAAGATTCCAATTCTGAAAGGTATGCGTCCAGTCCTCTGCTCTGTGAAGTGCGCATGTTTTGCTACAAAGAGCAGGAAGTTGGTTCAAATGTTAAAGGTAGCTAGCAAGCACTTCTACATGCTCAGTGAGCCTCACGCCTTGCATTGAGAGATGTTGTCCATATTCCAAAGCTTTCAAAATGTGCATGTGTGTTTTTGGATTTCATTTTGGAGATCACCCTCATGGAAGTTTGCGGAATGTGTTCAAATTCTGAAATGGTGAATCTTTCCCTACACAGCAGTCGAGAAAACCTCCACTACGTACCTAAAATCATGTGTTGTGTATGGCGCAGGTGCTACCCCTATTTGTACAGCATTTATTATATACCTTTTTCCGGAAACCCTCTGCAACACTGCAGAAATTGAAAAGCACGATATCCAGTTCTGCTGAAGTTCTTTCTCAGGTACGATATCCGTTGCTCTTGAATTATGGACCTCATGCCCTTCTACGCAGAAGACCAAATCATTTCTAGCGATAGGGCTTTGCTGTCGGTATACAACTCAAGCATATCTATCAAAACTACTGTATTTGCTGACCACCAATACTTGTCAAGTATCGGTGCATACTGAGGTGCGTCATCTGGAGGTTTTCCCTAAATTATTAGACATGAGGATGGAACTTTTGATGTCCTCTTTGAAGTATTACCGACAATAACTACTAGAAGTTTGTGGTATTCTCACTTGCTGAGAATGCACTATCAAAGTTGCTGTATACAGCAAGCGTGGCCGCACAAGATTTGCAAAACCGACAGCAACTAAGTGGAGAGGATCATGGCCACTGGAAGAAGCGTTTCAGGTCAGTGCACGTCCATGTATCATGGTCAATGTTTGCTAACTCTTATTGTAGTATCTGAAATCCGTATGGAAGGACTGAATGTGTACTCTGCTAGCTAAAAGGTCAAGAGGGGAAGAACCTGACATGTTCTGTTGTATGTCCTGAGATGCACATTCTAACTGCAATTGATGTGGACGTATGTGTAGGAACAAGGCAAACTCTGCATTTTATGTTCGTCTCGTAATGTCTTGGTCACAAGAGCACTGTTAATGTGGACATAATTTCTATTAGAAACCATGACTGCATATGGTGTGCATGCATATGCTAAAACTGAGGATGCCAGCGTCTCTTTTTCTTCTTTCAAGCAGAACTAGCGTAAAATGAATTCTGAACGACTCTTCCGGGAGGAAGTCGCATATAATCTTCAATTCTCCGCACACGTCCTTCTCTGTGCTTCCGCACTTCTGTTATTGACGTACACCAGTTGCTACTGTGAATGCACTATGCTTCATCCAATGATTTACTCAGGAGGCAAACAGTCATCTTCAGGGGGAAGTGGCAATTTCAAGGGCACAGTGTAGCACCCTCAAGTCTTTGGTGGCATGCTACATCAATGCAGTCACGACACAACAATGAAAGTTCTACAAAATGCGTGCTGTGGGAAAACGTTCACGTGGTATGCGATGTGATATTGCACATTCAAAGCTGCAACCATTGATGTGCAGTTACTGAGGTCAGTATATGGGGCCTTCTCAAAATTATAGTCACTTCAACATTTGTCAATTATGTACTGACTGTTTTCTGTTTGCTTGGGTGCAGATGGGATGAAGTTGCCTATTTTGATTGAGCATGCGACATGTGCTGCTAACCATACTCAACGAGGACCGCACGTAAGCATGCAAACAAGTCGGTAAATGCTTGAATGCATGTGCTGCACGTCTATTACCTTTTCTCCAGTTTGCTCTAGTACAATACCGTAAATCACCAATGACTTGGTTTTTTCTGTTCTCATCCCTACAATTTCTTCAATTTGGAAGGTGAAAAATTAGGATACTTCAAGGAGGGCGACAAGTGGAACGCCGCAACTAGTGCTAGTATGCGTTTCCAAGAGTATATTCAAGTGGAAGGCCGTCTCAGAAAATGATTTTCTGAAGTGCATTTCTATTCATTGCTGGTAGTACTGTGGACAAGTCTACCCTCTATTGCATGATAAGAATAACTCCAACATATGTGCTCTTAGTCTTTTTGTTTGATATGTCACTAGCGTTTTTTCAAAGTTTCCAAACTGTACTTGCTGTTATTGAGGAGTTATGCAATATATGTAAGCGCAGAAAGTAGTAGAACTGGTCTACAATTGCAACGTCTATTCAATTAACCTTATACTTGGTTCCAGGAGCATCATTATATGTTGCTTTGATTGTCCTCAAATGTGTCATATGCATTCACATTCATGATTCATCGGTGCTGAGGCACTGAATGAAATCCCAACATTTGGAATTCAGAATGTAGCTGACTGTGATAGCTCTTACTTTCACGTCTGAGTGTTGGGGGTCTCAGCGTCAAACTGTTGAAAGTTCTGGTTACTACAACAACTGCTGCTGAACAATTGCAGATTAATTTAATGCAGACTCTGAAAATGACCTCTTCCCCGTCTCGCCCCAGCGCTTGTGCAGCTGCCGCAGCACGAGATGACAACACTCTCATCTCTGTCGTAACCATGGCAGTCGCTCAACCGGAGGTCAAGCTTTTCGGGCATCGGTGTTTTCACAACATCGAGATCAATGACATCTCGTTGGCCGATTACATCGCCGTCTCCGTTGAGATGCATGCCATGTTCCTGCCCCACACCGCTGGTCGGTACTCTGTGAAGCAATTCAGGAAGACCCAGTGCCCCATCGTCGACAGGCTGACGAACTCTCTCATCATGCACAGTTGCAACAACGGTAAGAAGTCGATGTTCGTTCGCATCGTGAAGCACGCCATGCATGCAGATCATTCATCTTCTGACTGTCGAGAACCCCATTCAGGTCATCGTGGATGCCATCAGCAACAGTGGCCCCCGTAAAGACGCTACTCGAATTGGTTCTGTTGGAGTGATCAGGAGGCAAGCTATCGATATTTCTCCGTTGAAGAGAGTTAACCAAGGCCATCTACTTGCTCACCACCAGCGCCCGCGAATCTGCCTTCAGGAACATCAAGACCATTACCGAGTGCCTGGCTGATGACTTGATTAACGCCGCTAAGAGTTCCTCCAACAGCTACGCAATCGAGAAGAAGGACAACATGGAGCATGTGGCCAAGGCCAATCGTTCAGCCATGTAGTCGATCTTTTTTTTGTATTCGGAATCTTTTTTTAAAGACGTTCAGATTCTGGAAATGACAGCGTACTTTGTACTTGCACACTTATGTATCCATGAAAATCAAAACGAAGTCGCTTTACTTGAAGTCCACATTAATTTCAAAGGACGCATAGTAGGGACTCCATCTGTACGTGAAAATGAAAAACCCTAAACGACTAATGTAACGAATGCTACATACTGTGATCACAGTATTTGCATTTGATTTTATGTTAAAACAGGGGTTCCACCACTGTGCCACTTTCATGAAGACACATGCAATCTAGCAAGAGAAAAGGACCTAGAAGAAACTAAGCAATTACAACTGTCCTCACCTTCTGGAATAAGAAATGCATCCATTACTAGAACTACAGGGAACCGATTGGTGATATTTGATGAAAAATTTTCTTCCGCTTCTGCAAAGCAAAAAACATACATTTACTGTAAATACAAATATTGTTGATTCAATATTGTATTTGATATTCAAAATTTGTATATTGATAGAAGAGTTAGAAGCTTACTTTTATATGCTTTCTTTACTTTATCTACAATCTCACCTTACTCTACTTCACTTACAAATTTGTATGTCCCATTAATTTTGGACCTATGTTTTTGCCTAAATGTGTGCACCTCCAACAACAAAGATAAACTGTCTCACATAAGTGTTCAAATCTTCCTTCACTTTGAACTTAAGCATGCCATAGGTAAACCCAAATAAGGCTTTGAATTCAAAAAAGCTAGGCTAGTGACTAACAAATTAGAATCATAATAATCTTGGAACAACTTTGTTTGGCATGCATGTATAGCTCCAACAAAGTCACTAATAAAAGAATTATGTCCCTAGAAGAACTTAATGACACCCTTTAGAGTCTCTAGTAAGGACAACCACTACATGTTTTTTGGGGGCCTAGAGGGCCATTCCAAGCCTCTTTTTAGCGCTATTCTTTTAGTAGTTCTGAAATACTATTAGAATTTTTTTTTGAATTTTTTTTTGAAAATTTGAAAATAAAATGAAAAAATGATGTGGTAGTTTCTTTGTCATGTTGTGCAACTATTGTAGGGTAGTTCCTAGAGTTTAGGAACCCAACAAAATACAAAAAATTTGTAGCCTTCCAAGGGAGCTGAAAAACATCTAATGCAAACAACTTAAGTCCAATAGTGTTTCAACATTGCAAAGTAGATCAAGATTGAAATATGTTGCTTTTATAATAAATGCAACAAGATGCATTTTGTTAAATAAAGTATCATACTGTGCAAGCATCCTCTTTGTCGGCTTCAACATACTTATCTACCATATTTTCACTTGTTGCTTTATTTTGTCATGACTTTGATTCATCATGGTTGCTAATTTTATAAATTCATTGTATATAATACTTGTATGAGTGGCTGAAGTAGTTGTATAAGTTGCCAAGAGTATCTTCAATACTTGAAACCACTACCATCTTTGACAATGTAGCAATTGCAAGCTAAAAGCGATATAACACACAATGATTGCCATCTATCCAATGAGCATGGTTTACTTTCAACTATTGGATGACACAAGTTCTCAATCCCTAGAAGACATTGATGCCATTGACACCAAAGAAGACGAACTTTACAACAATATCTTTGCATGATAATGCACCTTTTTTTGTCATTGTGTTCACAACCACCCCTTCATGTTGTTTGCCGCTCCTCCAACAATGCAACACTTCAACGCTAAAAGGTACAGTTGTCAAATCCAATCCTTCCTGGTATAGATGTAAATGCTAAATCATGACTAATTGTCAACCCTCATGGCTTCATTGCAAGTAATTGCAAAGAACTATGCTTTTGCTAGAGTCTCTACTAGTTTTGTCTTTACCAAATTATACATCACTTCAACCATTGCCCAATTAGAGTTGTTGGACCAAATTTTTCTTTGGAAGATGGTAGACTTATAAAAAGTTGAAAAATGAGTTCAAAGACTTGTATTCAACTATTGGCTAACCTTCTACAATATTGCGTCTCTTAGTGGCACTTACCACCTTAAGCTTACTTCTAAGTGCTTCTTGTAGTACAAAACTCCTAGGAATACTAAGGGTCACAATCTCCTAACATTGCATATGCCACATACATGCAACATTAGGTTTCAACTTTATTCTCAAAGTTCCTCATTCCTCAGTGATTCCCAACTCTGACTTCCAACACTTGACTCCCACAAAACACGAGCATGTCATTTGATGACATGAAGCAGAATTTCCATTGATGTTTAACCACTCGGTGGTAGTATCACTCCCTATTGGTACTAATCGGCCTTAAATGGGACCCAACTTTCCATGAGGTCCAACCCACCTTATTTTGGGACTCACCAAGCGAGACTAACACCATGGGTCCATAGTCTAGTGTGGAGCGGGACATATCCAACCAGTATCAATGAGTATATAAATACTCCATGGTAATACATAAGTGGTGGTGAGGCTTCGACATCAACCTCACCACTTGTAGCTACTATGGCTCACTATGACACCATTTAAGAGTGAAGAAGGAGACCACCTCTTTTTATAGAACTCTTTGCAGGATTTGACAACCCTCCTATTTTAGAGGTCTTTGGAGACATCTAAGACACACTCCATCTTGGAGGACCATCCAATTCCATATTGTTTCTCGAAAGTTGAGCTTGAAAGGACAAATTCCTAATAATTCTATTAGGATAATTTTAAGCTTTAGACCTTAAGTCCAAAGTTCAAGTCCATTTTCATAATCTACTCTTTCTTTAGGCCACCATGAATTATTTATTTCCTCAAATGCAATAAGTATTGAGGAAGTAATAGCCCTCAAAGATCCAAGTCCCCTAAGAGGTGTATATAGTTCTCTAGGAGTCCACCCTCTTTGGATGCCTATAACTTTTAGCTCACATGTTATTCTTGTGATCCTTAGCATTCTAGAAAGTTGTTCTTCTAAGATTTTCAACAATATTTTGTATACACGATTTATTCTAAGGAATCGTCTCTCAAACCCTACTCCTATGTCCCAGACCTTTAGACACAATATGGATACTGCCAACTTTGAAGATCCATAATTTTTGTTTCACAACTCAAATCCTTGCATTCTTTAGACCCATGAATGCATCTTCTTATAAGCTTTCTAGACATGTGCAATATACCATCCATTCTTTTTTTTTTCCAGAGTCCTTCGATGCTCTAATCACTCAGGACTTCTAGTTTTTGTCACATAGTTTCCTATAAGACTTGGGAAGTTACCTCTAATATCCCCCTTGCTCACTAAGGTGGCATAGGCATCCCTCAATGTGAGGGTTGTGACATGCAAGTATATGGAATATAATTGCAAACCACACATGTTTATATGAACATTCCCTAGCATCATTTTGTGTTATCTTAGAAACTGTTTGGGGTCCTCAAGACGTATATAATACTGCATTTATAGCATAATCACAATTTCAAGAATATTAATACTCTCCTCTTTTGGCCATGCTTAGTATATTACAATCTATTGTATGGTAGTTTGCATGCTTTGTGAGTGTATTCCATTTTGGAAATAGGAATTTAATATAGTGGCATATAGCTAAGCAAATGAAGCATTTGACCTAGCAAGTGTAATTGTCACCTCCAACTACCATCTCAATCCATGGCAACTTGGTTGGCCATATGTCTTGAAAGTACCTAGATGCCTCATATTGTTGACACCAAAGAACATGGTTTGTATCAGCATCACATTGGCCTCTCCTTCTATAATTTGTCTTTATCATCTTTGCTAACAACAATCAATGTCTTTTCATTAGAGCAATTTACAAATACTAGAGCATCCTCGACAATATCAATGTCCATAGAAATGAGTATATGAATTGACAATTCTTTAGGTACATTCACTTTTTATTTCACTCTAGACTTTGAAGTCTTTGGCATCTATTCTTTATCCTTGCAGCTAGTGTGAACAAGGAGCCTTGGCATGTGAGTTAGGAAGCCACCCTCATCTTACATAGGGGAGTCAATCCGTAGAAGCATTTTCCTCAGTCTTGGCCATTGCTCTCGCCTTTTCTTGAAGAGGTCGGCCATTGTCTAAAACAAATACTGTGAATTTCCTGACTTAACTACCACTAAAATCATATCAACTAGCCCAATGTTCAAAAAATTCCAACTATTGTTGAAATAGGAAAAAATTGATCTTGTGCGAGTTGTTGGCCTTGAAGATGCTACTTCCTTTAATTTTTTAGTTCTTGACTCTTGTCCAATTTGATTAGGGATGATAATAAAGTCTTTGCTTCCAATTGCTATGACCTCTAGGCTAGCATTTTATCCACTATCTAGGGCTTCACCACTAGTGCGTTCAATCAAAATGTCTCTTGTAGTACTTTTGCCTTCGCCACTGTTGACACTTCCTACACTATTGCTACCACTTTTTGGAGTCCCTTTGCTATGAATAGATTTTCCCATCTTGATCTTGGCATAAAAATGTCCAAATAGTAGTCACAGTACCTACTCAAAACTACTAAAAGATCATCAAACAAGCAGACAATTCTTGTGGAGTGTAGACCATGTAACAAGAAAATGAATGAAATGATGTTTGAGTAAAAAGATGCACCTACAACTTAAATAAAATAATGTGATTATGAAGAATACAAAATGCATGTAGGTCATTGCAAGAAACACTTGTCTTTTTTTTTAGCCCCTTGGTCTCAAATAGGTGGTTTTGGGCTAATAACTTTTGTATTGTATGTTTGTTTTCTATGAAATTTGAAATGAAGGTAAATGTAGTAGTTTTAGACAGGGTTGTCAGGACGTCCGGACGCGGATGTCAGGTCGCGGACGCTGTGTCCGCAACGTCCGCTGACATTTGCGTCCTGGCGGACGCAGCATCCGCTAGTCCCCCGTCCGCCCGATTACGGCCGTCCGATCGATGCGCGGACTGATCTGGTCTGCACGATCTGGACGTCCGCCCCGCCCGTCCGCTTTCCGACAGCGGTTGGGACGCTGCGTCCGCTAGCGTCCGGACGTCCGGAAAACGGACACTATTTTGGAGCGGACGTTCAAATTCGTCAACCCTGGTTTTAGAGATTCAATAAAAAAATTTCAATTTTTAAACTTCCCCCAATCAAACGTCTACCTTAGCCTTTTAAAGGTTTTTAAACATTAGAAGAAATTTGAGGGCTCGAAATGCCCACAAGTTATCAAGTTGGGAATAGGACCCGTGCAACGTTAGGAACTATAAGAATTAGACTGTTGACGTGGTTGAGACCTTACAACATCATTGTCTCCAATTTTTTTTTAATTTTTTGAAAAAACAAAATCTAACAACAGATCCATTCCCTTTGCTACAAGGAACAATTGTGGGGAATAGGCTCAAAACAAGCTTCCAATGCCCTCAAATTTCTTCTAATGTATTGTTTCCAATCCAAAAAATGTGAATTTGAAAGTCAAAATTGAAATGCAAGGAGTTTTATCAAAATTACACAAATTTGAAAAGAGATTTTCTAAAAATGATAAAGTGTCCACCTCCCACATGTGTTCACAGTGCACTATCTTAATACATGTGCAAAGAATACAATTTTTATTTCTTGAAGATGCAAATGGTTGTGAAGAATCATCTTCAAGTTAAAAAAAACTTCTTTTTTAATTTGAATTATTTGAATTTTTTTCTATTTTATAAAAATCAAATTTCAAAGTATCTATTTTTTTGCATTTTCCATCACTCTTTTGTTGTGCAAAACTCTTAGAGATAAATTTTTCTAGGGCTAAATTTTCACATATGTACTAATTCAAATGCTTTACAAATTATCCATATTTTATTTTATTTAAAAAAATTTATTCCAAAAGTCATTATACTCTAATATTAAAGCCATTTTGAGCCAAAAACAATAGGTTTTTCTTGCAACTATCCATATTACAATATTCTAAGATTTATAATAATGCTCCCATCAAAGGCACCCAAGATTTGGTGTCAATCACCTTCAAAGCCTCAACTATACATTTCTGAAATACAAAATGTGGTGCATTAAAGGGGATTTGAGGGTGTAAAAAGATTGTGAGTTTACTAGATGTTCCCATAAACCCACCTTTGTTGTTCGCTTCTATGGAAACGAATTTGATGTGGTCAAGACCTTGCTACACTAGACAAAGAAATTAATGCATGCAAATAGCAATGTTAGTAGAAATTCATTATAAATGAAAGACAATTGAAAAAATCCATTAACAATCCATTGAATCAATAAATTTCCCATCTATCATTTGACTATCGACAATGAAATTTTTTTATGGCTTAATGGAGAAAGGAATTTAATGAAATTTTTTGAGATATTAGGGTAGAGGGGTTGTTTTTATAGTGAATTGTATTGTTCATCTTGAATCCTCAAAAACTATGCAATAATTTGAAATGAGAACTTAACCGCTCATTGTCAAAATATAGGAATTTTGTTCAAAGTGAAATTTCAAATCTAATTTGAGCATAGTAGAATACATTTTTTTCAAAAAAATTTGAACTAAGAAAATTTGTCAAAACAATTAAGGTTTCATCTCCAAAAATTTGTTTCACACTTAGAGCCTCTAATCAAAATTTATAGACAAAATTTAGAGAAGGATTAAAGGGACATTTTTTTTACAATCATCTTCTATGAATTTTGTTCATAAATTTTGATTGGAGGTTCTAAATCTCAAAAGAATTTCTAGAGATGAAAATTATATTGATTTACCAACTTTTATAGGTCAATTTTTTTTGAAAAAAATATAGTTTACTATACCTAAATAGGTCTAAAATTTTATTTTGCAAAAAATTCCTGCTTTGGAGTTAGACATAAACAGTTCAGATCCTACTGATTCCAATTTTATATATCCCACATGAGTTGCTTTATCTACTACTACCCTTCTTATATTAAAAAACTTGTCTTTTCTTCTTAACTCCCTTACACTAAGAGGCTTTTGAAGCTATGTTTTGTAGTTGCCAAATTTGTTTGATTTTGTGAATGTAAAGCCAAATTTTGATTAGTAATATTTTAATTAATTGGTTATTAGGAACAACGTGGCAAATCTTGGGCCATAAGTCCAACAATCATCAATGTTCTTGACATGTGCTCTTGAGCTTTCCATAAAGAATCTAGTAAGTACAAAGTTTAGTAGTTTTTGAAAAGAACGACAATGAGAACGAGGCTAAAACAATCTTCTGGAGGCCTCAAATTTCTTCTAATCTTTGATACTTTGATCAAAATAGAGTTGTAGTAGTCAAGTACATGACCATGACATATTTATGGCACCAAAGTTTAAAAGAAGTGAAGAACTCTATTACGCCATGTTAAGACGACAAAAAACATAAAGTATGAACTATATAAGAAGTTAGGTTACATCTCACACTACATGGAGATTATTGGCTCCATAAGAGTCTCTTGTACAAAAGTATCGTGACAATAGGCCTTCCATATTTGAGATATTTTGTTGGCAAAGACATAGTGAAGTACAACTAAGTTTGGCTACAATTGCACACATGAGAAAGAATGTTGGCAATCAATAACCACTTCATGTACATCTTTAAAATATGGCATGTACCAGCGTGGGGTTGCAGAATTGAGCCTTGCTAGCATTAGCTCCACTCAATGCCATCCTCTATAAGTAATGGCAGATGGAGCTTGAGCAAATTTTTTTTCTACTTTTTTATCCATTAATGGTTTGCACTCCTTCCTCACAAATGCAACTTTGTCTCTTTTGACTCGATTTGTCTAAAGCAGGTTGCTCTCCGATACATGAACTAGTTTTGTTTCTTTAGCATTTTGTATTTGTGCTTAGGACTTGCTTTGTGTAATCTCTTTTGCTAATGCTTTGAAGGTGTTCTTAGTGGTTAGAGTAAGCATGGAGGAAGAGAGTTTGTTGAGGTTGCTTCTCACAAGTAATCCTCTATCTTTTGTTGTCACGCTTTCTTCTCAAGTTCCTCCTTTTTTTACTTCCATTCCTACTTCTATACCTCCACCCTCTAAGCCACAAGCACCACTACAAGAGTGGCATTGGAGCAATGCCACTATGACATTTTTATTGTCATAGTGCAAAAAGCATATGGAGGCTTACAACTTTGTGATGATGCGACATCATTAGTGGGTGAGGATTCACAAGATCCTTATTGCTCAATTCTCTCAAAAATCTGGGAGGAAAGTGAAGTTGTTAGACAAGTGGAATAAATTGCAGAGCACATTTTTGAAGTTGAAGAAAGTGGCAAAACCAAATGGGTGTTGGTGTACATGATGATGGTGACAAATTTGTTTGCTATGATGAAATAAACATAATCTTTAGCTTTACAGCTAAGGCCAATGGTATATCGGGAGGGATATATCAAAGTGTACTTGTGCGGAAAAAGGTGACCTTGAACACACTTGTAGAAGTAATTGATGAGTACAATGAACATGGGGAGCCATCTCCACCACTATATTCAAGTCTATCTTCATCTATTCTTCATGAGAGCACTCAAAGTAGTCCATGAATACAATTAGCTAATTTACTTGATTGTCGTGGCAAAGATACTTCTTCACAACCAACTAAACAACCTAGAATTAAAAGGAAATTAATGAATGCATTAAACAAGTTGGTTAATTCCACAATTGAAATTGAGAAGTTGAGGATTGAAGCCGCCATAATTATGGGCAAAGATAATTGATCGAACATTAGAAGAGTAGGAAATTGAAACTTGAATTGTTTTGTTTGCAGCAAGCAAGTTGTGAGTACATGGCTCCTATATTTGTTGATGTGGTTAAAAAAATTTGGAATAGTTTTCATGTTATTAGCATTTTTAATAGTACTTTTTCCCCCTTAAATGCAATTATGTTTCATTTCATGTCTACTACATGTTGAATACAAATTATCACTTCTTTTGGAGGTTGAAATTGTGTCATTCTTTTTTCCTACTCATGTGTACCTACTTGATTCAATTGTTTATTGGCAATGAAATTCCATTTCATTTATTTCAATTTTTATAAATTTGAAGCATCCATATTTATTGGATTCATGGTCATTGCATCTTACTCCGTCACTCCATTATCATATATTAGGAACTTTGTTTGGAAATGACTTGTTTGTAGTTGATTTGTTTGCAATTGACTTCGTTGGGAATGACCTGTTTGGAAATGCTCTACGTTTGGAATTGATCCTCACATACCATTAATCTTATTTGGGAATTCAAGATTATTCAATTCAATATTGATTTGGTAGCTTGATTTGATACGCTTATTTTATTTTTATTTGTTAAAGGCTATTTTGAATAATTGTGCTCAAAATTGAACAAAAAATGAACATTTTAGAATATCTTATCAATTTCTTACAGAACTTGAATTGTACTAATTCAAACTACAAATGTTAGAGAGTACATGGTAAAAGAAAACACAACAGAAGTTATGGATTGAAGGACAAGACTATTTCAACATTAGGCTGTTGAAATGCTGAAAATGCTTTGCATTCTTTCAAAGATCTCTTTACATGTGACACTTATAAAATTGGCATGTGCAAAAATTATAAATTTATAGGACATAATACAAAAAATTTAAATTATATTTCTAATGCCATTAATTTTGCAAGATTTAGTGTATTTTAGGCTCATTTTGAATAACCTTGAACATAGGAAAATGAAGATTTGCAATGGACATCCATGCACGCAATATTAAATAGAAAAATCAAAATCGATTGTTTTGAAAATTGGATTGTGTATGCTAAACTAGAGTTCAAAAAAGGAGCATATTTGAAAAATTGAAATTATAAATACTAGTCATCTGGGTAGGTTTCATTTAACTTCAAAGTATTGTCAGAAATAGACTTTGCCTTAGTATGCAAATGCATGATATGTACATCACAATGGATTGCGGTCTACCCATGAGGCAAATGAAATCTCTTTCATGGCCTCTCGTGCTAATTTTACATACCAACCTTTATAAGGAAGTTGCATTCTTCCAACATGAAATTCAACACAAAAAAGATCATTTTGAAGTCTATCATCCGCAAATAGAGGCACACTTTGCCCCTTCAACTCACAATAGTTGAATAAAACACAACAAGCTAAGGTAACAAGAGCTACCTTATCAACTAACATTTTGAAACCTTTAAAAATGAGCCAATGATTTTTTAAAGCCTCAAATGCCTATTCAATAAATACTTTGCCATTATTGATAGTAGAGTCAAATTTAGACAAGTCATAGAGTATTTTAATAAGATATCCATTAAAATGAGAAGAAAAAAATAAACTTACCTAATTTGGTCCACCATAGCAAGATTACCTGGTTTGAAATTTTTAAGCTTGTATGGCCTACCAAATAAGCAATATCACCAACCAAATATGGTCTAATGTCCATTGCACCCAAGTAGATGACTAGCGTCCCTAGAATTTGTATTGTATTCAATTGTGGAATAAGGAAAGACACAAAAAATTGCCCACTATCATATACACTTCTAGGATGGCTTGTACAGACATTCCAAAACATCCTATTTGTGTCACACATTCCTTATAAAACAATGCTATGTAATTTTTTTTGATTGAAAAAATCTTGGAGTATGGAAGTGTATCGTGCACTTAAACAACATGGTAAAGGGATATGTCACACTCTTCACTTTGAAGCGTGCCCATACCACTTTAGTGAGCAAGGGGAGCATTGAGGTGACTCCACAAGCCTTGGTGAAAGGGACTAGGAGACCCAAGCAATGAGATGTCTTGTAAAGTTCTGATCAAGAAAAGTTGAATAGAGAGCTATTTATTCTTGAAAAGCTAATAAGAATATGCATCCATAGGGTCTAAAGAGCTTGAGATTCTAAGTTGGGAATCAAAATTTATGGCTCCTCAAAATTGGCAATCTCCCAACTATATTTCAAGGTGTTGCATGTGGGATGTGGAAGTAGGGATTTTGGAATGATCACTTGGGCGAATAAGGCATGCTACATACTATTGAAAAGCTTATAACATCATATTATTAGAATGATAAGGATAACAAAGAGATCAATTGTGATCTAAAAGTTATAGGCATCCAAAGAAGGAAGAAACTTAGAGAACTACTCTCATATAGGACTTGGATCTTTGAAGGGCCATAACTTTCTCAATATTTATTAGAAATAAGAAAGTAAATAGTCCATGGTAATCTACAAGAAGATTAAATTACAAAAATTTATTTGAATTTTGGATTTGAAACTTGAAATGTTATTCAAATGGGAAGTTTGGGAGTCCTTGAGGGTCTGATTTGGGAGAAAATAATTTGGAATCAAGTGGTCTTCCTAGATGGGGAGTGTCGTGAATGTTCTTGGAGATTCCTAAGATGGGAAGGGCTACCAAATACCACAAAAGAGTACTATAAAGAAAAGTGGTTTCCCTCTTCATTCTCAAATGGTGCAATAGGGAGCCCATAGTGGCTATGGGTGGTGAGGTTGGTGTTGGAGCCTCACCATCACTTGTGTGTTACTATGGAGTGCTTGTGCACTTCTTAATACCAATTAGATGTGTCCCACTCTACATTTGACCTCAATGTGAGTCTCAATTGATGAAACCCAATTAATGAATCTTGTAGTGAATCTTGATATGCAAATGATTGGGCCTAGTGGGGAGTTGGATTCATTTAAAGGTGGTTAGCATCAATGGAGATTAGTGCTACCACCGAGTATTTGGACATCAATGGAAGTTTTGCCACATGTTATCAAATGACACATTTTGTGTCTTGTAGGAGTTAAATGTTGGAACTAAAGTATTAGAAGTCATAGAGGAACAAAGAACCCCGTGACTAAACTAGAATCTAACATTATGGTGCGTAGCATTTGTAGTATTAGGACATCGTGACTCTTGGTATTACTAAGAGTTATGTATTATAAAGAGCACTTAGAGGTGAGCTTAAGGTGGTAACTGTCACTAAAAAGAGTGACAAGATATGGGTGCCGTTAATTGCACTATCTATATTTGGTAATCTTATAATGTCTCTAAAACTTTCTATAGTGTTCTATAGGCAATCATCATGAGGTTTGTAAATGAATTAGAAGAATAAACCATCTTCTACAGTCCCTAATGCTTGGTATAGCGGTATACAATCATAGTGTATGTGCAAATAGTAGATTCATGGCATCCATATAAGTTGCACATTCTAGCATAACATATACTATGTATTAATCAATATAAAATAAGTTTCACTTATTTTTTAACCAAAATGAGTGGCCTTACAAATCTCATAGGAGTAGAATGGAAGAAGGGTGTTTAAGTCAAACCTCATACTATTATTTTGCTAAGACTAGGTCTAAAGTCGTTATTTGAACTATTAAAGCTCTAAACTACTTTGATGTTGCCATTTTTTTGATAAATTTATGGATGAATATAATTGCAATGCTTCTCTTTGATAAGTTGAAAATAAAATTTCATAAGTAAAATCCTCAAAAAGATGTAAATCACTAGATGCAAGGCTAAATTTAGTGTCTATAGTACAATACAACACTTTAAAAGGATATTTTTGTCCAAATTTTTTATACTTCTCTAGTATACAACTATTAAAAAGTATTTTTAGTGATTAAATTTTAGACACAAAATAGTGTAATTTTTTAAATTATTTAAGTGATTATTGACATATTATTGATTAATTTTAAAAAACATTCAAACATTCAATTCCAAAAATAGCTTACATAGGGACCTTGAACTAAATAATATATATATTTTTTTTGTTCTAATACAATCATCATTAGGATTATTTTTTTATATTGAATTGGATGTTGATATATTTTTACTTTTGAATATTATAAAAAAATTTTAAAAATTAAAATTCTAACAAAAGAATCCTTTTCTAGTATATTATATGATTATATATATACATGTGATTTTTTTAGATTCAATCACATTATTATTCATTTGAAATAAAACCCTTTTTTGCCATTGAAAAACTTGACAAGATGAAATTTAAACTTTAATTAGAACTTTAGTAAAGAATTTTTTATTTTTTGAATAATAAAAAAAGTTATATTGCAAATTTGAATAGGTCTAACTCCTTCCTTGGTACCTTTGAGGGTAATTTGACCTACTAATAAATGAACTATAGCCTCAAACATTAAAAAAGCTATACGATAAGTTTGTCAATACCTCATATCCAACATTTGTGGAGAAGTATGTGAAGCATTGCCTTCTACATTAGAAGAATTTTGGAGGGACAAAGGGTCATTTCAAGGCATGTTTCCTTGCAATTCCCCCTATAGTTCAAGAATGCCATGCTATAAAAAAAATTTGAAAAAATCTTGTCTTGGAACATCCCTTATTCAAAGTCAGCATTCTAATCATCACTTAGCTTGATGTATTTAGTATGGAAGACTTGGCTAGTTTTTGTCTCAATTAAAGCAGTGAACATTTTGTTTTTCATCCAACTTCTCATTTTTTGCTACGATAATTTCATACTCTATTTTTCTCCTTGAGACAATAAGAATCACAAGGTCATATTGTATTGTAACCTTCAACAAATAAGATTGCAAAAAAGCTCTAACCAACCACAAACTCTATTTGTTTTATAAGAAAAACTTACAAATATAACCTCTATTTATTCCTTTGAGTCAAAATAGAGTCAAGAGTGTGTTTAAGGAATGATTACAAGATGTCAAACATATCCTATTTTTTCCAAAAAGAACATATGTCACATGTTTTCTTGAGATAAGTATACCAAAGCAAATATGAGTGTTTGGCCTAGTAATATCACGTTTGTAAATCCACTAGTAATGCAAAATACTTGTGCAAAATCTTCATGAGATGGGAGTATTTGGCTTTGCTACATGATTGTAAAAATTGCTCCATGAAGTTGCGACCCTCACTTGTGCCCATCCCAAAAACAAAACAAGCTAATGTCAAGTTAGTGAAGTGCACGAGGTGTCTTCAGGTCACAGCGCATGCTATAGCCTTTATAAGGAACAATTTACATAAACATGGCAAAAGAAAACCAAATAAAACATTTCATATTTGCATCATTTGTGAAATTGATTTCCACTAGGACGTTGTGACGCATCCATGACGTTTCCTTCTTTTAGAGTTACCCTAGAGTACACGCTTTAGATCAAGGTCCCAAATCAGTTCTTCAAGTACAACTATTCTACTTACTCCCTAACTTACACGTTGGTTCAAGGTCACAATTGGTTCTCAGGAGGAATCTTTCTATAATACTCAGATTAGTTACAGCACTTGCTCTAATAAGACACGAATCAAGGATAATCTATTTTCATCAAAGTGAATAGTGCACGGAGCTGGGCCCAGCAAGCTCATTGAACAATGCAAGGAGCTTTAGCCTTGGAGTTGAGAAAGTATCAGACCCTATTCATGACTTTCATTACCGTTTGGTGAATAACTCATTCCAAGTTATATAGTGGTACTATGGTGGCCATTCTTCATGTACACCTTTAGGTTTTAGGTTTTAGGTTTTAGGGTTTAGCTTCTATGTTTTTTAATATTGGAAATGTAAAATACACATATACCCTAACCATCTTTATAAGCAAGTTTTGTTAAGGTAATTGTCAGTTTTAATAAAAAACCTCAAGGTATACCCTGAGGCTAAAAATCACCAAGGATTATTTATGATTTGGTGGTTCAATTTAATATAACCTTGATCAGCTCAAGGACTTTAAAATCAGCAAGGTTTATGTAGCCTGAATATAGTATGGTGCCTGTAATGAAAGCAACTTGCTATCTAAGAATCTGTATCATGTAGAATCGATGGAAATCACCATCTAATTGTGAATTTTATTAATAGGAAATTGTCATTTGAAAATATAATTGTGTAAGCAACTTTGCTTACAACTACTGCTTAGTTCCTAATCAAGAATCTTACACTTGGTAAGAAAATCTAGAAAAAAAAAAAATTTAAATGACATAATAGTCGTTCATTTATTCTACCACATCACACAAGAGCTACTCTGAGTTCCAATGAGCTAAGAACCTCAGGGAATTCACAACCCTCTAGAATATGTGAATTTTCTCTAATGCAACGTTGTGGTGGATGTATTGGCATGGCTCAATTCACCATATGCGACATGGAAATCACTACCTCTACACCTTGGCAACAATAATTGGAAGCAACTGTTGTATAGTGAGACTTGCAATGTCAAGTGGAACAATGGGCACTACATGACGACATCTACAACCATAAAAAGTCAATAGTTGCACTAGAATTGCAAAGAAAACAAGAAAGGTGTGGATCACTATATCTACAATGTATTGGCTATAATCTCAACTACTCTTTGAAAAATACCTTAATGACTTTGCTATTACTACATTGTGATTGCTAACAAAGAAGTACTAGTACCCTACTCCAACAAACACTAGCAATCTAGCTATTAAACTCTATTTTTATCTTGCTTTTACTAGCGGGGAAATTTAAGCATGTCATTGAATGGTTAATTACTTCAAAATTTAACCAATTTTAAAAAAGATGGTAGTGAGTGGATTGAGGAATTTAGTATGTGATGTTGCTAGGGCAATTTGGCATTGGAAGCTATGTAACAAAGACAAGTTGAGTGTAAGCATGTGAAACTTATGAATGTATTACAGCTGTGACTATTCTTTAGTTATTGAGATTAGTGGTTTGATTATGTTAATTAAGTGAATTGGAGAGCAAATAAGCTCATATACTTGAAATTCTAAGTACTAATTGTTTGCAAAGTAGATATCTTAACTATAAAAATATTTATAGCCTTGTGTGTTAGATTGTTGAGTATGACTAATTAGGAAATAATTTACAAGAATTATTGGATAATTCTTAATATTCGTGTGTTATGTTCAATTTGAATCGATGGAAAAATCCATGTGTAATCAATTGTCGTGATTCAGTCATGAGCCTTAGTTAGTTGTTTGAGTGACAAATTTACGGTTCATTATAATTTCAATTAAGTAAGTGAGTTGTCTAAGAGTATTTTTAACATTGGTAAAGCTTCTGAGTACACTACAAATAAGTTGTGTAACTCATAGAGGCAAAAGCTTGGGTTTTGTGAATTGAATAACAATTGGTCAATGTGCATATTGGCAATTTGAGAATAAACTAATGAGTTGACAAGTGTGATAGTGTGTGTTTGTGGTTATGAATTAAGTTAATATAACCTAAACAATGGACAAATTGTGAATAAAGAATTCTTAGGATTATACTCTATAGAAGTTGTAAGAAATTGGATATATAACTTTTCAATGAGTTGAATGTCTGTGATGAGATGGAAGCATTCAAGCAAATTAACTGAACAAGTATTGGAAAGAATTAAGTTATATATTATAAATTGATATTATCATAATTTGGATGAATCTAGCAAGTGAGATGAACTAGTTGAATGGAAGTGAATTTGAATTCAATTTACAAATAAGGCAATACAATGTATGAGATTAGAACGGGAAGAATATGTATCCAAAAGTAAGTGCTTGGGTTTAGGATGTAAAACCATAAGGTATGTGAGATTGTAAATCTTTGAAAAATAATTTGGTTAGATTAGTATTTTATAATAATGAAAGGCTATGATGACATGAAGTAAGGAATTCTCAAATGATTTGGTGACAAATTAGCAAATTGAGTACAATTAAGTTAGCTAAAGTTTGTGTACTGTAGAGCTAGAGGGAGTTGGACAAATTGCAATGTGGCTATAGTATAGCATGTGGAAAAGCTAGAGGAGTTGTTGTGAAAGATGAGCAAATGGACAAGCTTCAAATAAATTGACAAGAATGCTTTTTCATAGACCATGCCTTGCATTAGTTAAACAATGATTTGCTATAGCTTAGGAATTTAAATTGTCATCCAAATAGACAATTAGACTAGTTGAATGATAGACAAAAATAATTTACCAAATGGTAAAAATTATTAGAGATAACTAATGAACCGACTATATTTTATATTATATTATATATATACCTTGGCATTTTAACTACATGATAGGCCATTTGCATTGCATTTGCATGGACAAATTGAGGTTATATCAAGCCATGGTCAATTTGCTAACCCTTACCTTCTACGATATAGAATTGGAAATCCATACATTCATCAATAGCATTAGGATTGGATGGTTGTACTTTAGGAATAAGAGTGATATATGCTACATGATTGAACAATTTGAATCTTTAATCCCTTAACAAATCTAAAATCAACTGAATCTTCAAAACAAATGACTTTAGATACTAAAACCTCTTCTCTATGATAACCCCTTGTACTTTGTACAATACTTTGTAGTCTTGGGTTTTGTGAGGGAGAACTAAAACCTAAAGCACATAAGTTCTTTCAAAATTTGTTGACACTAGACTCTAAGGAAGAAGGCTTGCACAAACTATGCTTATTTTCCCCACTCAAGACAGTATCAGGACAGATCATTGAAACAACTGTTCCAGAAGATATATGATTTCATAAAGGTCTTCAAAGAGAACCTCGACGGTCGGACCAGACCTTCATCTGCAGGATCTTCAGAGCGTCACGACTGGAAGAACAAATCCTGTACTGTAGTGTGCCACCTCCGAATCCTCTCTACCGATAGTAGAATTAGCTGTCTTGGATTCTAGTAGGAACACCAAAGATTCCACCTAAAGTAGCAGTAAGTAAACACAAAAATAAACATAATTGCAGCTCTACGACAAGCGATGCACTTCCATTTGTGAGAAAAATAGAATGGGACAAAGGATCGAAACATCCACCTTTACAACAGGTTCTGCACCTTACAATCCAGGAACAATTTTCAAGTGTTTCCAGTCACCAACGCCTACATCTCACAGAACTTACAGCAGAGCTTTGCTACGAGCAATTGTTAGACCACAAAGTTGCATAAATGTGTGCAAATTGGCTGCAGCTCAGTTAAGTAGAAAGTTCGATTCGGACACTGCTAGTATTTCAAAGCCACCTCACAGCTATCCCTCCAGCACATTCTAAAAACAATAACGATACCATGTGCTTTGAAAATGGCTCCTAGAAACCCTAAACGCGACTCCTCATAGCAGTTTTGCAGAGGTTTCTCAACGCTTGCGAACGAAGTACGCTCGTCGGCATCTTCCTAAAGAAAGTCTTGGGTAGGGGAACGACAACCACGAATCGAGGAACCATGTAAAGCAGGATATACAGGAGATGTGCAATTACAGAGTTGAGTATTCTGAAACCCTAAACCCTATACACAAATCTTCCACCCTCGAGGGACAGCAACATAAAACTAAACACAAGTTGCAGCATTATGTCAATCAATGCCCTTCATCTTGTGGAAAAAGTCAGAGAAATAAAATGAAAGACTTCACTTCTGCGTTGAAAACCGTTACCTGAAACCCCACTGAATTTCGAAGAGTTTTGTCACCAAGACCTAATCACCTCTGCTTCACAGTATTTACAGTAGAGCTTTGCTACGAGGAAGGGCCGAAAAAGCAATTCAGACCCCGTCGTAACTCATTTCAAATTCTCTCCCCCGCCAAGCAATCTCGGAAAACAATCACGCCTGCATTTGGAAACAGCACCCTACAGCCTACTCCTCGGCGCGGATTTCTCCAGGCTTCCCATCGCCTTGGCTTTCGCTCGCAGCACGTGCTTCTGAATCTTCCCCGTCGCCGTTTTCGGCAATGGACCGAACACCACCGACCGAGGAATCATGTAATGGGGCATCTCCTTTCGACAGAACTGAATCACGTCCTCTTCCGTGATGGAAATCTTCCCATTCGGAGTGACGAACGCGCACGGCGACTCGCCCCAGCGCGCATCCGGACGCGCCACCACCGATGCTTCCAGAATGGCCGGGTGTCGGTACAAAATGCTCTCGACCTCCAAGGAACTGATATTCTCGCCTCCGGAGATGATGATGTCCTTCGCTCGGTCTTTGATCTCGATGTAGCCATCGGGATGCTTCACCGCGATGTCGCCGGAGTGGTACCAGCCCCCTTGGAAGCTCTCCTCGGTGGCTTTCGGGTTGTTCAAGTAGCCTTTCATCACCATGTTGCCTCGCATCACGACTTCCCCGAGGGAGGAGCCATCTGCCGGCACGGGCACCATCGTCTTCATGTCCACGACGTCCAGGCCTTCCAGACCCACGTAACGAACGCCCTGTCGGGAATTCAAACGCGCGCGCTCAGCAGCGGGGAGCGCGTCCCATTCCGGCTTCCAAGCGCAAATGGTGCTCGGTCCAAAAGTCTCGGTTAATCCGTAGGTGTGCGTAACGCGAAATCCCTGTTCGGCCATTTTGGACAAGACCACGGCGGGAGGCGCCGCCCCCGCGGTCATCACGTGACAAGGGTGCGAGAGAGAAACTCGCGCGGATGGGGGCGAGTTCACCAGCATGTTCAGCACCACGGGCGCGCCACAGAAATGCGTTATGCCGTGATCGCGAATTGCGTCGTAAATTCCTGCGGCGGTGACATGACGGAGACAGACGTTCGTACCTGCTTGGGCGGCGATTCCCCACGCGTAACACCAGCCGTTGCAATGGAAGAGCGGCAGCGTCCAAAGGTATACGGGGCCGATGGGAACCTCCCACACGAGGATGTTGCTAAGGGCGGAGACGTAGGCGCTGCGGTGGGAGAGCAGCACCCCCTTGGGACTCGAAGTTGTGCCAGACGTGTAACCCAGCGAGATCGAGTCCCACTCATCTGCGGGAGGTGACCACACAAACCCTGGATCGCCTTCACCAAGAAACGATTCGTACTCAATTGCGCCTCTCCCCACACAATCCGCCTGCCGGAGCTCGGTAACGACCAGAAGCGGGAGCTTGAACGAGCCCAGCTTGGAGCTCAGTATGTTGAGCGACTCCTCGACGAGTGGGAAAAACTCCGCATCAACGATCAACGCCTTCGATTTCGAATGCTCCAGAAAAAACGCGATCATGCGCGCATCCAGGCGGATGTTGATCGCGTTGATGATCATCCCCGCCATGGGCACGCCGAAATGAGCCTCGTAGATGCAAGGCACATTGGGAGCAACAACCGAGACGATGTCCCCAGGAGACAAGCCATGCTTTAGAAGCGCGGACGCCATTCGCCGGCATCGCTCGTAAGTCTGCGCCCAAGTGTAGTGCACATCCCCGTAGATCACCGAAGTTCGGTCGCCGTAAACAAACGCCGCGCGCTCGAGAAACCCCAGCGGAGTCAAGGGTGCGTAATTCGCTGCCACTTTGGGGAGCGTCGCCATCGCGGGCCGAGAGTGCAAATTGCAAATTGCGAATCGGCAAATTCTTGCGCAATGCAAACCCACCTTGCTCTGTGGGATCTAAACTACAAATCGAATCGAGCTCGGGCGCAGGTCAGATCCACGCCACCCAATCTCCGCTGCAGGAGTTACGATCCCGTGCCCGCATTCACTTACCCCGCGCGCTTCCCCTGTTCAGCTGACGCCGCTGCTCACAAGGATGAAGACCACGTTGACGGATCAAAGAGCAACTCGCGTGGGTTACAGTGGGATTTACTACCGAGACGTACCTCTGAGTATACATTGGAAAATTCCTCGTGGGCCCCAGGAATCCTTTGATAAGTTCTTCCGCAATGGAAACTTCCATGTTCGTTCCATTCCGGGTACGATTTCAACTTCCAAATCAGGATATTAAGAGAGAAACAGACGAGATTGTGGCAAGCTTTGATCCTCAAAACAGAAGTCAAAAGTTATGTCAAGAGAAGAGAGACACAAACAAGACTGTCAAGCGTTGATCCACAATATAGAAGTCGAAAGTAATTAGCGATGAGGAGCATGAAAGAACCAGTGGTATCACCACTTGCGAACCCTTCCTGCTGCTTTCGACTCTGAGGTGCACGTATCTTTTCTCTTTTGTGGGTTGTGTATTAGAAGGAAAATTTAACAAGGGAATTGACGAAATAAGGGCGGACTTCCATGCACGTGGAATTGACCAAACCTTGAAAAGAAGTTGAAAGAAATTCTGGATTTGTGCATTGAAGTATCCAGTTGTAGTAGTTGCGAGATGAGAATTAGGATAAGGTATGTTCACCTAAAATTGACACTCTCTTAAATGCAACACTTATCTACAACTAAGGTAGGAGGTCCTCAAATGGAGTTCTAAATATATTCCCTATCTAAGAACACATGATATGCTTCTTGAGATATCTATTACAGTTATTGATGAGTTAAGTAGGCTTAAATGAGCCATTTATAAACCTCTTACCTTATTCAAGATTTTAAGCTTGAAATCTTGAACAATTGTAGATAGGTGTACACCAAAAGAAAAGCATGTCGGAATCAACAAAAAACGTCATCTGAAATTTGTTGAAAAACCCTAAGGTAAATCAAACTATGACAATCCAAATGCTAGCCAATCCATCACAGGCATAAAATTTCTATTGATGCACATTTCAAGAACTAGAATGTACACCATTAGTACAATTTTGCTTGTGATGGGCTGGCTCCCATTTGGACTATCATAGGTAGAGTTACCTTATTTCCAGTGTATTCCATCACATTCCACACGTTAGAAATAGGATTTTCAACAAATTTTAGATGACATTTTTTGTTGGCTCTAACATGCTTTTCTTCTAGTGGTAGTCATTAGGAAAGTATTAGTTTTAGTTGCACATACCTTAGATGGTTAGTAAAACTTTTCAGGGGCTTATGAAAAGTATAAGTGTCAAGTTTGTGACTTTTAGAAAATAATTTTTAATCCCTAAATGCCTTAGGCACCAAATTTTGGTGTCTAAAATATTTTGAAATTAATTAAATCCTAACCAAGTTGATATTTTTAGTAGTTTGTATTTTTGAAAAATTATCTTTGAAGTTTAGTTTTTGCAATTAAAATCCAATTTTGAAAATGATTGATTATGATTTTTGTATTCAAGGTTTTATGCAAGAGAGTCCATAGCAATCTTGACTTTTTGGAGTGTTGAAGGTTCTTAGAAATGAACCTCAAATACAATAGATTTTGGAGAAAAATTCACATTAGAAATTCATTTAAAAAAATTATAAAATAGATTTTGAAAAGCCATAATTTAATTGGGGTTATGCATATTAGACCTTTTATTAACCTCATATTTTTGGTGACCAACTTTTTAGATTTGAAATGTGAAAAGAGAATTGAAAGACTTCATAGATTTAACACCTTCATGATCAAACATTATAATCTTTCAATTTAAAAGTGATATTGTTGTGTTTTCTTTTCCTAATTGATCTCTAACATGTCTAGTTTAAATTTGTACAATTACAATTCACAAAGAATTGATACAACTTACCAAAATGTTAGCTTTTTGTTCAATTTACAACAAATTCCCAAAAGGTCTTGGACATTTTGGGGCTCTGATTAAACTTTTGGATTGCTTTTAGTTTGACAAGGTAAAGTAACTTCTAAAATGTAGATACTTCTTCGGTTCCCACCGGCCTTCTGTAAAGACCAGAGTTTTTGTCTATCTATCTTTATCTATCTAAATACGTCTCATTCACATAGAACTAAAAGCATCGTAAACTCAACTATGGAGATTCCAACTCTCCAGAACTTGGAATTTCATTCCGGATTCCCACACAACTTGAACATTTGCTTTAAATCCTCAAGAAAAGAGAATGAGGTTGACGAAGCTTCAAATTGTAAATACAAATTGTTGAGAAACGAGTTCAAATGGATCGATGATGCTACAATTTCTGGATATGTTGTACATAATCCATTGAGCTATGGAGTTGCGAGCCGATTATGAGACATAACCCTCCTTTCCTAAACGAATAGGAATCTTCCAAGGCAAAATTCGATGGCTCAAAGGCTTGAAATTGACGACAGAAGATTCCGTGTTTAAATGCTTGTATGCTTATCCAAAATTAGAGCGTCAAATTATGGAGATCTCCAACTCTCTCAAGAAGGGATTAGAGGATGGGATTATTACATTAAATCACCCTCACTCTTTCCAATCGCTTCATAAGCCACAAAAACTCAGAAATGGATGACGAAGAAAATCCAGCACAATTCAAAGCATTCCACAACAACCTTTGCAGGAAATTCTGCACCAGGGCACCTGCAAGGACAAACGGAACAAGCATTCTGATCTACGGACCACCTAGGACAGCATTCTCCACATCCTCTCTGCTCAACGCATAACTGAACTTTCGCTCTACATCCCGGTCCAAATTACCAGGCCCCGATTTCAAGTACCTGCAAGATCATCACACACAGCTCAAGTAAGCCTCAAATATCACAAGGAAGAACGTCTGTTACCAGGCATACAAGGAAGAGGATACAAACCCGTTGGGATCTTGTCCCCTAGGAACTCATCTATTCGTACACTTGGTTGCACTTATCAGCAAGTGATACAAGCATGCTTACGGCTGCTACGGCTTCTAGTCTTCGGATGAAAATGGGCTTGTCTATTGATACTTCAACAGTGGTTTATCTCTTGCTTCAAATGATTGCATAAGAATTCATACATCATGATAAAACAATTTCATCTCAACAAAATTGACTCTTATAGTACACAAAGTGATTTCTCCACAGGTCTATACTGATCTCTCAAAATCACACTCGGTACATATTGGTTACAATGCTTCAAGTGACGCATTTAGTATCCTCTCCCGTCAGCCTCAAATGTCACAAGACCGCCAATTACCAGTCATATGTACCATGGATTCAAAAAAACGAGATGGGTTGGTTGCATAGAAAAGAGATCACTGAAACCTGATATATAACTCGGTGCTGTCAAGCGACAATTGTGCATGCCAGTCAGGTCGCTCAATCACCCACCCTGCGCGGTCATCTTTGCTTTGCATAAAGCCGAGACTCTGCAGCCATGCCTCAATGCCAGGGAGGCTGTGTGAGTACATTGGCACTTTCTTGTCTGGTAGAAAGTTTTCCCTATCCATGGTTGCCACTGCAGAAGCCATCAGCGACGAAAATCGTTGCTTCGTATTGGCAGGCCATACATTACCTGCAATTGAAACCACAAGTCTGTCAAACCGCAACCTGTTCATACCGCAATCATGTCGGGTGCAACCAACGGCAGAAAACAAGAAAAAGATAGAGCCGTGACAGAAATCATGACCACCGTTTCCAATAAAATTACATTGTTTCGGGGATTGTTCGACAGCATCACAAAGGAAATCTTCTGCTGAATATAGTCACAATGATTAAGTCACAAAGGCCTCCCCATGACAAGGCCCCCATTTTCAATATGGTCTGATAGATACTAATGCCTAAATTTACTGAAACCCTGTTAATTCCAAAGGAAGGAACTCCGGAATTTCAAAGCAGGTTCAGCATACCTCTCTGATGCCTGAAACCGTTCCCTGTCCATTGCAAGAACAGTTTACAATCACCATTGGTGCCTAACGGTCGGAGGTATCCCTGACATTGTACTAAAGTAGACGTCGGCAGCAGCATTGCAGCACCGAGGGCCATGGTTGTATTCTTCAACCGGGTCCTCAGTTCATCCTCCTATCTCAAGCAGCCTTCATTTCACCCATTCGCTTTCGCCACTGTCAATCTAAGCCACATTCCAATAAGTATGCTTAACCTAATTCAGAAGCTGAAACCCTAAAACCGATGCAAAAGATAAACCCTTGCTATTCAACCAATTCGGCACTAATTCATCGGCTAAGACGTTCCTCGCTCACTAGAACTGGGACATTACCCTTGTTGCAGCTTCGTCAAGCTAGCTGGAGAAAAACGGAGCTGAGAGAAACAACCCAAATCGTAGGTTGTAAATTACGAAAGCTATTCCTTCAACATCCTCCGTCCGCCCTCGTATAAACTGAAAGACTAGAATGGTGACTGCAGAAAAAGCTTTCAAGATTCTCCCCCTTCCACACCCACACTAATCAATTCCCCGCCCCTAAATGCCAACTAAACCCGAACAAAACGCCGTCACATTCCACCCATTCACTGATCAACCCACGCAACCTCTCTCCACTGAGCGAATCCTCAATCCTGTCAAAACCCAAACAATCGAGCACAACCCTCACAACCCCTCACAACTCAAAGCGAATTCCCAAGCTGCAGAAAGTGAATGAAACAGAGAACAAATTCCAGAGAATTCAAAGTCCACGTCAGTACCTGCTCCACCACGTTTGAATGCAGAAACAGGTTGCAGTCTGAGAAGCCGTCAGTTAGACAGACAGACTGAAAGAGAATCCCTAGATAACGTAGCAAGAGGATGAATTGCAGGAAGTCCAGCAAGGAATTGATTGCAGCAGAATGGTAAGGTACCTTAGATGCAGAACTTGTCTGACTTTGGGAGATTTTTGCGAGGTGGGCCGAGTGTCCGCCTTATCTTGAAAGGGAGCAAGTGGCTGTGTGCGAGAGAGGGCGTGCCATGTGCCGCCAGTGTGGCCATGGAGAGCCTACCGTCCGCGAGGTTGCGAGTGAAAAATCTCATTCCCTGCAGTGCTGGACGCGCGAGGAAAAAGCTTTGAAATATCGATTCGCTCTTCATTGGCCGGTGCTCAGATTCTCGGACGCCTTGGTTGGTCGTCTTCTTCTTCTTCTTACATTCGTGTTGGGACTTGGGACGGAGTATCTTGAAGATTTGGGAACATTTGAAGAAATTGAAGGCGGCCTTCGCCCTACACAAACTTGCCTCCCTTCTCCCCTAAGTGCTCAAAGCCTAAAGTTTCGAACTAAGATAAAGTCAAATCAATTCTACAATATCATAATCAATAACTCTCACGATAATAGAATAGCTATCAAATACTTATTATACATCTCATTTTACAAATGTAAATTTGGAAAAAATAAATCTCAACTTACATCTAACTTAACCTTTAAAGGACAAATTGGTAATCATGGAAATCATCCTTTTTGTTATAGTGTGAATCATCTACTTTAAAAAATTCAAAAATATTCATTAAAAGTCAAACTACTATAAAGGACCTCCCCTTTTTACACATAATTCTAAAGATGAATAGTTGCTCCTATCCTATATAGATGAATTTTCTCGTCCATTGGACAAAAAATGTCAACTTCATCATTTATGGATCAAAATAGTTCACTTTCTCTTTACAAAAGACAAAAAAAATCTTCTAATAAGTAGTAGGGACTAAACTAGTCTAGCACATTACATTAGATAGGTTATTACAATAAAGGAAGTTCATTTGCATTCATGACATTTGTATGGGGCCAAGGTCAAGACCAACAAACAATATTTCTTTAAAGACATTTACTACTTTAGAAAGTGTTTCTTATTAGAAGTTCTATTGTATTTCAAAACTCCTTCATATATTCATTTAGTAAATTTGTTCTTTATTTAATCCCAAATACCTAAAAAAATCTTACCTCAAGAATAGCCTTCTCCCATTGTCTTCACACTTATAAATTCACTCAACGACAAATATTGAGACTCCTTAGAAGATTTTTCAAGGCTCTAAAAGCCCATGAGTTATCAATTGTGGAAACTCTATGAGAACTCAACTATGCAATGACAATGTAGTAGTCTAATGTGGCTAAGCCCTTGCTATGTCATTGTCCAAAAAAAAATTCTTAAATCTTTTTTCCTAACTGCAAGCCATTCTCTAAGCTATAGAGAACAGTTGCAGGGGAATAGGCCTAAAATGGACTTTTAGAACCCCCCCCAAAAAAATCTTCTAATGTATAGACTTCAATAATTTTCAAATTAGTGGAAATTAGATATAATTAGAAGTTGCACCAATAGAGGTATTTTTGAATAGATAATCCTCCAATGTTTCTATAAAGGTTGAATTTGAGTTTTATACTTTATTTTTGTTTAATTCTTTCATTTAGATGCAATATAGATTAGAAAAGACTTCAATACCTTAAGAGGGTTTTGAAATTGAAATTAAAATTGAATATACATTTGAATTTGCAAGGTTGTGACTAAGAAAACATGATATTTTTTCTATATTTCTTAAACAACTTTCAAAGTTGAATGAACTAATAATCAACTTTAAACCTCTATATTTATAAATTGATTATAAAATTGAATTTACAAGGAATCAATTCATTTAGAATGGTAGATTGGTAGGATGTTCTTTGTACTACAAAAAAAAGGGGTGTTTTAAGTGAGTTTTTAAATATAGTTCTAAACATAAGATTATAAGTACTGACCTATAAGGTAATATACAACAAAATTTCACTAAAAATACATGTGTTTTAGTAAATTTTTATTGAAAATCTCCTTAATGGTCATTACTTATAATCTTATGTTTAGGACTATACTTAAAAACTCACTTAAAACACCTTTTTTCTTGTCATGTTGATTATTAACTTGTATGAGTTTTGGCATCCATGAGATGGATTGGGAATGTCACTTTAAGAGCTTTCAATAGGAGCTTCCCAAAATAGATGAAATACATTCATACATGTTGAACAACAAATTTTGTATATCTTTTAATGATGTGACTAACATCATTATAACATTCTTTAATAGTGAATGATGGGGATTTTACAAGTGTCATTGTACCAAGAACAATTCTTTATTTAGTAGTCCTTACAATTCATGGGCACACTTGAATTGAAGATTTTCTATATTAAAAAAAACTTTCAATTCATAGAAAGTAAAAGATATCTTGCTCTAAAATTCAAGAATGTTGCAATGGTCACTTGTTGCCTCATGATTTTTGGAAATATATTGATTCATGCAAAGATTGGAAGAAAAAAAACTTACAAAAATGAAGATCTTATGTCAAAATCTTTCTATAACTAAAATATGTTTTGTTGAAAAAGCTCTAGATCTACACTCTTGTTTCTACTAGGAACTCTTATTAGTTTAATACACTTAAGGTAGAAATACATATAAATGCCATTTTTAGTTCTTCAATACCTAAAAAATGAACTAAATTAAACACTTCTTGATTCAAAATCAACACAACTTTTTTAATGCAACTAATGAGGTGGGGATTTTTTGAAGCAACCAATGAGAGTTGAGACATTTTGTGCTTCAAAGGGATCTATTCAAGGTGAGTTTAATGTTACATATAGACTACACTTTGTTTTCAACTTAAAAATTTCATAAAATATTACTAAAGTGTCAAAAATTACAAAACCAATTGGGTTGCATTTCAAATTTGCTAATAATCTCATAAACCTTTCTTTGGTCACTTGATCTTTGAGAAAGTAGGACCATCAATAGTGCTGCTTCTAGTTGGATATCTTGAAGGAGTCAAAGGATCAATAAAACATTAAAACAAAAGTAGGACTTAAAAGTACATCTCTTTTATTGATAATATTGGTCAATAGGCCAATATAGAAATGATCTATAAACAAAGACTTCAGTTCAAAAATTATCATCAAATTATACTTTCAAATTGAACTTTGCAACACATCTTCCACATTTCTAAAAATTTGGACAGACTCAATAGACTTTAGTGGATAATAGAGTTAATCATAAAGATGATCCCCACTTGTAAGAGCAGTGTAAAAAGAAGGTTTAACTAAGAATAGCACAAAAAAAATACAACACCAAACTCCATCAAACACCAATTTGGTGCTCCACAGAGTTTCATCCTGTGTTTTTCTCAAACTCCAAACTCCAGCTCCTGGTGCCGCATTGCACACTTTACGATTAACTCTGATGTAATCTAAAGTTTACATCCACATTATAGACACCTTCGTATTAAAATGTATATAATGAACTATCCAAGTGTATCCATATTACACATCAGGGTCATCCAAGTCAGTGTTCAACCAACATTCAGGAGACAAAGAAGAGGAACAGGCAACATGATTAAATCGATAGTGCCGACAGACACTTTTGTGTCATTGGTTAGTGGCAAATAAATAATATGTCTTCGTCAATCAGAAACCAGCTCAACCGGCCTGGAGAACGGAGCAGAGGATGTCCTCTGATTCTGCATTCAAGCTAGAATAGATAATTTGTCGAACTACTGAAACGACAAATATTGTCGTCCCGAGTTCAAAACTATCAAAAAACCCTTTCAAAAGTCTGAGATAGCGAAATTTACAATGTGAGCTAGTGTGGGAAAGGCTGGAATCACAAGACCCCACGGGCGAGAAACCGAGAAAACCACTTGGCTGATTCCTTCAATTGCCTCTGTTGGTTGTTGTAGTCCACATACACCAGCCCAAAGCGCCTTGTGTAGCCCATCGCCCACTCAAAATTGTCCAGAAATGACCATGCGAAGTATCCTCGAACATCGGATCCATTTCTGCACTCAGCCACAGCTTCATTGTCAATTTGACATCAAGACTTTTTGTTCATAGATATTGTGCCAAGTTTGTGATCTATCAACAAGAGGATGTTCTTTAGATGCTATTCAAACTTCTACGAGTATAGTTCAGCATATTTTGTTCACGCAGTCAGATTGACTATCAAATAATAGTTAATTACTGACTTGATCGATCCATTTTATTTCGTCATTTCTGATCTCAGAACACAAAATTTCTAACGCCAACTCTCTGTGATATAGCTTAGTCAAGAACAGATTTCACAAAGTCTACTCAGACTCAAATAATAGAGCTTCGAACAAACCGTGCATTCATTTACTTTACTAACTCAAGGATATCCAAAAAATTTAGAAAGATTAGATAATGTTGTGAAAAAGACCAGAAACAAATTCGAAAATATTCTCAATAAAGAACTCTCATTTTGCCTTGGCAGAATTGAATCATTGATGACCTTCAATGACCTTACCTGATAGCATCAAGAACAGAGGAAAGATAATCTTCATAAAAAGAGACGCGCCGTGTATCGTTCAAAAAGTCTGCCACAGGCTTTGTTGCGCTATCGAGGTCATCCATACCTGAGTCCAAATAGAAAAAATTGTCAGCTTCCAAATTTCTCAAGGGACTTCTACAAATTTATGGATCACAAACCAGTACAGACAATCGATTTGTTTCCAGAGTTCTGGAATGAGGTTCCAACGGTTATGGCTCACCGTTTTCTGTGACAAATATCTGCGGGTTTTCGTATCGCTGTGTCATCCACACCAAAGTCTTTCCAAGACCCCAGGGCACTATAAAAAGCCATTCCGAAGCTGCCTGTAGAGGTTGCATGTCAGTTGGGTGCCTGGTGACGCTGCTTGTGGAATCGAAATCTCAAAAAACAATCTGTACGTGAATTGCCCTCTTGCAAATATAGACTAGAACAAGCATTTTGCCAAATACAGAAGGTTTAGAAATTGAGGTTTAGAATTTGGGGTTCAGAATTTAGGATTTATTAGAAAGCAAGAAATAATGTGTACCTGATCCCCAATTTGTGTTCCATTCTGCTCAACTGCAGCACCGAGTTAAACTCCGAGTCAGAAAAGGGTAAACAGAAACCCAATTTCAAATTCATGCACGAGTGATCCTAAATTTGGAACAGAAGCCTTCTCGTACCGAAAGCCTGAAGGCCCTGGTCCTGCCAGTTGTCGCTGGTGAGTGAATTCTCCGGAAGATGACCGCTGGATATCCACCTGGAAGTGTAGTGATTAATGCCTATGAAGTCCAAGGACCCTTTCAGCAACGCCAGCTCCTGCGGAGTGAATATAGGCAAGCGGTTGCCAACGTTTCTGCGCATTATCGCTGGGTAATCCCCACGGTAGATTGGATCCAAAAACCTGAAATAGCCCCCCGCGCACACACAAAATAAAACATAAGATGTTTGAATTAATAGGTACGCCTCACCACAAATGTTCGCTTTGAACTCTTACAAATGACTCTCTTTGAAAATTCAGTGAAGTAAATCCTACCTCACTAAACTAATAGAACCTCGACAAATTTAAATTTCCAATCGAATCAAGCATAGATATGCACAACATGAGATACACAAATTGGAAGATGCACATCAGTTCACCCTTGCTTTATTTTGCATTTCTACTTGCATCTTCTAGAAATTAGTATGTTTGATACTTCAAACGAGCGTGTTCTAGTATAGTTGGTTAGTAGCATCTCTCCAACCTTAAACGTATAATCAAATCTAGCATTGGAGTCGCATGACATAAATATAAAAGTTGGACGATGAAATTGAGGGTGAAACTCAACAACAACACTTCTGTTAGTTCAAAGTTTTGAAGAACCAAAGCTCCATCAATTTCAAGCCACTTGGATATAGCCCTCACAAAAAGAAGACGTGCATTGACGTTATCTTACCAGCCCAACTGGAAGAGCAAATGCTGCTCGGCAGCTTCCTTGTCAGTAGCAGAACTGGTCATAGGCTCGGCCCACTCCGCGTCCACCGAGATGCCTACCCTGCCGCCCTGCGTGGCCTTGAACTTCTTCCTGTAGATGTCCACAACCGCTGCATGCGCAAGCAGCACATGGTGGGCCGCCATGTAAGGCTCCGTTGCAGCATTCCCTGCAGGGCACGAGTTTCGGTCGGTGCATCTCCCAGGGGCATGTATACCTAAGCCGTAACCCAGCACTGTGAACGTCTTGGGCTCGTTGAAAGTCATCCAGTGCTTGACTCGGTCACCGAAAGCCGCGAAACATGCTTCGGCATACTGCGAAAAATCGTCCCTGCCATGAATAATTGGGTTCGAATATCAGAATTATAATTCACTAGATGGCACAAGAGCTATTCTAAAAAACTATTCAGAGTTTATGTTAGAAACTGCCCTCAAATAACGTTGCAATTGGTGCAATAACGTTGCAATCAGTGCACCTAGGTTTTTTGTGGAAAACTATCTCTACAAGAAAAGATAGGAGATGAAGAGAATGGGCTGAACAGTGGCACTCACACAACCCTGCGATCAATCCAGCCGTCATACTTGTCATAAAGAGACTGTGGAAGGTCCCAGTGGTATAGTGTCACATACGGTTGAATACCTACAAGTCCATAGTCATAGAATAGGTCTTAGATTACGAAAAGAACCCCTGAAAACTGCAACAAATGACACAAACAGCCGAGAAATTAAACAAACCTTTTTTGAGAAGGCCATTTATGAGGTTGTTGTAGTATGCTACTCCTTCTGGGTTCACCTCAGGCTTTGATCCACCTGCAAACCAATGCAACAAAAACTTTGAAAGACTTGCCAAACTAGAGGAAAAGCAATGAACCGAAGCATGTCATCGGTATAAAGACAAGTGGCTACCTCACTTGATGAGCAAGAAGAGAATTTGAGGAACCCAGTTTCTCATTTAGGTACCCTTTTAGGCAATATGAAAGACGACAAGAGAACAAAGTGCACTTCTTTTGAGCAGTATTGCTAAGAAGTCCATGATATGGAAAGGGAGAACGTTAATATATTAAGAGAGTGTTTTTAAGTGCGAACTTTGGAGAGGACCTGCAAGAACATGAAACGACGAGGTCTGGAGTCGTGAGGTTTGTGGCAGTATTTAAATATCAGCTCCGCTCATGTGCGCTGGAGTGACTCAATTCGAACAAAAAATGGTGCGGTAGCACCAGTTATGCCTGCGCGTTCTTTTATGTCCAATTTATTTGTGAGGTCGATCATGCAAGCCGGGTCTCGGACGCGGCAGATGTTGGTTGAATCCACTTTGGGGAAATTTGAAATGTGAGCAGCAACCCTGGCTCTATTTATTCTCTGTCAACGTTGCGGAGCTTCCAATTATCCTGGGCAACAGGTATGTATGTTCAGACCGTGCTCGGTACCTGTCCGGCGAGATTCGACTCTCACTGGGAAGAGCGCACCGTCACGGCCGGCAGGTCCCAAATCGATTGCTACGATGGATGGATTTCTCAGAGCAAGAATTCTATCATCGTAGCAATCAACCATCCGGACAGTCCGCGATTCCACGGACTTTGGTCGTACCGGAGTGTCACATCCGATGATTGTCATTCAACAACTCTATGAGTGTTTTTTTGTTCTTGGGCCATTCAGAAGGAACTCCACCAGCCCTCTCCCGATCTCCCGCAATCAAGGGGAGAGTTGCTGACCCAGGGCCTCTTCACGTTCGAAGACGAAGAGGGGTTCACATCCGATACATGATAACCAATCGACGCTAACGATCTGGGGTTGCGAAACTGGACTTCTATACGAAGTACAATAGAACCTGGTGCGATGTCATTAGGGTGTTTAGCAAGAAGAAATAAATGAAAATTTGTGCACATAAGAGAATGTGACGGATGAAATCGGGACACAGGTTGCATGTGATGTAAGATACTATGTCGACTAAGCCTAGAGGAGTGGTACAGCCTACCTCTGCTGTAGTGTTGTAACGCTCTAGCTCTCCATGAAACACCCAAGTAAATAGAAGTAAATTGGATAAAAAGGCACCCACTCACCCAGTTTCATGATCCTGGTCCAGGCGATGGAGAACCGATACGCGTCCACATTTAACTGAGACATCAAGTCTATGTCTTCCGCATATCTGTGGTACTGGTCACTTGCAACATCACCAGTCGTTCCATGAGGGTGATCCACAATCTTTCCTGCAACAAGACCACAACCATATCATCAAAATGGCACGGACACGCAAAATGTTGAGGCCAAGATATAGCTCTATGGACCTACTGGACAAGATGGCAAGAGGTCAAAATAGGCTAATCTAGACTAAGTGACCTTGCCCAATTCGCTAATTATGAGCGTAAATGGTATTTCAATCACTCCAGAAAATGGTCAAATGGACAAGACTACCTACAGAATGTGTTGCCATATAAGAATTCACGTCATTCTACAATGAATTGTTAAAGATTCTTTCTGTGGAAAATTTATAAAGTGCTTACAAACACCTCTACAACTAATCATTGCTAGATTATTTTTAATGTGGCTAGCCAAGGCTTGCCAAGATAAATGCAAATGGTATTGAGAGCACTCCGCAAAACTATCAAATGGGCAAAATCACCTTCAAAAAAGTGTTGTCGTATAAGCATTTAATGATCCATTGTCAAGATTCATTCTTCATGATCATGACCAAGTTGCGAAGTCCTTAAATAACAACTTCCAAACTTTGGATCCACCACATTGCTAGATTTCTTAAAATACGGACCCTAAATCAAAAGAAAGTATGAAAATTACGAACTGAGATCTTGTCACTCTTAGAGCATGTTACTAATTCCACACACACACACCGACTAGGTTAAGCAAAGCTTCAAAATTCGTTTACAATTCCAAGGCCTTCCCTAATTTTGAAAATCTCCATCCCCCAATTCCCTCACCGATTCATCCCCTAAACCCTAAACCCCAAACCCCAGAACAGAGGCGAGACTAACCTGGTTTCCGAGAGAATGTGTCCCAAATGCAAGCCTCCCGACCCCCTTCCTTCGCACCCCCTTCCACCTGCTCAAAACCAAAATCAAAAACACTCATCAAACGCAAAACCCAAGAACGCAATAACAGCGCAGAATCAAAGCAACAACAACGCAACATTAACGCAATCAAATGTAGCCCACCCCCACCTGAAAGGCCGCAGTGGCGGACCCGAAGACGAATCCATCAGGGAAGTGCGATCGGTGAAACAGCGGACAGAGGGTGGATCCATTCGTAGTGCCGTCCTTGCTGCAGGTCCCTCCCCCGACGATCACCCCGGTGTCGAGGCTGGGTGGTCTCGTGGGATCAGAGTCTCTCGGGAGTTGCAGGAAGAGCCAGACGATGGGTACGCCCAGCAGGACGCCGGCGGCGCATTGGAGCGCGTAGCCCAGAGATTTGCGTCGACTGAGCGACACGGGCAGCAGCGACATTGTGGAGGGGCGACAGTGGGACTCCGATGGGGGCTCTGTTGTGTAACTTGTGTCGTTTGGTGGGGAGAGGGGCGTCATCTCGGTGGCTGCCATGGCTGGGAGACTTGAGTGCAACCGCTGCAAGTGCGGCGCAGATGGCGCAGTCGCGGGAGGAGACTTCACCGCCACGAAGGGAGCGCTGCGCAGTCTTCGGCGACTCCCCCACATTTCCACGAACGAAGCCAAAGTGAGGGCCAGCCTCGCTGGGGGACCCTGAGAATTTCGGTCGGGACTGATGAATCGCAGGCAGAGGCAGAGACAGAAGAACTCCAATCATTCATAAAGAGTCGGTGCCTATGACCGTCTGGTCAAACATCTAAGTCCTCTGTCTTGGATACTTCATTTTGCCATTGAAAATGAATGAGATTTCTAATTTTTTTTTTCACAGAGAGTAAATCAGATGTTATCTACATGCCTGTAAAATTTTAGAATTTTTTGAAAGAATTTGAAATTACTATGAACTTTTGAAGAAAAGACAAAGAAAATTCATATCAAATATAAAATAAGCTCAAGAAAATTGAAAATTTCTCTACTGGTGTATATTATAGTGTAAAACATTTAGAACATTGTTTACAAATAAGAGAGGGGTCCTCTTTCTATATCCTTGTAAAAGACCCCCCTACAATGAACAAAATTGTCTTATATGGCACCTCAATCAATCCCAATCCTAGAATTAATTGATAGGTTGCTCCTAGGAATCTAACAAGCATAATACCTCCCTAGTATGGACAACACCATTGCTTGATTATAAAATTTTATGATCATGGTGTAAACCAAATTTCTATATTGTTCTATAATTAAAAACTCAATAAAATGTGGCAATAGGCTCAAAGTTCAAATGGCTAAAAAATACATAAATTTAGGAATTTTACAAAATTTCAAATTAAAGTAGAAAGTAGACTTGATAAGCTTCATTGCCATACCGGTCTCAAATTAAAAAAAGATCATATTCATGACTTAAATTCAGATTAAAAAAAAGGAGCAAAAATTGCCAAAATACACTACACAATGATTTGGATGTTCACACATATATACCCCTTGTCCCAAAGAGTCCAATTTATTTTTTGGATACAAACAATTGTTATCCATCCCCTACGAAGCTTTCTATTCATCAAAAGGACTTTATTGTCTTTGCTGACATTACAAGGTTAAGTTCCCAATGATTGTCTTCGAGAAGACAATACGAGCAACTTATAAATTACTTATCTTTGTAAGAAAGAAGACTATGTTTTATCAATAGTAACAAGGTACGAGGATTTGAACTAGTGCACTCTTGGTAGAGGTGGCTAACAACTCGAGTTTTAAAAATTGATAGTGAGAGAAGATGTCCAATCCACTAAGGCAAGTACAAGGCAACTTGCTAGTCTGACTCTAATGCTTCTTCTTTCTTCCTAGATGGTCAACTTGTTGAACTAGCCTAAAGAAGCTATGTTGAAAGGCCCAAGTTACACTAAGCCTAAACCAAGGGCTTTTTGAATTATCAAAGCACCGATTGGTTGAGAGATAGGCAAGCTCATGCCATTTTTCATATATATGAATAGTCCACTTGGAATCCTACTTGACCAAAATAAAGAATGTTTTGCAAATTTCTAAAAGTTTTTTTTCTAACCACTTCTTTATTGTAGGCCTAATGGAATTTTATAAAGAAGGATAAAACTGTCAAAAGTATATTTTTTGTTTATTTAATTGATTTTATTATTCAATATGTAAAATTTAAATATATGAAGGTATAGCTTGTTTGTTGTCTCTCTTGAATTTCCACCTAGACTATGAAAATTGTCCTTACTATTTTATTTTCTTTGACTCTTGCTTCTAATATCTATATACTCACTTCTAACAAAGTGAAGTATTTTAAGAGTGTCAATGGTCAATGGGTTGGCCCTAGTATGAACCACCTCTAAGTTAATGTATCTTCATCTAAAACATACATTTTCTTAAAATTTGGCATCTATGAACACTAATGGGGGGAAGCACAACAAGATGTTAGCAAATGAAATAAAAAAATGAATGCAATTGGTTTGATAGACAATTTGAATAAACTACAATTTTTAATGTAAAAGTTATAGGAACGTATATTGATTGATACTATTGACACTCAATTACTCTTAATCAAACATCCTTGAAATACAAAATGCTTCAACTTTCATTGGTTGCCTAAAAAAACTCTTCATCTTCCATAGGTTATTTATGGGAAAACAAGTGTTGAAGTAATGAAAATAATTTAATGATGACTCTCTAAAATAGTTGTAAAATAGGATCTATATGTAGTATCCATTCATATAGATCAATTAATACACAAACCAATATGTTTCAATAAAATTTGAAGACCCAAATTGAAAATTCATTCTAAAATTGATGGTAGATTGAATTTTTATAATAATTTTTTTCTTTCAATTCAAAATATTAAGTTTTAATCACAGGAATTTTTAAAGATTTTTATGTTACTTTAAAGAGTCATTTTTTGAATTGAAAAAGTTACTTTTGAGGCCAAACCTATCAATATTCTTTGAATTATAGAATAATTGCAAAATAAAGTCTTCAAAATCTATACCATAAAAACATTATAAAGTAGATACAAAAATCTTCATATAAATCAATAGATGAAAAAATACATTTGTGTGTGCTTGAGATATATTTGTGTTCATCAATTGTTTGAAATTTCAACACCTCATCTTTAAGGAGTTAAACCCCACTAGTTTTGTTCTCCAAAAGGATGGTGTTGCAAAAAGATATGCCTACCTTAGTGGAAGATGTATTGGTTCATTTTTTTAACATACAAATTGAACAAAGGATTCTAAAAATATGGATGATAAGTGCTCCAAGCCCCTCAAAATATTTTTTAGCCTCAATCTTCATATGTCAAGCAATGGTCTTTTGTATCTAAATTTAAACAACTTTCTACTATATTCTACTTGGTGAAAGGTTAATTGACTATGTATGAGATACATTTGGTGAATAAAAATGGACGACAAGAAATTTGAGGGCTCTTCAAAATAAATGTGATATTTGAGGTTGTTAAGTTACATGAACAAAGATGTAGATGCTAAAAGATGAGTTGATTTACATTTTCAAAATGTGAATTCATATATTAAACCATAATCATTTTTATAAATGCAAATTCATATACTAAACTACTTGTTTTTATATATGCCAATTCATATTCAAAATTTGTACTTTATTATGAAAGTTGAGCCAATGTATTCTCCTAAGAAGCAAGTTCAAAATTTATTGTAAGCTTTATGGCATAGCATGAGCCTATTCATTCTTTTTTTTTAAATGTACATTCAATATCTAAACCTCATGCAAAGTGCCAAGCATTGTTTCATACAAAAATCAATTTCAAATAAAATTACACAAAATAATCAAAATATATTAACAAAGTTTCAATTAATAATCCCCGACTATAAATATGGTTAGATGGTTTGAATTTCTCTCTAAACAAATATTGGACTTGGTGAAGAAAATTTGTCTAAATTCTAATATATAATTTGTATTAATCCTTGAAATATTTTGATGTTCAAAGGTACGAAACAACTTCAAAATACTTGTACCCAACACAAGGCTAAAATCTTCATCCATATTCATTCTTTATTAAATCTAAACATAGGATCATTTAGTTAACATGTTCAAGTACATTTTCCCTAAATTTTAGAGTAAATAGTTTCTACTAATTGCAAATTCAACACCCCTCAACTTCAAAATTTAGGCTTTTCTAGCCTTTCTAGGAAGGAAAGTTTGGTCTTCCAACATTTTTAGAAAAAAAATCAAGTATGTTTCATAACTCATACTCCCTTTGTCCCTCTAAAAACTCCCAAAACCTTTTCCACGAAGAATTAACTATATATTAGTCTTTGTACTAGTGATATATAAATTCAAAAGATAGTGATCTATCTTGTAGATTTATACTAAATCTCCAACTCAGGTACCATCATTCAAGCACCCAAAATCCACGGAAAGTATCATATTTGAGCATCCTTTATAAATGCTACTAGCTTATCAATCCTATTGATTTAAAGGCTGGTGGCAACAATGGAATTATGAAAATATCTACTTCCAACCTAAATACATACAAAAAAAAACCCTATCTCCCTTCATGAACAATCTTCATAGTGTCCAAATGGTCACTGAATCAATACAAATGTTTGAGAAAGCACCAAGTAGAAGGTGCCTCATAAGGGCAAGGCCAAGCTTTCTAGGAGAAGAATGCTCCCTAATCGCTTTCTACTTGCCTCCTCAAGGTCATCTAACATAGCCAACACTTATTCAATGGTCAAAATCAATAAACATAGTTTTTTAGTAGAACACAAATTGTACCTAATTTGGAGGTTTTTAGAAGGACAGAGGGAAAAAAATTTAGTCAATATACTAGAAAAATGGTCTCAAACATATTTAAAAAAATTAAACCAAATATGTTTCATATTCATCTTTAAAATTTTTATAAAAAAAGTGGAAGGTGATACCAAGTGAAAGAAAAAACTAAATTGCTAGTAATATTTACAAAAAATTGAGAATTTATAATCTCAATGGTAATTATATCCTAATATATAATATATCTCCTATATTTTCTTTTTACTTGTGAATTTTTTTTTAATTGAATTCAAAAAACAACTTCATATGTTTTTCTTACTTTTATTGTACAAAAAATATAACTTGTAATTTTCACTTCATTACTCAAAATTTGATGGTCCAAATGCTTTTGGATAGGTATCAATCTTTATAAGTAAATTATTTAATTTTTTTATTACAATATAATTTTAGTTGCTTATTTCAACATAAAAATTAGAAAAAAAAAAAACACCTTCTAATCCTTGCAACATTTATGGAAATGATGTGAATTGAAACAAAATTTTACACTTAGATTAGAATGATTAGCATCCATCCTAAAAGAATCATATGGGCAATTTTGTTAAAATGGCAGTATTCTAGATGCAGAGATGCCATTTGTAAGATGGAAACTTATTCTGAATGCCATTTGTACAATGCTTTCTCCCGCATGGGGCCATGAAACATTGTTGTATGTACGCATGGAAGGCGTAGGCATGTTGAACTGCTCACAAAACCAACAAAATTCACAACTCCAACACCTTTTTTTTCCAAAAACAATTCCATTTTTGCTGAGATGTTCACCCTTTTGCCAAAATAGTTTCCCACCATTTTACCACAATAATGCCATTTTAATGTAATTCCCTATTCATGCAAAAATCCCAAATTATGAAGTCAATAGAGCTTGTCTAAGTTTTCAAAAAAAACAAAGTAGGACCTTTAATCCTTTAGGAGTTAAGGGAAAAAGCATTATTCAATATTTTATGGCAACATGGTGTCTTGGGGAGGTGGTGTAAAGATGTGTTAGCAATTTTGTAAACATAGACGTTGTATATGGTAAAGAAGACCATTACAACTCATGCCACATGCTCCTTCATTATTGATGCTTGTCTAATAATTATGTTTTGAAGAGTCTATTCATTTAACCAAAATTTAACACCTAAAAGAGAAGTTATTTTCTAACATAACATCCCACCAATGATATTTTGGTTAAATGTTAATTAAATTTGTGAGTAGATGATTACAAGTATTATAAGAGCATCTTTAATTTCTAAACAATATATGGCATTCCAACACCATATATTTAATTTTTGAATGGTGTATAATTTGAACTTGAAATTTGTATCATCAAAAGTGCATCCAAAAGCACTTTGAGTAGGGACTAGAAAATTCAAATTTTAGACATTAGACAACCTCTTCAAAAGCAAAGGTAAATGTCATAAATTATAAAGGTCTTCACAAATCACAGTTATCAAAGCAAAATTTGGCCATTGATACTATAAATGTAGCCTAATGTGGTCACTCAAGGCAATTAGGGGTTATAGTGGCCTTGCACATCATACTTGCTTGAGCAAAATTTATCCAATATCACAACATTTTGGATTGCAAGTGGTCAAATCTTGCATTGGTACACATGCTTTGCCAATAACACTATAATTTATTATTGTCAAAGTAATGTTTAAATTCAATTATTGCTGATGCTATTCAAAGTCCGTTTGAATGCACTTCCAAATTCCAATGACACAATTTCAAGTTCTACTTATAAGCAGTGAAAAGTTAGAACCGTTGATCCATGTGTTTCAAGAAAAAATAAAAAATTACTGATGTTAGTGCCGTTATATTTGGCAGGCCTGGATACCGGTCCCATTAGCGGGCGCCCTACTGGTGGGAATCACAGCGGGGAAGCTCTTCACGAACATTGATGTGAAATTATAGCGTTTCAATCAGTTTAGCGTGCGAGGGTGAAGATGCACATATTAAGGATTAAGAGGCCTAGGGCACGGGTCCAGCGTGGGAACGGTAGGCATGCAATTCAATTCCTGATTTGGGATTTCTCGCCTGATGTGAGAGACATTATGCAGAATTCCAGGGAACTTAATGCAGACCATTCCTGTTCACAAGCTATCCAGTGCCGTTTACAAGTTAGGACAGCTACCTACCTTACGGCATTCCCAAGTGCACATTAATCACATGATTTGGGACTGATCAAAAGATCACTTGTCACTATCAAATTACGAGACGTCATTTCTGCATTGCAATGCATTAAATGAGATACACTCAGAGGGGAAATGTACTGAGGGAAATCACATTGCAATCTTACACAAATTTATGACTAATTCATATAATAAGAGCCACACCAAATTGCACTGAAGTTCGTAAAAGATGGATCCGATGTAGAAGAACTCCACTTCGCCACTCCACAGCTCGATTTTCCCATTCGTAACTCACAATCAAAGAGAGCCTTTCTTGAATTTTCTTTCTTCAAACAATTGGGTTTACATCATAGTGTTCACATCCCTATACTGTAGATGAACAGTCTCTGAAAACTGTGAGTCTAATCCAAGGGTAGATATACTTCGAAATTTTGAAAACTTTCATATTATTGATGAAGTAAAGATGTCACGCTTGAAGAAGAGTTAATGCGACAACCAAGAAAAATAACGTGAGTTCCAAATTAATATACTGGAATTCCAGAACCAGCAGTAACAAGAATAAGAATGAACTAGCTAGCTCCACAACTGTGCATCATTTGACACGCAGTGAAGTAGTTCCAAACAAAAATTGTAACAAACAAAGAGAGCAATCAACTCAATTCTTTAGATTCAGCCAAAACTACTAATTGAAATTAAGTCTACTCAAGCACGTATGTTAATCAAGCAAGGTCCTTCCTTGCAATCAGAGCTCATGAAATAGTTTTATGATTCGCAGGACCCCATACGTGATGAGCATGGCGAGCCAGCCTCCAGCCAGAACACGGAACGCGGCTTTGATCATGTTGGCACCTCCAAGACGAGCGCCGATGGCTCCGAACACAGCCAGGGCGACCGAGGCGGCAGCCACAATGGAGGCCAGTCTGTGGTGGTAGCTGGAGATGAAGGAGCCTGCCAGGAGAGGGACACCTCCTCCGAATGCGAAGGCTATGGCGGATGCCAGCGCTGCTTGGGTAGGGTTGGAAAGCTCGTCCAAGTCAATGCCCAGTTCGTCTCGGGCGTGCGCTTTTACTGCGTCCACTCTTGAAAGCTCCTCGGCTACCTGTAATAATCAGGAATGAAATATGTTACAATGTATGGAATGTTGCATGTAATCTCGTGCCAATCAAACTTGTCAGATTCGGTTCTACTAAAATAAATTCGCAAGGATTCTTTTAATCTTATGATCAGAGTATGAACTTGCTAGACATTGTTGGATAAATAGTAGAACTGTCCTAAAGTAATAGCATCAGAGGTTGTGGAATAAGTAATTCAAGGAATAATGATTTTGAGACCCCAGTGAAATGAACGAAATGAATTGCTAGTCATGTTAAGATAGCCGATTCCGTTAATTGGGACATACATCTAATCACAACTCGAATAACTAGGATAGCCATAGAACTACAGACGCGTATCCTGAAAGTTGGCAAAGTAAAGGAATACCACCAATTAAACGTTTTATGGTAACGTATTTCTGTATGTGACGATTTTAATTACCTGCTTGGCAAGATAGTACGAGAGTCCTCGGCTAACGTAGATTTGGGCGAGTTCTTCTAACTCCACGTCTGCGTTTCGGAGGTGCTCCTGCAGGCAATACAACACTCCACATCAGCAACGTCAGAGGAAAATGGCAGGGACACAGTAATTAGGTTTCAGAATGATTACAAATCAGTGGAAGATCGAGGCTCAAGAGAAAAATATGGGCTACAAGACAAGAGGGGAGGATCCCATTCTGAGATTCAATCTGTGGGAGCATGAGCTGAGTGAATGAGCCCTGATCTGCTGCAAAGGACAATTCATACCAAGTACACTCATTCCTTTATTAACCAGCGGATGAACGTTGCGCAACCCACACCCCAGGAAACATTCCAGATACAGTGTTACTTTGGGAGTTGTGAAGTCTGAAGAAACTGTGTACACAGATGAAGAATCCCATGTCTCGGTCGGTGTAACGACCACAATAATCACCAAAAACATGAGATCCCTGTGATCTCCTCAACAGGGAAATAAATCACATCACTCTAGAAACATGCAGGGCGGAGATGAAATATCCAGCACAAATAAAACAATCACAAGCTTTATGTCGTGCACTTCTAAATAGCTCAAATCTGAACGGTGAGAAAAACACTAAACCTTGCACACATTTCTGTGACTGCGCATGCTCCGACTAAAAGGAAACTCACAGATGCTAGTTTCTATATGATTCAAAATGAGTTAAGCAATGACACTCACGCTTTCAACCCGAACATATGCACCTAGAACATATTCTATATTCGCCATATGTCAAAGTGGAGATTGAAAGCCGTAGATAGAAAGTACTCAAGAACGACCAAAAACATCAACCAAAAACAATTAAAAACATATGGCGTTTGGACAAGAGGTTACCTTGCGTTCGATTTCGAGATCAGCAAGCTCACTATCCCGTTGCGAAAACACAGACACAAACTCTCCGATGGCCATGCTACACGCCCCAGCAATGAGTCCCGCGACGCCGCTGATGATGGTGGCCCTGCCGCCCTCGTTGCCCATGATCATTGCGTCCACGCCCAGCATCAGCGATGTGATTGACACCAGACCATCGTTGGCGCCCAACACAAGCGCTCTCAGCCACGGCGCCCTGTGGGAGTAGTGCGGACTGGGCTTGGTGCTTTCCAATTGACTCCCGTGTTGCAGTTGCAACTCGCCGTCGACGCGAGAGGCTTTGGTCGGAAAAATGGGCCTCTCCTCGATGTCGAAGTCAGAAGGGCGCCCTTGGCCTTGCAGATACGTGACGCGTCGCGATGCGGACAGCTCCGTGGCTTGGTCGGCAATCGGGACGCCCATCGCTCCAAGTCGATCGGTTACTGAAGTCTCCAAAGGAAACTGCAAATCCAGTGGCAAAATATATGCAGTATGATCGTTGGCAATTACGTATGCTTCAATTCTGGTTGAAGAAATCGAGCTCGCCCCAGCCAACTACCGCAGATCTTAGAACCGCAATTCCTCTTCGTCTGAGGCCAGGAAGCAGCTTAGTACCTCCAGTTTGGGGGTTGAGGAATGGTTGATTTTCAAGCCAGGGGATGGGAGCTGGTGTTTGCACTTCAGTTTGCAACAAACTGTTTAGCTGGTCTGCTTTGTAAGTCTGGGCTGCATTGCGAGTGTGTACTGCCTCACTCTAGTCATGAGCTAAAACCTCTCTAAAACCTCAGAGTAATGGTGACTGTCATTTGCAACGCTTTACTTGCTGGCTCCTTCGTTTGGAGCACAGCCGCAGCCGTAACCGAAAACAAGTGATGTCAATACTCAGTATCGAATATCAATAATCAAGCTAGCTTAATTAGAACGGAAGCAAAACGAGGTTTGCAACCAAAAATGACCTTGGGCTAATACTCATCAACTGTGTTACTAACGGAGAACCAATATTGCGCACTCCTGTATGCCCCCACAAGCAAGTAGTACGCTTTCCGACTCGAAAGCCTTCAACCTGCCAGTATTTCGGCTTGAAACCAATTTTTCAAGAATATATTATAACCAAGCATACCAGCATTCCAAGTAATCACAGTCACATACTTCCCCGGCGTCCTGAACACCGAAACATCTAACGGCCAATGCACTGTAGTAACCGTCCCATTGAGCAACTAGCTCAAAACCAAGTCCGAATTTCTACCTCATGCATGCACTCTTACGTCCAAGTAACATACAGGCATCGGTCCGATCTCAACCATATATACAGAACCAAGCCGGCCAACAGCAGGCAGTCCAGAAACAAGTGCAACTCCAAAAAGCAGCGTCGTCACTACCCCGATCCCTATGCAACGCAACCCGCAGTGGAGAGTTTGTGATCAGCAACGTAGAGTTCACAATTGGAATGAAACTCCAGCTATGATCAGAAGAGATCAGAATTGACTGAGCTTGGGTTGTGACTAGTAAGTGATCAGCTCCACTGAAAGCGGCGGCGGGGGCAGCTGAGTTTGTATTGGAAAAGGGCAGAGTGGAGGGCTGTAGGGCCCGAAAGGCGCGTGGACGACACATGAAGTGACGCTGGGCCGTCCGATGGGGATCGACGGCGGAGCGACGGAGGAATGGGCCCCGCGGGCGCGTGGTTCCCACTCGCCCCTGGCTCGAAGACTTCGCGGCGTGGCGTTACGTTGGCGTGGCGAGGGCTTGGTGTTTTTGGCGTCACTGCGCGTCACGGCCGCAGAGTAGTTAATGCGTCACGGATTGGCTGCAGGAGTGCTGCGATGTCCCATTCAAAAAATGGCATGTCCCCGCCCAGTGGTCGGGAAAAATGTTTTGAGCGTAAACTCTGAACTGCCCTGAGGATTCCTGTGGGTTTTCAGGGTGCCTTACGGACGCTTAACCCCTGACTGCCCAAGGCACCAAAATCTGGTGTTTGCAAAACTTTGAAGTTAAATAAAACCTAACCAAGTTTTAGTAGTTTATATTTTTGGAAAGTACTTCTTCAATTCTAGTTTTAGTATCAGAAATTCCGATCTTCAAAATAAATGATATTGATTTTTTCTATTCGAAATTTTGTGCAAGGGTACCCATTGCAATCTTGACTTCAAGTGCAAGTGTTGACTTCTTGACTTCTTGACTTCTTGATTTTGTGCAAGTGTTGAGAGCTCTTGGAAATAAGCCTCAAATACACTAAATCTTGGATAAAAAGTCACATTAAAAATTCATTTAAAAAACTCGTAGAGTAGATTTTAAGAAGCCATAAATTGATTGGAGTTATACATGTTGAGCCCTTTAACCCCTAAAGTCTTGTGACTATGTTTTCACTGGAAATGCTCAAAAACTTCCATTTTTAGAACAAGTACCAAATTTTTGAAAAAAAAATTCTTTTTAACACATGTAACCGTAGGATCTTGTAGGTGTCAAAAACATGTGGTAAAAATTTCAAGCATTTCTATGGCGTGGATTGCAAGATATTAGCATTCAAATTCACTAAAATCATTTTTTTGCCTTGCAAAAAATAGGGCAACTGCACTTCACAAGCTCACTTTCCTATAAAAAATTGACCAAAATGGTGATGCTTCTTTGGATTATTTTACTTAGATAAGTTGGTCACATGCTTGAAATTGTACAACATATGGGGAAAAAATAGTAAATTAGTAGTAGTAGAGAATGATTTAAAATGCTAAATTATTAAGAACTTAAATATGGAATTGAAAAATGCCTATCCCAAACCATTTACATCCTACAATTTTATTTTTTTCCAAAAATATTGAAAATTGATAAAAAGGTAAAAAGTAAAAAGTTCATTTTAGATTGGGGAATCTATAACTACCCACAAATAAAAAAATCCTTGTAGCTTCTGACTCTTTGATCAAAATGGAACGATTCAAAGCTCTCCATATACATATAACTTTAGAAAACCAATTTCAAATTTTTGTTTATGAAAAAAGTAATTTCTTTTATCTGTCCAAACTGTCCAATTACAAAAAACAATAACATATTAACCCCTAAAGTTCCATGACTCTATTTCCCCTAAAACCACTCAAAAATAGCCATTTTTAGTACAAGTACCAAATTTTTGGAAATTTTTTTTTGACACATATAACCATAGGATCTTGTAGAACAATAATTTAAAAAGATGTAGAAAAATTTTCAAAACTTTTCACTTTGTGGATTGCAAGATTTTAGCATTTAAATTGACGAAAAGCCTTTTTTTAACCCTACAAAAAAATAGGCAGCTGCACTTTACAAGCTCACTTTTCTATGAAAAAATGTTCAAAATGGTGGTGCTTCTTTGAATTTGCTTCCTTGGATTTCTTTGGTTCTGAACAAGTTGTTTTCATGCTTGAAAATTTTCAAGTCATTTGGAATTGTACAACATGTTGGAAAAAATAGTAAGTAGAAAGAGATAGAGAATGATTCAAAATATTTAATTGTTAAGAATTTAATTATGGAATTGAAAAATGTCAATCCCAATGGTTGTAATGTTCTTATAAAAAAATGTACATACTATGATTTTATTTTTTTCAAAAAATATTGAAAAATGAGTGAAATAAACAACTTCAAAGTTTATTTTAGAGTACAAAATCCATAATCGCTCGCAAACTAAAATTCCTCATATTTTTGACTCATTGATTGAAATGGAATGATTCAAAGCTTTCCACACATATAGAAATATAGAAATTCAATTTCAAATTTTTATTTTTGAAAAAAGTGAATTTTTCAGATCTGCCCGGACTGCCCAAGTTGAGAAACAAATAACATATTGGGCCATAACTTTTAACTCCTATTTCCAAATGTCATGAAATTTGTTGTATATGAAAGATATTCCTCGTCCACACCTTCTTGTAAAATTTCAGCCTTAAATATGGAAATTTCTGGTCACAATGACCTACCAAAAAATTCTGTACAGCCAAAAAATGCAGTTCAGTCCTTTAGAGGTTAAGCTATAACTTTTGACTTGTATTTCCAAATGTCATGAAATTTAGTGCATACGAAAGATATTCCTTGTTTCCACCCTCTATTAAAATTTGGGCCAAAAATATAGAAATTTCTACACACACCCCTACCGAAAAATTTTATGTAGCCAAAAAGCGTAGCTTGATCCTTTAGGGGTTAACCTCCTATATTTTTGGTCACCAACTTTTTAGATTTGACTTGTGAAAAGAGGATTGAAAGACTTCACATCACTTTTGTAGTTTGAACACCCTCATGGTCAAACATTATAATCTTTCATTCAATAGGTGACATTGTTGTGTTTTCTTTTCCTATGAGAATTCTAACATGTCTAGTTTGAATTTGTATGGTTACAATTGAGAAAAAATTGATACAACTTATCAAAATGTTGACATTTTGTTCAATTTAGAGCAAATTCCAAGAAGCTCAAAACAAACCTTGGGCATTTAGGGATTAACCCTTAAACGTCAACTAGAACATTTGGTATCTGATGGATGACACGGTATTTTTGTAATAGGGCAAAAATTCATCTATTCATCTGTGGAATTTTGTTGTCAAAAAGGGAAGGTCTTCTATAGTAGCTTGACTTTTAATGAATGCTTTTGCAATTTTTTAAGCCAAAAATTCACATAGTAATAGAAACTAATGATTTTTGTGGACACCCCTTTGTCATCTAAGGATTAATACCTAGAGGCCATGCCAATTTCCCTTTAGGCTATTTTACAAAATACAACAAACTTGATCTTTTTTTTAAATAATATTTTATAGAACAAGTTTTTTAAATTGAAATTTGACATTGCTTCAGGGCCAAGAATTGGCCTCCCATTTTTTATGAACCCAATGCAACGAGCTTAGCTCATGTCAAATTATGTCTTTTTTGAATAAAAAATTCATTTCATCAAATTTGCCCAACCTCTAGGTACTAAGGTTTTGGGATTGATTTCAATGTTTTGTCCAATCACAAGTGAGGATCTTTGGCCTTTGACAAAACAAATTGGCCTAGTTTCTAGGTGTTAAGCGATCTTTATTTGTAGAATATTGGGATTTTCGAAGATGCTTGTACAACAAGGGATTATCTTGCATGAGGCCAAAATGCAACAAAATTTCCATAAGAACTAAAGAAATTTTTCCTAATTATTTTTTATACCCTATGAGGAGTAATGACATGGAATATTTGGGTGTAAGGCTCCTATGAAAATCATGTGTTGGGCCTTACCCTCTTTACCTTCTACATAACCACCACCACCAAAATCCTAATTATATGAAATAGTAGGGTGTATTATTTCATATAATTAGGGTTTCAAATGGAATTACATGGATTTCTTTGTATAGTTACGGAGTTTGCTTACCTTGTTCATCTTGAACTTCGATCATCCACAAGAAATCTTTATGGGGCTAAATTTGTTGTATGTTGTTTATGCTAGGGCAACGCCACTCACCACACACATATTGTTAGAAAAAAAATGTCTCTTTGTTAGGCTCTACCTTCCTTGTTGACACTTTTTCTTCCACAATGCATGTCAACAAGTGACATTGTCCTACACATTACTAGTTACAATATTTCCTTCAATTCTCATATTCATCCAAGTTGTCAAGCAGTGGTCATAGTTGTTTAATCTATTTTTACTATATCATAAGTGTATGGCAAGGTTAGCACTAACATTTCTTATCTGGAACAATAAAGCTCTCAAGCCTTCTTAGCATTGGACGAGATCTAAAAGGAGCTAGGGATATAGGAATAAAAGTCTAATAAGAATGATATATTGTTTAAGTAAAAAGACATTGGGAGTCAATACCTCTTTGTTGAATTTCTTTTTCTAAAAAATAAGATTCATCATAAATTGGCTTAAAATAGAGTTTTCTTGCAAATATGTTTTTTCCACCAAAGATTTTTGTAAAAATAGTTTTCCTATAATTTTTTAATCTATTTTTAGGATTTTTTTCTATTGATTGTGATTTACAACCATGGTAATTAGAATTCTTCTAGAGTTTTTTTTGTAGGTTTTGCTTGTGCTTTAAAATCCAACCATGTTGCTTTTTCATTGACTCACTTGGGATTAACCACCAATTCTTCTCAAACATTGTTTGTACTTCCTTGGCAATAACAAAACACTTTGAGAAAGCATTTGCATCTAAATATTGAGAATAATCCTTAAGAGATTTGTAAAACATTATTTTGGACATGGTGCTTATCGTGTACTTGACATAGAAATACATGCATTGAAAAATTAAGGTATACAACAGTGAAAAAGTTTGTATTTATACTAAGTTAAATCCAATGACATATGACATTTCCAATTGTACCTCATGCACATCTAAGAAACTTCAAAATAGTCATTTATTCTATACATATGGTATCATAGTTTTGAACATGATAAAGTTTAGATGTTACTAGACATTGCCTTGAAATATGCTAATTGTTGAATTGTCAATTCAATAGTATATGTCTTGTCATATTTTAGTATGCAAGTTGAATTCTAAAAGTCAAATTAAATATCATATATTTGGTTCCCTACATACCTTTAAGGTCTAAATAGACCAAGGTTTAGGTGAGTGTACCTTACAACAACATAATTGGGTGCATGGGGGCTAATTTGTTGCCAAAGATCAATCTAATTTCAAAGTCAATAATAACTATATAGGAATTTTGAGGCATTACATGATATTTTAGAGGCAAGGGGGGCTATTTTCAAGCTTGTTTCCCTTGTTGTTCCCTTGGCAAGAAAAAAACACAACATTATTAAATTATTTTTAAATGAAAAATGATAAAAAATTTGATTTTTTGAAAAAATGACATAGCATTCTCTTGACCACGTTATACTGCATTGCTAGCAATGTTCCTAGCATTTTTATAGTTGGGGACCCTACAATCTTCTACAACCTTCAAATCTCATGTAATATTTTGTTGGACAATTGTTCACCGATTCTATCTGAGCCAAGAACTTGCAGCCCCACCCCCAAAAAAGAAACAGCTAAAAAATCTTGTAATGCCATCGTGGGCTATCAATGGAGGGGATTGAAGATGAACTCAAACTTGCAAATTTCCTCAAAACTTGGAGAGAGCTAAGGGCCGCTTCACACATGGGCCGAAGGTCAAGAGTTTGTCGGCCTCCACCAATCAAATTTCATAATACCTTGACTTTGGCCTCTCGACCCTTCACACAAGGCAACACAATCCAAAGTCCATCACCCTCCAAACTACTTACATGGTAACCCCATCTCCTATGTGGCAATGGCCTCATAATGGACTCTCGACCAAAGTTTAGATCATCACTTTGTGGTGACCCAAACTATACTCAAAAGTCCGTCGAAATTAGCATTTATTGCTCATTTATTTGGACTCTCGCCCAAAGTTTGGCCATGAACTCCCATGCCCTCTCAACTTGGTCGGCCCATGTGTGAAGCGCCCCTTGGTTGCCTAAGTTAAGTTATTGGCAGTTCGAGGAAGATTTTCAGGAATAGGCCTGATGAATCTCGTCTGTGAATGAAGCTTACTATTAGCAATTCTACATATAAAGTTTCTTCAGTCCTGCGTCTGCAATGATGGAACTGTCTCTTCACTTGCACTCAAAATGCACAGTAGAAAATGAAATTTGCCCTCCATGTGACTCCATCAAAAGGGAGGACTGCTGCACAGGTCTTCCTCCCAACCCCTGGAACAATCTTAGTACTTGACGGATACCTATAATCACTTCCTGCAACTCCCCGCACGGCATGTTTTTTTGTCATTGGAAACTGATGGTCTTCATTACCAAGTTTTTTAAGAAAACAACACACTGATCAAGGTGTCAAACATTTTAGTGCAGTGATAAAGTTCATAGGGAGGGGAGCTGCAGTAGGTGATTTGAAAAGGGGCTTTCAAATTGGCTTTTCCTCTTGTGAATGCCAGCATAGACAACAATAATCACGGCTGGTCTTGATCAACAAACTTAAGTCCCAACTAACTTGGTTTTGACATTGGTGCTCATCCGTCTTCAAGAGCTTAAGTTAAGTGGTGGTTGGAAATGTTTGTCCTGTTCTGATGCAACTCAAAGTGGAGGTTCTATTGTTGTGGAGCAATTAAGAAGAAGAGCTGAGGGCAGGCCAGGGCAGAGGGACAGACTTCAATGCCCAGATAGCTTAGCCAGGCCACTCTCCCAGTCCAGTTAATATATTCGGAGTCATGATTCTCCACTTCTTCGTCCTGGGCACTTCATCATGACGCTTCCTCACAATCAATCTCAGTATCTCACTGCTGGAGAAGATTGGACATCACTTCAATGGTAAACCAGACAAGCAAGGGTTTATTAGTTTTCTTAGGTTTGTTTTTTTCTCCTTTGACTGATTTCTTTTAGGTACTGTAAAGAAGACGACAAGCAAACCCCAATCTCAAGTGTGGATGGGGAGGTAGCTTAGTGGCACTTTACACTGAGGTAGATGGCTGTAGAAGCGACCCTTTGAGGGCTGATCCGCCTTTTTCATAGGTTTGCATGAACGGAAATATATTTAGCTCATTTTTCAGAGAAAGAAAAATGGATGCCGAACATAACACAAGTGGTTTCATATTTTTTGAAGCATTTTTGAATTAATTATGAATTTTCAAAGATTTCTGTAGTCGGTACCTATTTGTGACCATAGGTCTCCCAAATTTTGTCTATTGCAACTTCTAAAGTGATTTCTAAACCATGGAGGAAATGATTGGCTCTTGGAATAGAATAAATAATTATTTTTTTAATTCATTCAATAGCAACAATGGTCCATTTAAAGATCAGCTCCCATCCATTTTACAACCAACCATGGGGTGGTTGCAAGGAGAGGGTTGGCTGTCCAAGTTGAGAGGCTATGAGATTGAGTGGCCAAACGTTGTGGAGAATGCTAAGAAATGGGCAATAGATAGACAATGAAATAGAGCATTTAGAGCCTTTCGGCTTGGTCATAGTGTGAAGCCTCCAAAGGCCAAGCCCTTGGCAATGAACTCTCACATCCTCTTGATTTGGACGGCCATGGTGTGACACCTCTAAAGATCAAGTCCAAACAGTCCAAACCATACCATTTGTTTGACTTCTATCCTTCTCTCTCCACGTTAACCCCTACAATTTGATGTCTATATTTTCACCAAGAACACTCCAAAACTACCATTTTTAGTATAAGTACCAAATTTTTTTAAATCAAAACATTTTTGGACATATATAACCATGGGATCCTGTAGTATGTTGTTTTGAGAAGATGTGGAAAAAATTTCAGAAATTTCCACCATGTACATCGCACGATATTAGCATTTGAAGTGACAAAAATCCTTTTGGGGTCCTTCAAAAATTTGCATGAAAAACTATCCAAAATGGTGGCGCTTCATTGGATTCAATCTTCCAAGAGGCAAGTTGGCTACATGCTTGAATTTTTTAGATAATTTGGAATTATATAACATATAGGAAGAGTATAGTAAATAGAAAGAAGTAAAGAATGATTTAAAATACTAAATTGTTAAGAATTTAGTTATGGAATTGAAAAATGCCAATTATAATGGTTGTAATGTTGTAATAAACAATTTATATCCTATGATTTTATTTTCTCAATTTTTTTGAAAATTGAACTAGATAAGGGATTTTAAAGTTTATTTTCGAATAGGGCATCCATAACTACCTGCAAACTAAAACTCCTCATAACATTCATCTCATTAATCCAGATGGAAATGATTCAAAGTTTTCCACATATATAGAAATCTAGAAAATTAATTTCAAACTTTTATTTCCAAAAAAAATGTTTAAAAAAAAATTGGATTGACTGCCTAGCATTGAAAATTACATATTATACAATAACTTTTAAACCATGTAGTGAAAAGTTATGAAATTATTGGGCCTTAAAGCTACTCCTTGAGCACATTTTATGTGGAAACTTCACAAAAAAAAATCCATATGTAGTGAGCTGCCCAAAATTTCTATGTTGCCAAAAAACATAGTTTAGGCATTTAGGAATCAAGTCTCTTTCAATTTGACATCTTGCTAGGATATTTTTGATACAATGAATTTTTTTTTAGTGTAAATCAAATAAATTTTGAATTCACCTTAATGATAATTATTGCCTTCTATAGTTTCACAATTGAAAATTTATAAATAATTAATTGTGCTTCAAAAATTTGTACAACCACTTGCATTTGTCAAAGTAAATAAATCTTCATTTTCTATTTCATGCCAATGTTGCTAAATAATTTGCTTAGATGAATTTGGATTTGGATACTTTAAACCCACGCTTAAGTCTAAGTCCAAAAATGACTAAGAGTCCCCTTGGAGGACTCCAGTAGGTATATATGGTCTCAATTGTTTTAAAAAAAAACTCTTAGATGTGCCTTTTACTAGCTTTGTTCATGTCTATTTTTTGTATCAAATACATGGTTGAAAAGTTATAGCATTTTTGGGTGATTGGAAGGTCTAAGGTACGATGGACAAGCCAAAATCCATTGACTTCTAAAAGATGGCAATGGAGGGGGAGCAAAGGAGGTAAAGATGGAGTGGGCAGTGTTTTTTGTTCTTGTCACCTAGGGATGTAGGCAACCTCTAGTTGCCAAGAGATGAAGGCCAATGACTTGCATTTGCCAAATAAAACTCTTACAATGCATAGGGTGACATCCCAACTCACCCACACCTCCTATAACATCTAGAGGTGTCAAATTTCTACTAATTTGTAATTGAATTGCATGCATTTATCATTTCTTAGATGATTTGTGCATCTTGCATGTTGACAAATCTCACTTTGATCCCCACCGCACAATCACCCAATTGTCCAAGATTTTGCTACTTCATTGATTATTTATTGTAGATTCAATAATTAGCTTTGAAATCATGAGTTTTAAATTATTTTTATTATTATTTCCTAGTTAGGCTAGTTAATTAGCCAATTGGATGCTAAGTTATGTGAAAAAATATAATTAATTTGAATAGATATTGTTTTATACGAACATAAATGAGTGTGGTTGCTAGTTTGGATTTGGAAAGTTAGATTAAACGGAGTTGTTTGTACGAATTAAAATGTGAAGTTAAAAGTTGATTTTTGTTATATGAATGTATGACGATGATATTTGTATTTTGCAATTTTGTAATGATTAATCAAATTAGATTATGGTACTTTTAAGTATACATGTTACTATGTGTATCCAAGTTAGAATGTCATTGTAGTCCAAATTAAATGTGTGTGCACAAGCCCAAGTTGGAATTATTTGGAGTTATGTAAATTGTTGTTGTAGAGATTGAGAGATTGATGAATTAGATGTTAAGATTGCATACTAATTTGGAGGGTTGTGTCTTTTTTGTGTGTTGTAATTGTCTAATTTGATTGTCTTGTAGCACATCTATTTGAAATAGTCTCTTCTTCAAGTCACTTTGTGCAAAACAATGTCTTTTGCTCCAATAGTTTTTACAAACTCAGGTGGCACTTGTCACTCAACCTTCTTTCTAGGTTATCCCACCCCATGATTCATGGTTGATTGTTTCTTTTTTCCTGTGTTTTATAACGCAATGGTCATTGTCTCTTTGGAAATAATCTCTTTGAGCAAACTCCACTAGGATTTAGATTTCCTAATCAAATCTCCCAAATCATAACAACACCCACAAATTTTTAGAGTGTGCATTTGGAGGACCTTTGGTTGAATTTAAGTCTGTAGTTGCCATAAAAAGAGAAATTTGTGAGCTACATGATCTAAGCCATCAACTCAGAGCACTTAACTAATGCACAAACAACCAATTTTACCTCCGCATGCTAAATAAACATACACAAAAAAATCACCCCACAATATTACTGACCTCCCAATTTTCTTCAATGTCAACTAAATTTTGTTACTAAACTCCTTCAATTCTCATCATGGGAGAATATAGACTAAAAGTAGATTACACATGCTATTCTTCTATTTACTCTTAAAAGAATGTACTAAGAAGACATTAAGGCATTGTCGAGCATTAGTGGTTTAGCTCATCAAGTAAGAAGACACGAGCAAAGAAAAAATTCTACATTGAGTGACAAAGAGATAATACTTTCTCTTACTCTATATACAACTTGCTTTGATTTGTGGTCATTTTTTTGTAAACTTTATATGAATTCTTTTAGATTGCTTGCAATAGACTATTGTTGCGGTGTAGTTTTAGATTGTTTTTGCTCTTGAAAAAAATGTTCAATAATCTACCATCTCCACTTGGACCTTCTCTATCTCTTCTAGATTATTCAACACTTTTGCATGATTCTCTCATTCTACTAGCTTTGCACAAGAATTTTTTTAGCATTGAGACAAAATACATTAGAGATTTTGACCACCAATTTTGTTAATAGTCAAGAATATGATATTGAAGCTAAAGAATCTAGTTGCAAAGAATTGGAGGATTGGATGGTGATTTTGATGATGAATTTTATGGTATTGAGAAGACTAAATCTCTTTAGATATTTGTTGATTGTTTGAAATACAATACAACCACAAGAATTTGACTCCAATCATAGGAAATGCTTCATGTTTGCACAAGTGTGTCTTGACAACAATTAAAAAAGCTTTTACACAATAATAGAGCCATTCAAAGACTACTTAGTGGGCAAAAGAGGGAAACCTTTGTTTAAAACCCTTGGTTGTAAAGGGCAGATTTCTTTAGCAGGGCCTAAGCCTCCCCCTCCCCAATAAAAGAGGTGTAGTTCCATTGGGGTTTGACCTCTCTAATGGCTATGGGCTAGGCCACTTAGGATCTAGTCTACATAATGAGGAAGGATTGAGACACCTATACAATTTGGGGTCTAGCCTCCTTGACTATGTTGTTGAGATTTAAAAGGAGGAAAAGAGACTTCATTTGGACCAAAGGAACTAAGGCGGAATTTGGAATCAAAATAAGGGGCAATCATAATGCATTACAAATATAAAGATTAGAAAAATAAAAGAGAGGAATTGGAGGAGGAAAATAAAAGGGACACGAAGGAGGGCAATTATTTAAGTGTATGGCATGTTTATATAGTGCATGGCAATTAATGACAATTTCAATCACCAAAGAGACATTCTTTAAGATTTACCCCTCCTACTTTACGATATGATTCAAAAAGTCTTATTGAGATGTACTACTGCAAGAATATTTTCAATGGGCACCTAGCACCTAAACCTACCAATATTATTTAAAAGATTAGTTTGATCTTTTTTTTGTCAATCCATTCATGTAGTTGGCATTTTCTAGTAACAAATCCATTAAAGACATCCTAAAAATAGTGCAAAATCAATGTCACTACAAAAAATAAATTTGGAAATTAGTAAAATATTTCAATGTGCATAAATTTCAGATCATCCAATTTTGGTAAATTAGTGTTCTATGCATAAATAGGACAATTCCCAACCTCTTTCCTTTGAAGACATTTGCTTATAGACATTTTTTAAGAATGTAAGACCAAAACGTCTCTTATTCTTTAGTCAATACTAAGATGAATTAGCCTATTGTGTGCAATATGATACTATTAAAAAAGTGTAGGAATAGATTCTAATGGTGGACAAGCAATAATTATAATTGAAAAAATAATTCTTGGGATTCATGTGATTTTTAAAAAAATTTACAAAAGTGTGTTGCCTTAGGTATTCTATTTCTTCCCATAGGCATGCTTGTCAACATTCAAAAAATAGCTATTGTAGAGTTTCAACCAACCATGTCAACTTAATACATGCTTAATATAGTCTATATATGAGTTCAAATATACAATGTAGCAAAATGGACATGATTTAGTTCTCAAATTCATTGAATATGTAGTTGTGGGATTTTCCAAATTGAAATTCTATGAAATTTAGTTAGATTTGTGACCACTATCCCCCACACCTTGACTTATGAAGCAAGATTGAATTGTATTCCTTCTTTGTTGGGTTTATCCTTTGGACAAAGACTACAACATTGACTTTCACATTCTAAACTTGAGTTTCCAAATCCTATCTACAATACAATTGCATTTACATTGCACTATGTGGTTGGAGTTTGGTTGCTCTATAACAAAATATGGTTAAAAAGAACTGCACTCAATTTTGAGTGCAGTTTTTTTTAACCATGTTTTACTATAGTGTTGGAGTGAACAAAACCTTAAGGTCGTATCACTCTTGTTTTTTTTATGACACTATCACTTTCCAAATAAAAAGGAAAAAAAAAATTCAACGTACAAGTAGAAGAAGCCGACCAATTTTTTTTATCACTCCTTTTTGATATTGCATGTTGCTTCTTTTCATGCAAGTAGAGATGAATAGTAATTAGCTATGGTGCAATTCCTAGCATAGTTGTTGCATACTATGATTGACTACAATTGGCTATAAGTCTTTCAATATTGCAACTAACCTTTGGTTGATTTTGTTTGCAGTCCTTGGTTAAAAATAGGAAGACCAATATGACAAATATGGGTCAAAGAAAATCTTTAGTTAGAAAATTCATGATAATTCATTTTTGAAAATTTCATTATTGAAAATTTATGGAATCCTTCCAAACTCTATTTCCATACGGAAAAAATTCCACCCTCAAGAAACCCGCTCTCTAGATACGTGTAATTGTTCAAGTGGTTGGAAATTAGTCGGCTATTGTAGCATTAGAAAAAATCTGAGCCTTGTGGAGAGCCGTTAAGGATTCAATTTTCGGCGTCTCGTAGTGCAATTATAGGATTTTTTTTTTAAATTGAAAAAATGATGAAAAATTGACATGGTGCTGACATGGTACAAATAGTGCCACATCAGTAGCTTTCAATTTAAAAAAAACAAAAAAACGTTGAAGTTCCTCTGTAATTGCACTGGGGTAGTTGCGGGCAGTTCAAAGCTTGTGGCCTTTCTGAGGCCTGAAACACAAGTGGTCAGGGTGTGTCCCCCCCTCTCTTATGCCAAGGGTGCATGCAGGGGAAAAAAAAAAGCCCCCCCTATTTGTGCCTGATTAATTTGTCTTCTAAGTTACACCTCTCCCAGATAATTTGGGGTCTCTGATTGCAAATTTAAGTTCAGAATCTGCATGGCAAATTTTTATCATTTGCAGCTATTAAAAAGTTCCAGTGTTCTCCCTCGGGGACAAGCGACAGAGAGGGTCAGGTCACCCCGGCCCATGCAAAGGTATTTACAAGGTGCATTGTTACAATCCATTGGAATTCACACATGCGGCAAAATAAGGGAAGAACGGAGATTGATTAATTTTGACAGGAGCATGACTTTTGTAGCCCCCTGCTCCTGCTCCTGCTGCTGCCCCATTTTCTGCTGCAGTCCTTTTTTCAGTTCTGACCCTGGTGACCTGGTCAATCCACAGCTAAGTGAATTATTGCAGTGAATCTCTCGGACATCACACTTAACTCAAACTTACAGTGCAGGCACCACCGGGTTCACTCGGGTATGGCCATTAAACTTGGAACCTAATTAACTTAATAACTTACGGCTCCACGTTTTATGAGGTCCTTCTTGTTTGTTCTCTTTGTTCCCAGCCAGGTCTTTTCGGGTGTCGGGTTCGTATTTTTACTCTGGCAATGCAATTCCGTTTCATTTGTTCCAAAATGAAAATAAATAAAACAATAAACTTAGGGCTCCACTCACTTCAAGTGTTCGAACTTATTATCATAACATAGGAAGAATGGGTGCCTGCTTTCTCACTCTCGCCAGCAGGCTGGCCTTCACTGAAAACATCCATGATCTCAAAAAAAGAAAAAGAAAAAAAAAGACATCCATGATCTCAAAAAAAGAAAAAGAAAAAAAAAGACATCCATGATCCATGATCCCCTTGACTTGACTTTCATGATTTCAATTAGACTTCAGTTGCAAAAAAAATAAAAATAAAAACATCAATGCAAGGGAATGCAGAATGGCCTTTTGCATTTATGTGTTTCCATGCTGTGAGTATTGAATGTTGGCCTTGGCATAGCCTTTGATCCACTGTTGCACAGACTGACTCAATAGAGTGGAGGAATCTCAACTTCATACCAATGAGTCCATCTTCCTTTCAGTTAACCCTGGAATGACAACGGACTGGTCACCATGGATATCATCTGTTTCAGGTATTGTGTGCATTTTTGGATTAAAAAGAAGGAGATGAAAAAGCAATCGTTGGAAAGTCAAACTATTGTAGAAGATTTGTCTTTTTCTCATTTCTCACTTATATTGGAGGATGGATAGTTGTACTTCTGTCTTGCATGGAGAGATTCTTTGTCATTCATCAACTGATAAACATCCATTGATTCATTTATGAATTAACCTTGTAAGGACGGGCCGGTCTCCATTGAAATCATCATTTTCTAATACCATGAGAAGCAATTGCTTAAAAAAATGAAAAAAATATTCATTGAAAGTCAAACTACTATAGAAGAAGTTCCCTTTTCACAACAAAATATGGAGGATGAATAATTGCACTTCTGTACTATATGGAAGAATTCTTCATCATCCATCAGACACTTAGCGTCTGTGGTGGCCTTACAGGGTAAAGCATGTTTATTAATATTGGGGTCTGCATTTTGGTTCTAGTAGTCAAAGGTAGTCATCAAAGGTCCTCATCAGACTTCCCTCCTTTGTAACAGACATCCAGGCCCAACACATAGATTTTTCAGGAAATTTGATGATACTTGGCTTAGAACTCCATTCTTTGGAAAAACCTATGTGTGGGATTTTTGTGTAAATTAGGGTTGTTGGTTAGTGGTTTGGGTGGTACTTGAGTTGTTAGTCTCCATGGCAGTTTGTTCTTGGTCTATTCTTGGAATAAATTATAGGTTTCAAAAAAGAAAAATCCTAATTAGAAGGCACCCCGTGGGTGGGGGTGTTGTCCCCCTGTTAGACACAAGAAGCTTCTCCTCCGCAACAACCTGTAGCATTCGGCTCCCTTCATATATTCGTCTGGTCTGTTTTTTAGTTTGTTGTCTGCTTCGTCTTCACTCCTTCCCACATAGTCACTTCTGACTGGTGGGCTTGTATTTTGCCCTTTCCAATGAAATTTAGTTTCATTTGTTTAACCCCTAAAGTTTCATGTCTATGTTTTCACCAAAAAAAACATTCCAAAATTGTCATTTTCAGTACAAGTATCAAATTCTTGAAAAAAAAGAATTTTGATATATGTAACAACAGGAACTTGTAGGTTGCTGAGTGGAGAACATATAGTAAAAATTTCAGAAATTTCCACCACGTGGATTGCAAGATATAAACATTCAAATTCACTCAAATCATTTTTTAGCCCTTGCGAATACTAAGGTAGTTGCACTTTTCTATGAAAAAATGTCCAAAATGGTGGTGCTTTTTTGGACTCTTTTTTCCAAACAAGTTGGCCACATGTTTGAAATTTTCAATTCAATTGGAATTGTACAACGTATAGGAAGTAGACAGTAGTAGAGAATGATTCAAAATGCTAAATTTTTAAGAATTTAATGACAGAATTTAAAAATGCCAATCCCAATGGTTGCAATGTTATAATAAACGATCTCCATAATGTGATTTAATTTTTTCCAAAAATATTGAAAATCAAGTAAGATAAAGGACTTCGAAGTATATTTTAGAGTAGAAAGTCCAAAATTGCCCGCAAACAAAAAATCCTCATAAACTTTTACTCATTGATGAAAATGGAATGATTCAAAGCTATTCACATATAAATAACTCTAGAAAACCAATTTCAAGTTTTTGTTCTTGAAAAAAATAATTTTTTCTAATTTGTTTGGACTACACATTTACAAAAGAAAAATAACATATTAGGCCATAACTTTTGACTAGTGTTTCCAAATGTCATAAAATTTAGTGTATATGAAAGATGTTCCTCGTCCCTACCTCTTGTTAAAAATTGGATCAAAAATACAGAAATATAGTCCATCTTCCACTAAAAATTCCATGTTAATTCTATTTTGCAAAAAAACAATTAAGAAAGTTGTGAAAACCTCTTGTTGTCTAATTCTACACACTTGCAAAAATTTACCCACTTAAAAAAATTGCTTTCCATATACATGAGACTACTTGAGTGATAAAAAATCAAACTTGCGTCCTTTAGTATTTCTTTTGTAAAACACAAAGGAGACACAAGTCTTTTTCAAAAATAGACAAAGTATGTGCTTTCAATGATAGTATTTCAATTTCTAATTTCCATACCAATTATTTATAATTTTATTTAATTTGTTGGACCATTTGCCATGATTATCATCATCATGCATTGACAATTGCTATGATTTTACAATTTGAAGTTGGGTAATCTCCAGATAAGACTTAAGAAAACAAGAAGATATGTATAACTTCCTAAGTTTTTTTTAGTTTTTTTTTTCATTTGTTTAATGAGGTGCCAAAGTGGTGATATAAAATTTTATAGTGGTCCTCTAAATTTCAACATTCATCCACATATTGGATAGAAAATATCACATTAGTACATATCAAATGTCCATATTTTCTATTTTCATCCACAATTTGGAAATTTCATCTAAGATTTCTTTAAAATTCGAATTTTTTTGGCAAAAAAACTTCACTTTTAGGCCCAATTTTTTTTTAAACATGTTAAAATAGTAACACATTTTAGCCAAATTATTTTTTTCTGGAAAGCCAAATAAAAGCCCTGTTCCCAACTGGGCAGTGCCAGTTGTGTGAATGGGTTTATCTGATAGAACATGTGAGGATTTTCAGGAGCATTCAAGTGATGCAGGTGGGGCAACAGACGGACTCTCAGTCAGTCATCTCACTCCTGACCCGAACCAATTCATAAATTCCACACCTTCCAAAACGCCCACCTCTCTCCCATCTAAGGGAGCCCATCCATTTCCAACCACTTATGGTAGCTGATCCATTGTCGACCACTTAAGCAATTCCGCATATCTGGAGCATACGTTTATTGAGTGCAGGAATTTTTTCATGTATAGAAACAAAGTTTGGAAGGATTCTATATTTTTTCAGAATTTTATTTCTGAAAATTTTATTACTACAAATTTTTTAGTTGAAGATTCTATTCGACCTATTCTTGTCATGTAAGTTGTCATCCTTCTATTTTTTTATTCTTTTAGTCTATTTGACTCTTGTGTATAAATAAAACTGTCAATTTGATATATTTACATTGCCAAGTCAATTACAATTGTAAAGATCACTTAAGAATTGAAATGGTGGCATTAGAAGATTTAGAAAGGTCAAGTTGACAGGATTTGAAGAAGGGTCAAATGGACTTGTGACTTTTAAAGTTGAAGAGTTGTCTTTCATTTTTGGGACTGTAAGTCCAAAGGTCTATTTTTGTTTTCCTGAATTCATACCAAAGTTGTATGACTCACATTGTACTTGTGCTCTAATTGTAATTGAATTTACAACTTTCAAAATTGTGATTTGTCTAATTGCTCCTTGTTGTGTGAGCTTGTTATGTGAAGATTGTGGATGGTGGTCCAGTTGTATATGAGATTGAATTATAGCCAAGTGGACTGTAAGTAATTGTATTGACAATGTGAGAGTATTGGTCTAGTTGATTGTGAGATAACATTGAGTGAGAGTGTTTGTCTAGTTGCCTTAAGGTGCAACTTACGTATTTGTGTGGATTTATCATCTAATTGACTATGCATTATAACTTGTATGTGAGCATTGAAGTATGGTCTAGTGGATGGAGAAATTAATTGTGTGCTTAATCTGATTTGTGAATGAGGAATCGGTTTGACTAGCTAAAGGTTCAGTTTGTGTATGTGCATTGTTGGTCAAATTGACAAAAAGTAATTGAAGTTGGATTTTGTGGTTAAGTCGACTAATTGAGATAACTGGAATTAGAATAGTCCATTAATTAAATTGTGTATGTGCGATTTCTAGGGAGTGGTACTAGAATCTATCTAATTGATGGAGTAGAAGTTGAAAAGTCTTACATGGATGTGTGAGTAATTTGTGGAATTGTTGAATTTGAATATAGTTGACTTGTTTGTAAGTTAAATTTTCAAAGTCTAATTGTGTGAGTGTGATCGAATGGCCATGTAAATTGTTGGAGATCAACTCATCAAGTTGTACAGCAAATGTAGGTTGAGGAGGAGTCCAATCGACTTGCAAGCTTACTAGACGAATCAATTACAATGTAAGTTGGTTTTGGCATTTGCTTAAGTCCAATTGTGATGCTAGTGTGTTGCTATAAGATGCAAATGGGATAATTGTTAAATCTAGTTGATTGAATTGATGCTAGATTTATAAAGTGGAACATGTATTATAAAAATTGATGAATTAAAATGTTTGAAATTATGAGGTCAAGTACCTTGAATTTGGAGTCTAATTGATTGCCCTACATAATGTATATGTTGTGTCAATTTGAATGTATGTCAATTGACCAAGCTATAAAATTACATGGAGAATTATTGCATTTGAATTGCAATTGTTGAATGGCTGAGTGGTTGGAGTTAGTGTTACAATTCAATTGACAAAAACTCGTGTATTAGCCATTGATTGCATGTTTGTCAAATTGACTGTAAAAGTGGATTAAAGAATTGTGATAAGTGTTAATTGAAAGGATGTTATTTGGAATTAATTCCATGCTAGAAAGAATTTAAACCATAAAGTCGAATTGATATGTTTATATTGTGAGTAAGTAGAAATTGAGTTAAGTCAATTTGATGATATGTGAAACTCGTTTATCTCCAAGGAGTGAATGTGAATTGTAGAACAGATTGAAATTCTAAGATTGTGTAATGCATTGTTGCTTAAATTAAATTGTGCTGGATTCTTCGTCTATATTAATATGTTTGCAATCTAATTAACAGCCCATGTGTAAGCAAATGCATAAGATGCTTAACTAAATTATGGTTAATTGAATTTCATTATGGTCTTGTATGTCAATTGTCTAATAGCATGTTGAAGTTGGTGAGTGTCTAATTGACCATATTTGAGTGTGCAATGTGTAATTCAAATAATGGACGAAGTTCAATTGATGGAAAGAATTTCAATTGAATTTCTACTATTAAAATGAATCATTGTAATTGGTAAAGTCTAAGAGGTTTGCAAATACTTGAGAGGTTCAATCTGATCAACTCTAGTTGACATAAGGCATTGTTGTTGTTCATTTTGGTCCAATCATAGTTGTGATCAGTTGATAAAACAAATTGACCACTTTGATCAGAAACTAAATCAAGTCTATTAAATCCATGTTGAATATGTTCAATTGGGAATTACAAAATATGTCCAATTGTACATAGAATATACTAAGTAGTTGAGATTTGCTTATCTTAACACCAACAAAATCTAATTGCTAAATTTGTAGTGAAGGTCAAGTCAATTGTGTAGTAGCTGGTTGTGGCAAGTCGATGATGATACAAAAATTGAATAGTGAACAGCTATAGAGTCTAGGTCCAATATCATGTAGTCTTACAATAATGCTAATTGATCCAACAACCAAAGCTGAATAAAGAATGAAAGTAAATTGACCTTGAGAAAGATCGAGCATCAGGGCTCAAGAGAAGATTAAGTAAAATAACATGAAAGAATAGATTCCTTTCTTTGAATTAATTGAGGTAGAAATATAAGAAATACATTATATAAACAAAATTTCTAAAAAGAGCATTACAAAGTAAAAATCATATAAACGAGTAGAATAGAAAATAAATTGTTTATGAATTTAGAAGCTTATGATATTGTATGAATATGAATAAATATATAAATATGAATATATTGAGTGGTTAGAGTATGCATAAGTAAATTGACCATGCCCTAGAAATTGACTTGAAATTTGACATGAGCCACACATTGGACAAGACTAGGACCCCATACATTGGGTCTATATTATAGCATTGGTATATAGATTGAGAAAATTGACATTAGGATCATACTTTGGGTTTCATTTTTATAAAACCAATCCAAAAACATACAAATAAGTATCCAAAATCTAAAATCAAGTGACCTTAGTCACACAAATGTTAAATGAATTGACCTGTCTTTAGGAATTAACCCCCTTATACTAGTTTTCTTGGGTTTTGTGAATAGATAAAATCTACATTATATAGGCCTTCCTATTTTCAACCATAGGTTTGGTTTTAAAATAAACAAAGACTACAACCAATCTCAATGTACCATGACTGTGTTGTAAATTGTGCCATAATTAATCTCCTAGTTTTCTCCTGTTGATTGGAAAGAATGTAGTCTATATGATGGGAATGGGTCCTAGTTGTCATAATGGACAGCATATTACTGTTCACGGACGAATCAGACCGATTTGGGCTGACCCGCTATCAACTTTGGAGCCCTGTAACTTTTGCAAAAAGTATCCAAATTGGGCATATGAGATGTTTTTCGGCATCTACAAAAATTTGTAGATGCCGAAAAACATCTCATATGCCCAATTTGGATACTTTTTGCAAAAGTTACAGGGCTCCAAAGTTGATAGCGGGTCAGCCCAAATCGGTCTGATTCGTCCGTGAACAGTAATATGCTGTCCATTATGACAACTAGGGAATGGATTCTGGTCAAAAATGGGTCGGCTACCATAAGCAATTATGGGTCTAAGGAGTGCAAATTTCCTTAGTATTTAAATTTTTCCCGATGTAGAAATAGAGTTTGGAAGATAATATAATTTTCAAATTTTTTTAATTAAAAATATGATTATCATAAATAAAAAAATTAGCTGAATTGTACTATATTACCTATACTGCTCATATAAACTTTTTTGTTTCCAACTATGGGCTAGTTGTAGAATCAACCAAGGGTTGGTTGCAATATTGAGAGCTTGACAACCAACGATAATGCACCACAATTACTACAAGAACTACACCATAATTTCACAAAAAGAGATCAGTCTATAGGTTGGAAATGGGAGGTGGGTGTGTGATTAGAAATGGGGCAATTCTTACATCTACAATCAATTTTAGAAGGATTGATTGACGAAATTTCCAACTTTTATTGTTTTTGTTTTTGAAACAAATGAAACTACTTGGACTTCAAATTTCATCAAAGGGAAGACAATCAATCCGGCTTGAGCGGCGGAGTGTTTAGCCTAGGCGAGAGGTGCCATTCAGACTTGTGGAAGGTACTAGAGCAAAAGACCTCATTTTTACATCGTGTTGAGAAACACTTGGAGGATGAGACTTTGCTTATCTTCACTGCTACAGTTGTAGTGAGCTAAAGTGAGTGATTTGTACAGGCCATAAGCTTACCAGCCATGATAGGCGAGATGTTCAATCCTGCATTTGAAGTGGGCCTACCAGCCAAAAGTCTCCTTAGGGGAAAATGCTGAATTTTTAAATTTTTCACAATGATTTTTAAAGAAGTTTTTTGAGCTGCAAGAGTTGCCCGTAGAACAAAGAAATCATATATTGTGCAATAACTTTTTGACCATGTAGTCAAAAGTTATGAAAATTATTAGGCCTTGAAGCTACTCCTTGGGGCACATGTTTTGTGAATTTTTCAGCAAAATAAAACAAAACTTCATTCGTAATGAGCTGCCCAAATTTGCTATGCAACCTAAAAAACAACTTGGTCCTTAAGGGGTTAAATCCTTGATACCAAGCTTTTTAAATGGGCTGTCAAATGTCAAAACCATTCCCATGAACTTTGGTGGCAAAAAAAATTAAGTGAATGTTTGGTGGACATATGCCACCTTATTTAGGATGAATTGATTTCATATAGTATTGTATAAAATTCTCCATGGGGTGTTTTTTGGTACTAGCCCTTTAACTATAAGATTAGCAAGTAGAGCCTCAATCTAGAGGGTTGGGTCAATTAAATTGATCCCTCCCTAGCCATGCGGTTGAATCATAGAATTCCATTCAACCTTGACTTTACAAAATCTCTCTCTGTTCGTTCCCGACCATATGTAATTCCGGATTAGTGATTTGATTTTCGATAAGGTGTCAACTTGGGGAGCTCAACATGAGGCTAGATACCATATTGATGCATACTAGTAGGACTTGGTTGGCTTCTAGGACTCTGCTTGTAAGTAAGAGTTTGGTAGTGTTCTAATAGGCTAATTTTTGTGTAAGGTTCTATAGTCCTATTTTAAACCTTTGGTTTATAAGGACTTTGAAACCAATTGCAAAGCCTAGGTATCTATTTGTCTCTCTTGGTTCTAACCAATGTAGAAGTACCTCAGTACCCCACTCAAAAGGTTTGGGTATGTTACTAATCCATATGGCCTTGGACTAGTACCAATTTTCATTGAAGTGTATTGTTTTGTGTACTATTTGATTTAATTTTATGAATATGATTTATGGAGTATATTTTACAATTATTGTTGAGATTCATGATTAAATTATTCTTTTCAAGTTGTATTTCTCAATAAGATACATCTTCACAAATGAATTAAAAAAATTTGGACTTTGCCTTGGTCCTTAACGGGGTAATATTTATTGAGGTAACAAACATGGAGGTTTGTGTGTAACAATTGGTTGTAAGAATGTCACTCTGGGAATTTTTGGGTGTCAAAAACACCACCTCCTAAAAAAATGGGAATCCCAAATGCCACCTCTTGTTGCTGTGTGTTCCTTTCAATTAAAATCGATAAAGATGTTCTGTAAAATGATTAGATAAATAAAGAAATGAAAAATGTAAGCATTTTGTAATTGTCTTTGAAAGATCATGAATTTTAATACCAGTAACTTTTTTCTTTAATCTATTTAATGTGGGTATTTAAATCACGAGAATCCCAGCATGCCCATACAAGTTGCACTGATCCTCGATGCACGACTCACCTTGGCATCAAATCTTTCTTGAGTTTCTTTTTCTTTTTCTTTTTTTTTCTTTGAAAACATGGTGTCAATTATCCCCTAAACATTAAGAGTCTTCTCCAGGATTGCCAATCTGAAAAAATTTATCATAAATAACTACTTGGAAGAATATTTTGGAATTGACAAACAAATGAAGGTTGTGCACTTTGAGTTTTAGATTCCATCTATATGGATAGATTCACCAATGCTATCACCAATATTTATCTACAAATTTTGAAAGGGAAATTTCAAAATTCCTTCTAAATTCAATTACAAGAAAAATATGATCATTTTTTGAGTAAAATTTATTCGAATGGATTTGAAATGAGGTTCTCTTCACATGGTGAATTTTTTGAATTTTTTAAATTCATGACTTTATTTTAGCAAATCTAGTTTTGAACTCAAAGTCAATGCAATTTTAGCTTTGGACAAATACTTGACATACTTCCACATTTGTAATTTTAGAAAAACATGAATTCTAGTAACACCCAATCCAACCATGAAATAGGACAACAACTTCACAAAGTATCTCCACAATTTAGGATGGCTTTCATCCAAGAAATAATGAGAAAAAAAATTGTTTTTCAATTTGTTCATCATTTAGAAATTGGATGTTAGAGCGCTTCGAGGTTGAAAAAAAAAATGAAAAACAAGCTCCATCCAACTCCCAAGGATAAGGAAGAGAAGGATCAAGGGATACTAGGGTTAGGTGTGTCAGGGTGAATTGACCCTCACTCATCCACCTTAAATCATTCTAGGGGGGTATGTAATAAAAAAAACTCTATTTTGTGCCTAAAAAAAATATCCTCTACAATGCACCTCCCCTTGTTAATTTGAGACCTCTGATTTCAAACATGAATTCAGAAATTGCAAATTTTATTATGTGTGGCAAATAAAAAAATTTAGTATTTTCCCTTGGGGACGACAGGGGGTCAGTTCACCCCGGCCGGTCAGGTGACACTGCAGAAATCAGTCCTTATTTTGTAATTTTAATTTTAATTGTACAAGTCTTCATTTAGTTTTCTTGCAGCACTCACTTGTGATGTGCGTACAGTACATTCTGCCCGCAAAAATACTCATTGTACTTAAGTTATGAGGGTCAAGTTTTTGTTTTTTTGTTTTTTTGAACTACGTACTACCAGTCTCATGGCTATTCAGTTGAACAAATATTAAGGTAGGAGGCTCATAAGTCGACCACTTAAGCACTGGAACAGAATTTTGGGCAGGTGAAACTCCTCAAAATATTTTCCAATAAATTTTCCTTGAAAGACAAGAGGAATTGGTATCTAATCCAAGTTATTTCATATTTTTTGGATTATTTCTGATTTAGTTATGAATTTTCAAACGAGAGGTGTCATAGGTCCCTATTTATGATCCTAGGTCTTTCATAAAGTGTTCACTGCAACTTCTAAAGAGAAATGGGAAAAGCAAGGAGACTGATTGGCTTTAGCAATAATGAATAATATTTTTTCTCGATTTTTCCAAGACTATGAGAGGCCAATTTAAGAACCACCTGCAATCCATTCCACTGCCATTTAGAGGGGTGGTTGTAAATGCGCTAACGGAGTTCGAGCCTCCCATCTTAATACCATCTTATTCATATTATCATCCGCAAATGTCTGTGTTTGTCCACTCAGTTTCGTAGGCTGATATTGTCTGCATGCTGGTTTCTCTGTCTGTCTGTTCCAATTTCGAAGCACGCTAATGTTTTTGTTGTTTTAAAACAAATGACACAAAATTTCATTGCCAAGGGTAGAATTAGGGTACAAAACCAGCAACTACAAGTGGCCTGGCAGGAAGGAAACAAAGCATTTTTATTTTTATTTTTAATTTTTAAACAAATGAAATAATCATAATAATATTTTCAAGCAAATGAAACTAAATACAAGTGGCCTGGTGGGAGAGCCAAGACAATGAACCAGAATGTCATTGCAAAAGGGAAAGAATAGAAACCACCACCCATATCATGTGGCTCCACACTCCATTCTTTGGCACTCGGCACGGCCTCGAAATTACTTGGCACTTGAAGAAGCCCACTTGTGGGACCCTAGTGTAAATTTGCATTTGAGTTTGTTTGTTCCTACATTCTTTCTCCAGGGCACTGTCCTCGGCTTTCGCTGTTTGTTCTTGGCTCATTTCTTAGAATAAACTCTGGATTTAAAAAATTAAAATTAAAATTAAAAACACCAGCCACAGGTGGCTTAGTGGGAAAGAGTAGCAAAGACCAACAAGACCACAACAACAAAGAAAAAGAAACACATTTTGCTTACCTACTGATCAACCATCCACCATCTGTGAGTTATGTGTAGGGCAATGCTCGAGGGGGAGGGTGTTTTGGAAAATAACGGGCCGACGAGGAGGCAGAAGCCCAATGAGGAGGCCTGTTATTTCTCAAAATGCCCGACAACAAGGAGCCATTGTCCGATGTAATTCGCAAATAGAAGGATGAAAAATCAAAGTCGGATGAGTAATCCGTAATGCCTGATCACACAAGAAAACCTGCACAGTCCGGCATTACGCTGCACAAGCCTCCCAAGAAATGAATGGGAAATTTCCCGAGAGGGTTTATGTAGCCCTTGTTCCATATAGGACTCTTACCACTATATGTGCCATTTCAGAACTGGAATGTCCACCACTAGTATAATTTTGCCTGAGATCCCCATAATTTTGCTTGTCATTTGAGTGCAACGGAGAGTTCGAAGGGAGAGAGACACCTGAAAGCGTCCCTGCACCCAATGGCGTCCCTTTCGAGGAAGGGGCGTCATTTCCGAACTTAAATGCGCACATACTCAACAGTGCTTATTGATTGTTGACTGACATTGTTACGCCATCTACAAAATCGCTTAGATTTTGCGTTTTCGAATGACGCCCCTTCCTAGAAAGGGACGCCACTGGGTGCAGGAACACTTTCAGGTGCCTCTCCCCTTATTATTTGGACTTTTGGGAGTGGTCAAAGCTCCTCCTCTTCTTCTTCTCATGGAATGATGGGAATCCCACAGCCAGCCAGGGTGATATCTAGACATACTTCTTGCTGCATGTCTGGGCTCCAGAGAAACTCAGAATCAGGTGCCTGCCTGTGCTGCGACACAGACTGGCCCCCGACACCCTCGCTCCGTCCCACCTCTGGGCAAACAGGCAGGCTGCCAAGCGCAACACATGTTGTCATGTATGGGCATTTAATGAAAATCTCAGGGAAACAGAGGAAAAAAAGTTCTCTCGGTAGGAATATATAGGAAATATGGGGATTGCAAATTTTTTTCAGAATTTTATTCCTGAAACTCAAATTGTTGTGAATTTTGGGAGTCAAAAAGCACTCCTCACCAATAGCCAATGTCTAAAGTCTTCTAATTCTCGTCATTCAAGAACTACTTTCCTGCGCACTACTTCCTACTTTTTTGCTCACTATTTTGGGACATGTAAGCTTACTATCACCTTATTAATCCCAATCTGGAAAAGGAGAAAAACACGTTCAAAGCTTCTATTGGAAATCTGTTAAGTTCCAACCTTGGTTGAAAATAGATGTAAGCTACATGTTAGGTATGAGTCCCCAATTGGATTTAGGTGTTTTATGCTCTATTGTAGTTTTATTTATTTATTTTAACTTAACCCCTAAAGTCCTCAACATGTTTTTTTGAGAACATAGTACTTTTGGATAGCTTGTTACAAACAAATTTTTAATTTTTTTTCTTTGGAATTTTCACAAAACATGAACTTGAGGAGTAACTTTAAGGCACAACAATTTGCATAACTTTTGACTATATGGTTAAAAAGTTATTGTATCATATGTCATTTTTAGCAAAGTGTGAGCAGCTAAAATTTTTTCTTGAAAATCATTCTTTAAGGAATAGAAGTTTGAAGTTAACTTTTTAGATTTATATCTTTGTAAAAAAATTTGAATTATTCCATTTTGATCAATGAGATGAATGTTATGAGGGTTTTAAGTTTGCGGATAGTTATGGAATCTCTACTCTAAAATAAACTTTGAAGTCCTTTATCTAACTCAATTTTCAATATTTTTGAAAACAATAAAAACATTAGGTGTACGTTGTTTATCAAAACATTACAACCATTGGGATTGGCATTTTTTAATTCCATAATAGAATTCTTAACAATTTAGTGTTTTGAATCATTCTCTACTTCTTTCTACTTTCTATTTTTTTCTATATATTGTACAATTTCAAATGATCTAAAAGTTTTTAAGCATGTAGAAAACTTGACTTGAAGAATGAACGTAAAGAATAACCACCATTTTGGACATTTTTTCATACAAATATGACCTTGTGAATGACAGCTGCCCATTTTTTGGCATAGCCAAAAAATCAAATTTTGTTTATTCAAACGCTAATATCTTACAATCTACATAGTGGAAAATTTTGAAATTTTTTTCACATATTTTCAAACCAATATACTACAAGATCCTATAATTACTTGTGTTCCAAAATGTTTTTTTTCCTAAAATTTGTTACACATACTAGAAATGGCAATTTTGGAGCTTTTTTTTTGTTGAAAACACAGTGAACACTTTTAGGGATTAAGTTAACTTTGGAGCCTTACTTACCTTGAAATATACTCACCCCAAATTGTAATCTCATTTACGGGTTTCAGTGAGCAATTGAAAGCTCATGTCTGGTGAAACAAGATTGATTTTACTTGCAGCTTGACACTTTGTCCACTTTTATTTAATGAATGAATGCACCATGAACCGCATTGAATCAATCTCTTAATAAGTTAATCATGGTTCCTCATTGAGATCATGAGAAATGACAAAGGGAGACACAACACCATTTTAATGGGAATGGGATCTTGTTCTTTGCAACAGAAAAGAAATTGTTCAATTTTCTTGTCGCTAAAAGAAAGAAAGACGAATGACTGCCTTTTTCTCGTGGGTTGATTGAATCCCTGGTTTATTTGTTTTTATGATAATTTTAAGGAAAGAAGAAATAAAAACAATAGCAATTGAAATCATTAAAATCCAATAAAGTATGAATTTATTATGAATTTTTCTTTTGTCACAATAGGAAAAATTTATTTATTGCAAAAGTAATTTAAATTGCATACCATCATGTCCTTGTTGGTCAACAATGCAAACAACAAAAGGAATATGTAACGAGCAAGCTACACTAAAGCCTTATGAAATAAACTTCATCCTTTTTCCACACTCTACGCACCACTTTAGGGCTAAAATTTGATTTATGATCAAACTTCATAAAAATAGTTTTAGTGTCTCTTGTTCTTTACTTAACCAATAGAGAACCAAACTATGTTTTTTTTGGCAACATTGAGATTTTAGGCAACTCGCTACAAATGGAATATTTGTTTCTTTTCTTCAAAATTTTCACACAACATCTAAGTGAGTTTCTTCTTTAACCCATTTAAGTTCTTTGACTATGTTTCAACCCAAAATGCAACAAAATTGTCATTTCTAGGACATGTACCGATTTATTTTTTAAAGCTTTTTTTGATACATGTAACCATAGGATCTTCTAGTAGAATGGTTTAAGAATATGTAGAAAAAATTTCAGAGAATTCCATTATATAGATTGACAAATATTAGCATTTTAATTCATAAAAATTTGTTTTTGGACCTTGTAAAAAACAAGGCAACTGCAAGTCACAAGCTCATTGTTCTATGAAAAAATGTTTAAAATGGTGGTTCTTGTTTGGATTTTTTTTCTTAACAAATTGACCATGTGCTTGAGAATTTTCATATTATTTGGAATTGTACAATAAATTGGGAAAAAATAGTAAGTAGATAATAGTAGAAAATGATTCAAAATACTAAATTGTTAAGAATTTAATTATGGAATTGAAAAATGCCATTTCCAATAGTAGAATGTTGTAATAAACAATTTACATCCTAGGATTTTATTTTTTTCCCAACATATTGAAAATTGAATAAGATAAGGACTTTAAAGTTTATTTAAGAGTAGAAAATCCAGAACTGCCTACAAAAAAAAGTCCTTATAACTTTTGACTCATTGATCAAAATGGAATGATTCAAAGCTCTCTATGTATATGTAATTCTAGATAACCAATTTCAAATTTTTGTATTTGAAATAAGTGATTATTTCTGATCTACCCAAATTGCCCAATTACAAAAAAAAATAACATTTGAAGCCATAACTTTTAACTTTTGTATTATAATGTCATGAAATTTTGTTCACATGATAAATAAACACGCTACCCACCTTCTATCAAAGTTTGGGCCAAGTGTATGCTAATTGGAGATCACAATAGTGTGCCAAAAATCATTATGTTGCCAAAATCAACAAGCTGGTCTTTTAGGAGTTACAGCCCAACAATTTTCATAATTTTTTATTACTTGGTTAATGAAATGAAATTTATGAAGAGTTTTAGTTTGTAGGCAACTATGTATTTTTTATTTTGAAATAAACTTTGAATTTCTTCATTTAACTCAATTTTTCAGTATTGTTCAAAATAATAAAATTGAAGGATGTAGATTACAACTATACAACCATTGGGATTGGCATTTTTCAATTCCATAACTAAATTCTTAACAATTTACTCCTTCCACCCCCAAATGATCTTTTTGTTGAACAAAATGTTCCAAATTAAGGCTAGAAATAGCATTTAAAAACCTATTTTGTATTATAAGTAGAGTTTGTGTGTTCTTATTGTTTAAAAAACTTTTGAAGCCCTTTTCAAAGTGTAGTTTTGGAGTACTAAAGAAAGGATTTGGGGTGAAAGGACATTTTCAAGAAGTAGTAGTGTATACTTGTTGAGTATGAGATCATTATTTTGAAGGCAATTAGTATGGGCCAACAACCATGTGTTGACTTCTTTTGTTATGCCTCCCAAAGCTATGTCTTTTTCAATTGAGCAACACTAAAAGAGATGCAAAAAATAAAAACAAACAATGTTGATTGACCCCTGGGGAGTTCACTTAGAGTGTCCATTAGAAACCATGAGCGAACAAGTGGTTTCTAATAAACTATAATTTCAACTTAAAACTTTGAGCTTTGTTTAATAATGACTATAGATTTCTATTGCCAAAATTTCCAACTCAAATAAAATATGAAATGATTTCTAAAAGAGGTTGAAAATGAACTAAAATGGCATGTTTTTCAACTCAAATAATTATAAAGAACACATTTAGATGACCATTGAATCAATATTCAACTCAAAATGAACTTTCAATAGAGAATTATTTTTATTCATTTTTTATTCATTTTTAAATCATTTTTTCTAATATAATATAGGGGTGTGAAAGTTATTTTTCAGTTCTACAATGTATCTTTTTACTTCAAAAATTTGTAACTAATTATTATTAACAAATATAAATATCAATAATTCAAAGCATAAACTTTTAAAGTAGGAAAATCTATTCATATATATATATATATAGGGGGTCCAAAGTTTTGTTTGCTAATGGACACTCTAAGTGAACTCCCCAAAGATTGACCCCTTTAGTCACTTCATTTGTTTTTTGATTGAAAATTGTACAAATGAAGGGGAAACTACTACTCAAAGTTGTTTTGTTGGTCCTAGATGTCAATCAAAAATTAGATTTGATTTATTCACAACAATATAGAGTGCAATAAAAATATCATTTTGGGATGGAGGGAGTAGTATTTTTAATCATTAGCCCCTTCTTTCTATTTATTATTTTTTTTCCTATATATTGTACAATTTTGAATGATTTTAAAATTTTAAAATATGTTACCAACTTGCCTTGAAGAATAAGTCCAAAGAAATACCAACAACACACATTTTTTCATACAAATGTGACCTTTTGAAGTGACTTGCCTTGTTTTTCCTAAGGCCAAAAAAGGGATTTTTAACAATTTAGACGCTAATATCTTGCAATCCCCATGGTGGAAATTTCTGGAATTTTTTTATACATTTTTAAAAACTAGTGTAATACAAGATCTTATAGTTACATGTGCCCATATTTATTTATTTTCTAAAATTTTGGTACTAGTACTAAAAATGGTAGTTTTGGAATGTTTTTGGTAAAATCATAGTCAAGGAATTTAGGGGTTAATATCCATAAGGACTTTATAAAAGGCAACTCTAAGTCTGTCAAACAAGCTACCATAGACTTTGTATTCAATCTTTACTAGAATCCATGTTAATACAAGTTTAACAAATTTGAAAGTGAAGTCAATACAAATCAAAAACCTCTCTTTCTACAACATCTAATACTACATAATATGCAATAAGAGAATTAGCAAAGAGTAGGTGGTTTGTGTATGATGTCAAAATGGAGAGACATGTGTTCTTGTGACCCTTCTAGAAAAGACATGTATTCTTGTGAACTCTTTGACTGCATAAATCCCAATAGGATGCACTAAGAGAGGTTCTACCTATATAAGCTACTCAAAAATCTATAATGTAGTGCTCCCAATTGCAAATAGAATGTGCTCAACTTCTTTGAAATGGTAGACAATTTATTTCCAAAGATACATTATTGTCACCTATACCTTGCATAAGGCCCTAAAGTTGGGTGATCTCCTTGTAATCACTGTATCACAAACTTGGAATAATTTTAATTAGATACTTAATCCGTAAATGATGCTGCATATATTTTGTGTAAAATGAATGATAAAGAATCCTTTTATGTAAGATACAAGTGCAATTATTTATCCTCGTAATTTTGTTGTAAAAAGGGAAGGTCTTCTATAATAGTTTGACTTTCAATAAGTGCTTTTGTATTTTTTTTAAGCCAAATGATTCCCATAGTAATCAAAGGGATGATTTTTGGAATCACTAGCTTGTCTTTTAAAGGTTAAAGGTCACTTTGTACTAAAAAAACATGTAAAAACAATTCCTACACCTTTACATCACATCAAACATACCAATTGAAAATGCATTGGAAGAGATTTGAGGGCATTAGATGTTTTTTTAGGCCTTAGGAAGATTATTTCAAAGTCATTTCCAAAACTATGAACAAACACACTATTGTACAGAATATTAAATTATTTTGAATTATTTTAAAGATTAATTTTTTAATTAAAATTATTTTAAAATTATTCATTAATAAATGAATTATTATTTATCTAACGTGTTAGGGTATTGGCCATGTCAAATTGCTAACCATCTAACATTCCTAAGTTGTTTGTGAGTTCCCGACAGTCCAAAAACCTGCAGTCTTCTTTTGGCCTAAGAAATCTTCTAATACTTGGATAAAACATTTTAGACCTATTCCTAATCTATGAACCAATATATTTTTGGTTACAAATTTTAAATATTAAAAAAAATAATTTTCAATTTATTAAATTAAAAAACAAAAATAGAAAAGAAAATATTAATAAATTAATAAATCATTAATTAAATAATATTATTAGATGTGGTAGGGACTTGAGTTTGTCAAATTTCTAATGTGGCGAAGTTCCTGATCATTTGTAAGCAAAGGTTTTTTTCCATGAAGAAAAATTAATCATTTATCATGCCAATAAATTGTCATGTAGTATTCAAACCTCTCATTTAAGAAAAATTGGGACACTCTTCCTTGTTTTCTAGGAACTCACGACCTTTTAGAGGCCTCAAATCCCTTCTAATTCTTGTGTTAGAATGTACCCTCGTAGAATTTAATACTATCATCATGTACTACATTTATTATGAAATTTTGCAAGGGGTTGTCAAATAGATCAACCAATTCATTAGACACCCTAAAAACAACGTAATGTGCATCTATAATAGTGAGTAGTCATGTAGCTTACCTATATTTGTAATAGTACTTTACTAAATCATCTACTATTTTATTGCATTAAAATAATCACTTTTTGTACTAATTTTACATCTAATAACCAAAGTTCCTATTGTAGTGACTAACTCACTCAATTACTATTCATCCCATTGTTGTTCAATTCTCAATTATTCAACTGAATCCATTTAAAGATGAAGACATGATTTTTCAAGACCCATTTTAAATTGCCCAACATGGGTAAGGTGTCTAAAATGGTCTCATCTATGTGAATTAGTTAGGGAAATTGCTCTACAATGTTAATAGTGGCCTTGTGTACCATAGACTATAAAAAGCTTATAATTTGTACACTCTATTTGAAAATTTAAGTATTATAAGCACATAGTTGACTTATCCAAAATTTTATGGAAATGAACAATACAAGTCATTTTAAATAAATCAAAGCTATAATTAGATTATCTTGATATACTAAAAAACCTTCATTATGTTTACGAAGGGATTGTAAACAATTATTTGGCTGATTGTAAAAAATATTTAACATTTGCCTAATAAGAAACTATTCGATAAAGAGTGACAATTTAATAATTGGGATTTAGGTATTGACCTTTAATTCCTAGGGTTCTTTGACCTAAACTAAACATTCAACTATATATAGGTTTTGCAATTTAAAAAAAAAATTAACTTGAATTCAAAATAAAGATTGTCACTACTAGAAAATTTAGATTTTTTGTTGATTTGCTTGAGTTGATTTGGTTTGCTTTTCTTTTTTTTGTTGATTTTTGTTGATTTTTTGTCCAAATCAACAAAAAAACTAAATTTTTTAGTAGTGTGTATTGAAGTATAGTATAGACATGTCATTTATCATCAAAAGTTTCCAAAATAGGCATTAAAACATTAATTTCTTAAAGAATGGACAAAAGCATGAGATTCATGACATCCCAAAAGTTCCATGCATTTACCAATTTTTTTGGTTAAAAATCTAATATCATAATAAATAAATATAAATGCTTCTATAGTTCAAATTAAAAATATATTGCATCTTTGAGTAAATTAAAAATCAAATACTCTTAGCCAATCAATCTAAATTTTGAATTAAGAATCTTTATTTAGCACTTACAACAAAGTTTGAAATACGAATGTTTCAGAATTGAAAATTTTGTATTACGCAATGAAAACTATAAATCAGTGGTATAGATGTTATTTTTAACCTCTTTTTTTTTTTACGCAAATGAAACAAGATTTCATTGCAAGGGAAAGAAACAAAGACCTAAACCATGTTATTTTCAACTTTGAATCAATAATTTTGCTAGAAAATACTAATAAAATACTAATAGTCATTAATGATTTATAGCAAGAGTGGAAAAACAACGTATAACAAAGTATATCATAGTTGCAAGGTAGGATTGACCCAAGAAAAATTCAAAAAATTAGATGCTAAAATTTTAGAGATTTTTATTTTCAAGAATCAAAATTTTGTATGGTGAAATAAAGAATATTGGCAAAAAAGTACTTTTAGAATTTTCTAGAGCTTATTTTCCAAAATAAAAATAAAAATTTTAGTAGAAAGGTACTAATACTACCCTACCCTTATGGTAATATGGATTTATGCTAAATTATTTTTTGTAAGTAGCCATGAGAATCAAATTTCTATGAATTGATTGTTATTTTTGTTGTTGTTTCTTTTTTTCTTTTTCTTTTTTGACACTAACAAATGAAACAAAATTTCATTGCAAGCTGGGGAGGTTGTTGTTTCAATGTAGTTATTATGGTTTAGTTATCATGGATTATTTGAGGTCAACTTTTAACCCATAAACGATGATGAGGACATTTTTTAGCCAAAGAAAGACAAAGACTCTCTCTATAGCTTATATACAAGACATGAGTGCAACTAACTTAGAGCATCTTCAATGTGTCTAGGAACAATGCCCATATTGATATTGTGTTGGGAAACAATGGTTTGTAAGAAAAATTGGGCTTCAGTGGAACCGTTACGAGTATTGGTACTTCCATAGTCTTGGTATGTGCCCCCCAGGTTCAACAAATTTCCAAAATATGAACGACCCACAAGTTGTCTTCCTGTAGAATAATTACATTAGAAGAAGTTTGAGGGCTCCGGAAGCTTGTGAGTTCAAGCTGGAAACAAGACTAGTGCAACGTTGGAACTAAACTATTGACGTGGTCGAGACCCTACCACATCATTGTCCCCCCCCCCCCCCCCCCAATTTTCTTTTTTGAATTTTCTTTTTTGAATGTTTTTTTTGCATTGGAAGATTAAATTTTTTATTTTTATTTTTATTTTTTTTGAATTTTTATTTTTGACAGCGGGCCGTTCTACTTGTTGCAAGGAACAACTACGGGGGAACAGGCCCAAAACAGGCTTCCAGTGCCTTCAAATTTCTTCTAATGTGATTGTCAATCCCTTTCCACATTGTTAAGTGTGCCAATCAACTCAACTTTCCCTTATCTCAATGAAAAGTCTTTTTTAATATAAGATTTGATTTTTTCAACGATACCAAAAGTCCATTGACTTTAAGTTGCCGGCTTTGCATTGGATTGATTTGTTCTTAAAAAAGCCCAACACTATAAAGGCCTCATCAAATGTCCCTGTATTTGTCGATAGAGGAATTGTTTACAGAGACTGCACTAGGACACTCCCATTCATCTTCTAAATTTTGTATGAAAAAGGAAGGTCATCTACAATAGTTTGATTTTCAGTGAGTGCTTTCGCCAATAATTCACATGGTACCAAAACAAACGATTTTCATGGTGACCAGCTCGTCCTTTAAGGATTAAGCTTAGCACATGATTATTGTACATAATAAGTTAGTAATTAGAGGGGACGACTGATAGGAGACTGATTCAGACACAACCAATGCACAAGGACACTCAGGTTGTTACGCAGTACATTACATAATTCAAATCTTGCTTGGATTATTCAAACATAGGAAGTTCGTAACACAATGTGTACGGTAGTGATTGTTTGGGCTTTCATACAAAGTTGTACACTTAACTTTCTCTATTGGCACTCTCTCATGGACATACGGGCTTTTATAGCAGTCTGCTCTAAATGTGCCCATGCTTTAAAAGTGATCATGACGCAAAGGTACATTTTGCTTTCTTCAATGTACAAGCAATTTACATTTTAAGAGGTGGTCGCTTCTAATGATCACTGCTTTTCAACTTCAAAAATTTGTAACTAATTCCACAAAGGTCCAAAAAATACGAAACAACTTGGTTTAAATGCCATTTTCATTTTTCTTCCTCTGAAAATTTGTTGAATTTTTTTTTTTAAGAAGTTTAGTTTCCGTTTCAAAGCAATCAACTCTTAAATGGTTGCTTTATGAATAGACTACCTTACATGTATTCACAACTTGAAACATGGTAGTGTCAAATCAGACATATAAGATAAATGTCTGAGCCCATTGTGGACAAAATTATAGCATTGATGTACATTCAAGTTCTGAAATGTACACTACTAATATGATTTTGTCCACAATGAGCTTGCTCCCATTTGGTCCACAATGGCTTCACTTACCTTAAAGTAGGCATTGCCAAACATGTTATTCACTTAAAATGACCATCACCACTCTAGTTAGGTACAAAATTTTAGAGACCTCTACCCAAAACAAAATTCGATCCTTTCATAACTTTTGTATATAATATTCAAATGTTGTGTTCTTTGGTGCATTGCAACCTCTTATCACTAGTTGAATAATAGTAACTAGACAAAATAACAAAAAGTGGTGGTTCGGGGGTGACTGTCTTTTATAATGTAACATGAGTTCATAACTGGACATGCAAAAGTTGCTCCAATTGGACATATTCACAACAAACAAATTATTAGGTTGCATATGAAACTTGCAACTGTTGTATTTGATAAGGGTAGGCTTTTTATTTTTATTTTTATAAATTTTTTATTTGTATGTATTCTTGACCAATTAGTTCATCCTAAGGGATCAAGTGCTAAAAGTGTCATTCAGGAATAAATTTGATTTTTAAAAAGAGACCCCACAATTTTTTTTCCTAGTCAATTATCATTGAAAAAGAGTTGAAAGTGTATAGGATATAAAAAATAATAATAGATAAATTGAAGTCTTGACTAAGTGTTTGTGATTCATACTTTTTTAATTCTTACAAATTTAATTAATTATGAATTTCTTAGGTTGGAATGACATAAGATTTCAATCACTAAATGCACCATACTTGGATGTCAAAGTGCTAAAAGCTTAATAAAGTGCTATTTGGAGTATTTTTTTGGTTGTATACATCAAAAATCCTCTATAGGCTCTTGGAAATGAGCCTTAATTACACTAGATATTGGATGAATAATCTTACTTGATGTTCATTTATAAAAAAAATTCAGATTAGATTTTGAAAAGTTATAAATTGATTGTAATTGTACATGTTATATCCTTAAATGTTGTATATTACTTCATAGCCTCAATTTTAAAGTTTGACATTTATAAAGAGGATTGAAAGACTTCAAACCATTTTCATAATTTTAATGCTCTCTTAATAAAACATCATGATCTTTCTATCTATAAGTGATATCATTGTGGGTTTTTTTCTATGTATTCTAAAAATTTGGTTAGAATTTTTACGATTACAATTATAAAAAGAATTGACAAAAATGATCAAAATTTGAATTTTTTGTTTCATTTTGAGTAAACTCCAAGAAGCTTAAAAAGGACCTAGGGTATTTATGGGTTAAAGGCACTAAAAGTGTCATTTATGAATGTGAGAGTTTTATATTTTATTTTTAAAATTAAACAAATGCTACATTTGCATTAGACTATAATCTCATTTTTTAGGGGAAAAAACACATTATTCATTTTCTAATACAAATTTCTCCATAAGATGTGCCTTTTATTTTTATTTTTTTTAATATGAGTTGATCACACAAAAGTATTATAATCTAAAAAACCAATGGCCAATATTTTCCACAATTAATTTCATATTTACATAAGTATTATACAAAGTAGTCTTTACTTTTAAACAATCAAAATTAAAATTCTCAAGCACATTGGTGTATAAATTAAATATCAAAGTGGGACAACTCATTTACAGCTACTATTCTCAAGAAGTTGATAAGCCTTGAGGGGTTAAAGGTACATGTCAATCATATGTGTGAAAATTTAAAAAAAAAAATTTTAAATCCCATTTGTAACGGGATGACCAAAAATGCTATATTGCCATAAAAATGCTACTTGATCCCTCTTTGATGTACCTTAAATAAAGTTAAATAAAAAAAATGAAATATCATTTACAATCATTCAAACCAGGTCGGGTTCTTGGCAATGAAAATCATCCATGCAGTTGTGACTGGCCAAGTTGAGTTGGTTACTTATGTTGTAGAAAATGTTAAAAAAAATTCATCCCAAATGAGGACTTGGTTCTCTAATTCTGTATGTTCTTTCCCCGTATCAATGGAAATTGTCAATGTGTTTAATCCTTAAAGATCGAGGTAGACATTTTGTGTCCAATGGATGACAAAGAATCAAATTGTATAGGATAGAAGTGCAACTATTCATCTTCAAATTTTATTTTGGAATAGGAAGATCTTCTACAATAGTTTGACTTGCAATGACCACTTTTGCAATTTTGAAGGCTAGCGGATCACACAGTAATAGAAAAGGATGACTTCCAAGGTCACCCCTTTCATGTTTAAGGGTTAAAGAAGGGAAAAAAAAATCATTTTCAAAGGAAGAAAAATGAAAATGGCATCTGACCCAAGTTGTTTCATATTTCTTGGACCTTTGTGAAATTAGTTACAAATTTTTGAAGTTGAAATGCAGTGGTCACTAAAAGTGACCACCTTCTGAAACCACCTTCTGAAATCAACACTACTAGTACATTGAAGAAAGAAAAATGTACCTCTGTGTTATGATCGCATTTAGAGCATGGGTGCTTTATGGGTGGACTACTATATACGAATTCAAATTGAAATGATCAACCCAGCATCAAGTGGTATTCACTTTTCCTCAAGATGGGTCTTAGAAATTAAGACGGGCAAAAATTGGACAAATGGTAATGATTGAGAATGAAACAGAACTCTAGATTTTTTTTCTTTTTATTTGATCCCAAGGCAAACTACTAATTATTTGGCATTCAAATGGTATGGGGTTTCACAGAGTTCAAGGATGCATTGGAAAACAAAGCAAAACAAAGTTTTAAATTGGAAAATTAGTCAAAAAAGCATGTAACTAAAGAAACTTCTGCTTTGAAAAAAACCAACCGATAAGAAATCGAATTCGAAGTGGAAATTGATGGAAAATTGTGGATAAAATTTCAAAAGGATGAAACCAACGACTCTATCAGCGAAACCACAACAAAGTCTACGGGACATTGGGAGGGAATTTGGGACAGAAGAATAAGAGCCAAAGGAATACATTACAATGCAGAGAAGGAACGGCAAATCAAATATGAACCATTTCAAGACATACTTCACTTGTCCATTTTATGTAATGAGACATTGTGATCCACTTTAATATTTGTAACGCTATGACCAAGAGTTTCCCAATTAACCACAAATCCACGACGACTTCATGAGTTCCTAATTCCCTAAGGAAACCTCAACTGATCAAGCTGCAGCCTTTAATCCAATTCCAACCCTGAATCTGAGGCAATCCAATTACTGTAAACTTCCAACGTTATCATTTGCTGATTAGTTTCTGAAGCAATGACGAAAGCTTTGCTACTCGACATCACTGCCTACCACTTGAAACTCGCTTACATTTCACAAAAAATTCCAAAAAACGAGCATTGCTAAGACCATGCTCAATCAACTCTGGACACTTAGACAAGCCATACTGAACTTGTACGGATACAAGAATGCACCCAGAGGCTTTCAGATTTTGATTCAAAAGCGCACTTCTGTTGAACATTCTCGCCAGAAACGCTAGAGCTCTTGTACCACAGGAAAGCTGATTTGTGGTCGTGCAAGACATGATTTGGAGAAGAAATGAGTGGACACGGAGGCAAGATAATAAAATACGCCTATGCTTCAACGCCAGTAATGAGCGCGTGGACACCAAAAATTAAAAAGAGAACGCCGCCACATATTGCCACCTGCACGTAACGATAACTCAATGGAGTTATTCTTCACCGATTACTGGAACATTTATACGGAACCGCCCAAATTGGTGATAAAAACACCACATTGGAAGGTAACAGGCGATTCTAGTATCTTTCAGAACATATTTCATTCGTTCAAAGATGTAGCGGTATGACTCATCGTCCTATTGGTACATTTTGTTACCTTGTAGCTTGAAAATGATTCATTTCAACCCTTACAGGTATGAAACCAGACACATTTTGTCCATTTGGCCACTTAGGGATTGAACAGAAAATGTAAAACATGACCACCATATAGGAGTCTCTTGAAAGTTGGACTTCAGTAGAATCATGTCACTCTTCAGTTGTTAAAAATTAAATGTAAAGGGCGGGACACTTGCAAACGACATACCGATTTCTCTGAAATTGAGCTTGCTAAATGCTTTCCTCCGATAACCGCAGCTCCAGTACATACACCATGCCCCCTGCAATTACAATGGCCACTCCTTAACGCAGTGTTACATTGCCCACATGGTAACTATCCAGTTAAAAAGACTGATCATAATTATTTTTTCACAAGAAAGTGCTTGACTTGCTGTGAAGCAGCAGCTCTTCGATATGTGTTGCAGATCTGATTGAAAGGTAACAGAGTATTCCCTCGTCTGGCCAGGTAAGCTCTAGCCACCTAATGTTGTAGTTTGAAAAGAGTACTCTATAAAGACCAAAGAATTCTAGGACATGAAGTGTAGAAGATGCCAAAAATTAGAAGGGAGTGGGACTTACAAGATGCCACCTAGAGTTACTCCCACAACGTCTTCTTGAGCGGCCAGACCTATCGTCGCGATCTGATTTACACACGAAAATGATCACGTGACATTGAATTTCATATGCATGGGCTGTGAGGTTGCAGTAGTAATCGGCTTAAAAGAGACGTCATTTTAGGTTTCATAAGCGTCCCCACGGTGTAGCCCAAGAGATATATAAGTGATCAACTTAAGTAAAGATTAAAGTGAAGGAACGAGACAACAATCAAGATTGCGCATAGAAAATTAGGCTGCATCACAGTACCTGGCTTCGATCACCCCATTCTCCAAGAAACGTGAGAGTAAATGCCTACATGCAAGGAGCCAAGGTGTTGGAAAAATATTGAATTCATCTCAGATATTTGTCGGTCAAAACTTCCCAAAGACAATTATCAAAATAGAGTGCAACTCCATACCTCCAACAGAACAGGTGAAAATAACCTATAAAGACCACCTTTTGGCTGCTGCTTTTCAGCATTTCCCTGCAATTCAATCCAGTGGCATCTTAAATCATTTGAACATGTTGACACAATTTTCAAACACTTAAGAACCTCCCCTGAGAAACTGATGGCCTTCAGCAATTAAAGATGAGAATCACAATATCAATGTCCTAAAACTGAATGTCAGGTCAGCTATGCGGAAGCACATGTCAGTCACAAAAGGAAAATTTCCGGTCATGTTCAAAAAATGTGATTCGCGTACTGTCAGTACCTTATGGGATTTGGCTGTGGCATTATCGTCGCGCTTATCCGCAGCTCCTAAGTGAGCCTCAACTTCCGCAAGTTCCGCAGATTCACTACACCAGAGTAGGATCTTTAGTAAGACATTGGCGTGAGCAATTGAGAAATTTAGTGACAGAAATTCAAGGCACCCACCCTCAATTACCATTGCAGAACACAGAATAAAAGAAATATATATTGACTAGAAACACATGATCAGAAATGGCTCATTCCTGATACAGCATAAAGCTCCAGAGGAAAACAATCACAATGTATCACAATATATTCAGGCAATAAAATTTGCCAGCCAGAGCAATCTTTGCGGCTGTTAAGACTCTCACCCTCCAGCATGTGTCAATCCATCATAGAGCGACCTCAAACCAAATATGAAGAACAGAGCAGTGGCTGCATAATGTGTCCAATGCCGGGGAATCTGACATGAAGACAGACGAAGAATATTCTCAGTTTGGACATACTGTACAGTTTAGTGTCGGTAGAAGGCCACGATATTGTAAAAAGACTCACAACGCTAAGGAAACACGGTGAGTCTAAAACTACGTCAAAATAAACAAGAAAGCCTCACACCATAACTAACTTTCTTTACATGAGAATATCGAGTCTGTAGTCATAGTTAATCAAATTTAGCAATTATTGCAAGATACTGGGATTTACCAAATTTGGCGCAGCCCATCCGAAGAAGGCAGAAAACACAGTCATGAGCTGCACAGCAGTAAAAGGTACGAGACTCAGTCCTCATCGTCGGCAACTTGTTAACCGTGTTTCCGTTAAGAGAGAAAATAAACGAGAGCTAAAATTATCATAACAGTGCGTCCAGAAAAGAATGGCCTAAAATGGAAAGCCTTGTCAATGAAGGTCCGTATTATTGGTTTTGCCCATATCCGCGGTGTTAAATAAAAAAGTGAATGTTCATTTCACTCACAAATATCTTCTCAAAGGATACATGATTCGGAAGCACTCTTGAAAACTAAAGAGGGCAACAATGACCCAATTGAAATTACAGTTACTCACCACGAGAGCACTATGACAGCCGAGGAAGACTGTTCGACGAGAATAGCGCATGGCCATAAGCTGCACAAGCCATTCATTTAGAATTGAATTAGGGAACACATCATAGGTGCTAAGGTAGCAATAGACGACAACACTTCAGCAGAAGTGAAAAGAAGAAAAGAACAGAAACAGTGTGTCACAGACGCACATGTCATCTGATTACCGTCAACTACAAGCAAGGCTTTTGGTAAAATTAGATCAATTCGAGAATCTTTCCTATAATTTATGGGGTGATTTTCCTTGGGTCAAAATGATCACACGAAGGCCTCCCCGTGATACAGACGAGACCTATTGCAACCATAGGAAAATCTCCCCGCAAATTATAAGGAAAATTCTTTAAACCACGTTGTCTGAACGTTCATGAAACAGTCTACTTTAATAAAATCCTTGTTCACTAACCCCTCAAGTCGGATTATGTAAGAAGAAACAGTCAAAACAGAAACTTCATCTAAAATTTCAGATTGAAGATCTTACCGCTGCTACAAAAAATGTTTTATCTCCAATTTCGGAGACAAGAATCATAGAAGTCGACTTGATGAAACCCTGCACCCAAACCAGCAGCGTACTTTCAAAAACAACCGCGTGGTATAGTCCTAAATGGACCACATATAATCGTCCACTGAATGCATGAGAACACCCGCTGCTAACGAATGCTCTCCCATCAAACCTTTCGCAGAACCCTAGGCTGGTTCCAAAATCCACCACAAGTCAATTTTCGCCGTAACGTGTCAATTCTTTTGTTGGAATGACGTTGCATAAAATCCTCTCGAATATCAACTTTATTTTACTTCAAGCACCGAAACGAACCACACGGCACAAAAAACATACCTCAAGGAGTCCCATTGCGCCTCTCCAACACCACCTAACAAAGAAAGGGAAACAGAGCAACAGGTATTGAGATCCAGAGCACAAGCGCAATAAAAAAATTCATAGAAATCTCTGCTCAGTAGCATATAACGTCGCTCAACCGCCACAACAAGCCAGCCAGGTTTCAATCCTGACACCCCTCTCCAACACGATTCAATGCTTTAAAGAAAAATTCAACTTCTAAATAAACTAGCGATACGTGTATTTAAAAAATCACTCCGGTTCAATTACGCATCGATCATCACGAAGATGAAATTCACCACAAAAATACAAGTAAACAAGCCGCCAAATCTGACTTACAAAAAACACTCAAAAACACTCAAAAAACTCCTCCTCCAAACTGCACCAAATCGTGACGGTCTCTGCAGCTCTCAGGCTCGTTACGAAGCTCCTCCACGCCGTGCTCCCGCGCAGCGATTCGAGACGAGGAGAGCTTTCGAGCGCGCGTGGCGATGCCGTGGAAGTCGCAAAGGCACAACACCAGAGGGAGAGAGACTCAGGAAGTCGCAAAGAAGCAGGGCCGTCACCTCCAGCAGTGCCTGGCTGTGTCGGAAGTTGGTCCATTTGGATGATCCACAGTATCTCATCCATCCATCGTGACTCACGCGTTTTCCAGTCATCCTTGTCCTTGTCCTTGTTTGGAGGAAGGCATCGAGGAAACGTTTTCTGAATTCGTGGAAACGGACCACTCAGTGGTTTCACTATTCAGCTACCACTAGTCTACAGTAGATAAGTTTGAGAAATATCAATAATCTATTTCAAAAGTACAGTAGTACATGGCTGAAAAAAGAAAAAGAACATTGTTAATGTATTATACAAACTTGGGATTCATTGCAAACATGTGGCAGACATGTTGGTGAGTGTTGGATTTTATTGAAATTTTGATTGGAGATCCATTGCTGTGTGAAAGTAGACCTCTTTCCATATCACAAGCAAGCCACCCACACAAAACCCACATGGTTATATTGATCTTTATACCACCATGAGAATACTATTTACAATATCAATATACTAGTGTTGTTCTTCTTCTATGACTATGATTCCAGAGAAGTTTTTTTTAAAGAGGTCTCACCCACACCTGTATGTTTGAAACTGATACCACGTTGGGTTGATTTTTATGTACGGTGAGTGATTTTCGGATGAATGCTGGTGTAATGTAGGGAGAGATGTAGGCAAATATATTAGTGAACGAGACTATGGTCGGTTTCATCCTACAGAAGGCACTGACAGCAATGCTTGCAATCAAGCAAGCAAATGCAAAGAAACTGGTCCATTGTCAGGTTGCAGTTGGACTTGACGTACATCCCCACATAAAGATATTAACGTTTTAGTTTCCCAACACACAGCGTGTGTGTGTGTATGTGTGTGTGTGTAGTTGGGAAAGGGACTGTCATTGTAACTCTGGAAAAGACAGACAGAAAGTGTGCGAATTTGGAGAGTTACAAAACAAGGATAACGTAGTTGCAAGTGACAATGGACATGTAACAGCTTCAGCTGATGGAACAAACAACTGAAGCAGTTGAATGTGAGCTGAAAGTCAAATAACTTATATTCAATAATGAAGTCAGCTGATAATTTGATGGTGTCTGAGTGGTTGATTTGCAACATCTGCTGCATGAATAAACGAATAAAAAAAGGGAATGAATGTGATGTTTTCTATACAAATTAAGCTAGGTTGTTGAAAATGGGTTTCCTTTGAAACCCGAGCTTTTGTCATTTATGAAGCTAGTGAGATCTTGAGAATGATTTGTGAAGTGAGATCTTGAGAGAGAACAGCACAGTAAACCACTTCAACAGCCAGTCTCCATTCCTCTTCCCCGTAGGGGCACACATCTCCAGATCTATAATTGGTTCTTTTCGAGGCATAAGTAGACAACAAAGTAGGTGGGTACGTAAAACAGGGCATCGAGGTTTTGGGAGTCGTATATCCAATTAGATTAGATTGACGACAGTGAGCATGTATCATTGTGTGTACCAGGGTCTCAATTGCAACACTCCTGTCAAACAGGATCGCTTGAAACTTGCATCAGATCAGTTTAGTTAAGAAGGTAAGTTAAGTACAACAATTGCTTTTGATACATTGGAGAGGAGGAGCTTTGTATCTGACTCAAATCCCCAATAGGGCATGAAAGTGTTTTTTTGACGCATGTGGCCATGCTCAAGTGGAGGAATTGGAAGCTCCAAGCAATTAAAATTGAGAAAGAGAGTGTCTGTCAGCGGTTTCAGAACAGGTTTGCTCTTCTGTGGAGGAATGAGGATTAATTAGAATTGTCGAGACAAGGCTATTTGGAGTCTATGGAGTGAGATAGTAAAAAATGATGTAAACTCACCTAAGTTAACCCATAAATGACATGGATATATTCTTTGTCATATATTAACCCATATATGACAGAGAATCTTTCTATGTAGGACAAAAGTGCAATTATTCATCATTGGAATTTTGTGTGAAGAGGGGAGTTCTTCTGTAGTAGTTTGATTTCCAATGGGTATTTTTGCATTTTTTTTAGGCCAACAATTGACATTACACCGAAAGAGATAATTTCCACAGTGACCAACTTGTTGTTTAGGGGTTATTAAAGTGGTCTTGCAATCTGGTCCCATTAATCATTTTGTCGGCTAATAATTTTCATAGCATTCCTCAAGATTCTCAAACACTGATGCGACAAGATCACTTAGAAAAGAAATGCTTCTACAAAGGTTCATTTAGATTTGTTTTTTTTTAATCATATATGTCATTTTGTTATCAAATTTCAATGTTTTTATTAGCTTTATCCTATTTATGACATTAGCTCTCATTTCTGAATTTCAATTTTCAAGTCCTATCTACAATCACGTTCACATTTCACAAAACAATTAGAATTTGGTTGGAGTGGAGATGTGGGATTTTGACTAATCAATAAATTAATATTGTTGTTTATCTTGGAGGTTACACCATTCTTATTTTGTAGTTCTATGGAATCTTGGTACATTTTTCAATAATGAATGGACTTGCCAATAAACACATTTTTCACACACTACTATTATTACAATTGTATCATTCTAGAATTTTGCTCTTTGTCTTGTTTTTACAATTCATGATTGGCAAGAATGTGTCATATTCGTCAAGAACCACAACTTTAATTTTAACATAAAGCATATTCCATACATGGTATCATCATAAACTAAATAGTGTGAGATTTATTACTTTGCTATTGTATGTTTTGAGTTCTACAAATGTTATCTTGTAGGTCATAATTTCAAGATATTTTGGTAAGTTTTTGGAAAGTCTTATTGCATAAAAAATTGTCCTTCAAGCTAAAAGATAATGAAAGTCAACCTACCTATAAAGTTTTCAAAACTTGCAATATAATCTAACTTAAAGAAAGTATTCTTACATTCTTTCCATATCATCTAATCCATCATTTATTGTAACCATTAACCACTTAAGGACAATATGATCATTGAACATCAACTAAAAGTTTGGATAGTTTTCTATAATATTAGGTTTTAATAGTCTCTCTGAAATTTTGATACAAGGTGTAGGCATGAACTCCCTTAACTCCCTTTGAGGTCATATATTTTTCTGATTGAGTGACTCAATCAATTATAAAGCAACACAAAGTTTTTTGTTCAAGGCTAAAAATATGTGCAAAATTCCTATTGTACTACTCAAATTTGGAAAGTATGTAATTAACATGTACTACAAGAGAAGGGTGTTTCAAGTGAGTTTTAAAGTATAATCCTAAACATAAAATTATAAGTAATGACCTTAAGGATATTTTCAATAAAAATTTACTAAAGATATATGTGGACTATACTTAAAAACTCACTTAAAACACCCCTTTCTCTTGTAGTGATGATATGGAATGTAGTTGTCAAAATTAAAACATGCAAAGTGTAAAAAATTCATTCTATGAAGAGTTAAAATTTACTAACCACATTAGGGAGGATCAAAAAAACCATTTTTTTCTAATTTTAAATAAAAATTTGAGCCTTTTAATGTATGTGGTCAAAGTTTCCAAATTTATTTCATATTGTATTCCCATATCGTAGCTTCCTAACAGCTTAGGCAATTTTTTGCCTAATAATGAAAAAACAATGGGATAATGCAAAAAATAAATTATTAAATTATAATTTTTTTTCAATGTAATTAAAATAACCTAAGCATTCATTCAAGTCGTTCTTATGATTTTTCAACAATTGTTGCTACTTTCATTCAAGGTGGACACATTTACTTAAACCTTTGTCTTGACCTCCCCAAACTAAACTTTCTACCTTGTGTCAAGCTTTGTTAAGTGTTAGGGTTTTTTGCATGTTAAAAAATATGTTTTTTTTGTAAGAAACTGTGCTTTTGAAAGGTTAAAATGGCAAGGCAAAAAACTTAGCAATGTTTGTTTAATATTATTGAGAAAGAAGAGATGTAGAGCATCTAATTTGAATGAATTGATTGTGAGTTGAATTAGTATGAATTAAGAAATCTTATATATGCAAGTAATTTATTTTATGACCAATCTATTAGGAACCTTCTATAGTATTTTAGTCAAATACAATTTTTTATGGTTGTTTTTAAAAAAATATTTTCTTCAACTTTGTTTATTGCCCTTAAAAGTAGTGGTTTTTGACAAATTTTACTCAATACTATAGTAGTAAATGAATTTTGGTATTTTGGACTTTATAAAAGATGGTGTTTCAAATAAACTTGACCAATCATCCCCACAATTACAAAATTAATTTTTTTCAAACTTTTTTTATGGTATAAATAATATATGTGTGCATTCCTAAAACCAATATGCTAGGCTATTTTGAAAGGTTGAAACTAAAAAAAAAGTCATATCATATTACTGTATACAAATTTTGCATTCAAAGGTTAACTATGTATATAGATCATGTTGTGACAATTGGACAATGATAGAAAATTTGTATGCAATAGGATCAATGTGCATCAATATACATTAAAGATAGTAGTATAAATTGAGTCTTTAAAGAAAAATCCATCAATTGAGTTGTTGCCTTATACAATGCTTCAAGATGTAGCTTTAGATTGTTGCGTTCTTTTTAATTTCTTGTGCTCTTTGTTTTTGATAAGTAACACATCTTCTTTTCTTTGGGTATTTTCAACCAATGTTAGGGCTTTCACAATTGCCTCTACATATTTAGTCCTTAATTATTTTCTCTTTTTGCATTGGTTGTTGTAGCAAATGACTAAAGTCACTTATTTGTATTGTATCTGGAGTATCTTTGTCTTCATAGGTTGGTGAGGTCTTTCTAAGGTTTAAATTCTCCAAGACCACATACCAATAGTAGTGAACCACTCTTCTGGAGGAAGAAGGTATGTCTTTCTCTAAGATCTCTTGTACTAGCACTTCTATTGTTTTGTGTTTGAATGTTTTACTATTGTGAAAGATAGGCCCATCTTTTTGTCAATCTTAAATGGAATCCTTGACCAAATTCTAGTAATTGCAAGCTTATTAGAACTTCAAACCTCATTTAAGGCATAATAATTGAATTTTTACCAAATTTATTCAAATAAAAAAATGTTGGGATTTAAATTGAATTTCATCTCTCAAAATTAATTTGTAATTTGAATTCTCCATTCAAAAGTTATGGACAAAGTTGAAAGAGGGGTATAAAAGAACACTTTTTCTTAATCTCTTTCTCTTTGAACTTTGTCTACAACTTTTAAATGAATGATTCAAATCACAAATTGATTTTTGGAAATGAAATTCAACATAAATCTGCATATTCTCTTGGTTGAACAAATTTTGAAAAAAGAAGTTGGAATTACTATGTGAAAATGAGGTTTGAAGTTTTAATAGGTTTACAATTACTATATTCTGACATATCCCATATGAATTGCCATACCTCCTACATCCCACTTATATAAACTATTTGCCTTATATTCATCTTTCAAACATTGAGTTCACCAAAATTTACAACCAAATATGACAATAATAATAGAACCACCTATTAATCATATACAAACATTTTTGTGGAGGCTAACAACAATTGAATAGGGATTGCAACAAATTTGAGGCAACAAACATGTGTTAGAAAACCCTTCTTCAAAATAATGTCACATCAAATACGTAGTTGTTCACATGAAAATGCAAAATTAACAAATACACCAAATGATGAGACAACCAACTGAACCTTAGTTGTATGAAACACAAACATTGAAAACAACATTATATTAAGGTAGGAGATCCATAAAGTGATCATCTAAGTACTGAACTAAATTTTGGGGAGATAAAATATTTTGAAATTTTTTTAGTAAATTTTCCTTGAGAGACAGGAGGAAATGGCATCTAATCTAAGTTGTTTCATATTTTTTTGGAGCTTTGTGAAATTAATTACAAAATTTTGAAGTTGAAATTCCATAGGGCTCTAAAAGCAACCACCTCCTAGAATGTACATCTTTTGTACATTTTGGTACATTGAAGAAATCAAAATGTACCTCAATGTCAGGTTTAGTTCAAAATGCCTGATCCAAGTTTGAGCCTCCTACCTTAGAGTACAAGTGAGAGTAGAACTTGATTTCCTTGTTATATGGAACCCAAAGGTTGAAAGCAACATCATGTTATAGTCAATGATTTTTTTTAGGCAATAAAAAGACTAAATAAATAGCACTAAAAATTTATCTTCTACACCAAGCCCATGGAAAAATTTGGAGATAAAAAAGTTTTAAAAGCCAAATCTAAATTTTAGATCACATCCTAGTAGCAACTACCTTGACTATGAATACTAGGGTTTTCTACTTTGTTGCAACTTGTCTAAATGTTGATTCAACAACTTTTCATTTGCAATCGTCTAAAATATAACAAAGTTGGAGATATGGATATTAGACTATAGCCACACACACACAGATATATATATATATATATATATATATATACCTTTGTTATATTACTAGGTGCCATAATCATAAAACATCAAAGTTGCACCACTACTAAAGTAATTGTTGCCCTACTTATTGCTATAGATGTTGTGATTAAGACTTTGATAAGTATGGCCATGTGTCAAGAGAGGTTCATGATACACTTGTTTGTTTGTTGATGTGTTTTGATACAAGTGTGCTATGGTTGTTTAATAAGTAAGGACGTTTAGACATCCTCCAAATGTTGATCCAAATTTATACATTATCTATAGCAAGTTTTTCAAGTCAGAATTTGGTTTTCTCCCATTTTTGCACCAAAAATAAATATTTTGCATTAGCCCATGAGCTGAAATTGCCAAAGATGTTTCTTCAGATTTTGTTCTGTGGACATACAACTCACACTAATTCCTAACTTGAAGCCAAATTTTGCACCAAAAATAAATTTGAAAATACCTAACCTCATCCACTTACTTCTCACCTGGAGCCCACATGCAGATTCTTTTAAAATTAAAAAAACAAAAACACTGGTTACAGTACAGGAGTACAACTTCATTGGCTCTAAAATAGATTGCTGTGCTCTTTTCAATTCCTTGTGCTCTTTTCTTGGGACATGGCACTTTCACTAGAAAGTTAGGGTTCCACTTTGGTCCTCCAAATGGTGGAGTTTCCAATATCTGAAATTAAAATGATTGCATCCCACCCCAGCCTCCTTGGTACACAAATCATGAATCAGTGTGGCAATAGGCATGTTTACCTTATGTGCTTGGCATTGTCAGGTAAGAGGCTGTAAAACGGTGTGGGCATTAAGAATGGACCCTATAAATGGCTGTGAAATGGACATGAGATGGTTCTGAAATTGACTAGTATAGTCATTGAATGAACCAAGGAAAAAAACATTATTAATTACAAGAGTCAATCATTTTCTTTGTTTTTCCCATTTTTATTTAGAATTGCAAGTGGACCGTTTATGAAAGACCTAGGGTCACAAATAGGGACCTACGACCCATCTTGTTTGAAAATTTATAAGTAATTCAAAAATCTTTGGAAAAATACAAAACCATTTGGGTTATATTTCTCATCAATTTCTCTTCGTCTAGAAAATGAGCTAAAAATATTCCAGTCCAAAAAATACATGAAAAAGGCGAACCAACCCTTAGATGCACCATTTTTAAGCCTCCTACCTTAGCTCAAATGCAAAGCCCGCTGTTGCTCCACACTCCAAATTGAATGTGCAAGGCAATCCATTCCTAACTGACATGTCATTCTAGCAATGTAGGCTATTCTTTTTTTGTGCAGAAGACATGAGTAGTGATTAATTATGGCATAGTTTGCAATACAATTGTGTCACATTATGATTGGCTATCAAGCCTCTCAATATTGCAATCATCCTTGGTGGGTTTTGCAACTAATTCTTGCTGTTAGAAAACATTACAAAAAATTTCAGCCCTTGGAAAGGCTGCAAATTTTGAACCCCTTTGGTGCAATTAGAGAGTATTTAAATTTTTTTTAATGAATGCAGCTGATGTGGCACTACTTGTGCCACATCAGATTTTTTTTTTTAGTATTTTTTTTTTGTGTACCTGCACTATGGGGCGCCGGAAAATGAATCCTTAATGGCCCTTTGCAAGGTTCAGATTTTTTCTAATGAGGGAAGGTATATATTACGAGTATGGGAGAAAGCCCATCTTCCACTAAAAAAATTCTTAGTAATTTTGTGTCGTGGAAAAAAAATCTGGAAAATTATGCATGCCTTTTGCTACCAATTTCTACACATGTAAAAGTTTACCCTGTGAAGAAACTCACCCTACAAATACCAAAAACAGCTTAAGTGGTTAGGAATGGGTTGCCTCCTTTATATGTCAAGACTTTTGTCAATGGAGACAGATTTGAAGAACTCGATTTTTAAGTTAGTGTATGTCAGAAGGCCGCTTGGCCCACCTGGCATTGAGTGAGGCAAGTAACCTTCTGACTAACACAATAAAGTAAATGATACTAGTTTTGTGAAAAAAGTTGTGTAAGGGAGCCAACCTTTTCCAACCACTTAAGCAATTCAATATCATAAATTCACAGTGTAGGTATGTTGAGTGAAAAAATTTCCCCACGTGCAGAACTAGATTTTTAGAAAGATTTCATACTTTTTCACAATTTTGTTTCCAGAAACAAAATTACCATGAATTTTCTAGGTGAAGATTTTTGTTCATCTAATACTAATCATACATGTCATCCTATTTCTTATCAAGGGCTTCTTGTAAAATCAAGAGTCCTATAGTCCACTCATAATGTGCCATTTGTGATCACTTACTCATCTTGAACTTACATAGAAATATGACACTTTATATTGGCCAAATTGGTGGGGTGATCACAAATGAGTTGGGTCACATAAGATAACTTAGATTGAGTCAATTCTCAAGCTTGAGGAGAAGTTTCAACCCCTCAAAGAAGTTGAACAAATCACTGGTAGAGGAAAAATTTCAGGCCACAGGAGGGCTGCGAGCTGAAGTGGCAACATACAACAAAAATGATGTAACCAAATAATTTTAGTATTCTTCTACATATTTTGGATAGAAGTATCTTTTCATCCACATATTTGGATGACTTTCATTTATAGTTGGTAATTCCATCCGAATTTATTTTCAAAAATTGAAACAAGTTGGTATCATCATCCAATTTTTCTTCAACTTTCAAAAAAATTGTTACTCTTCAATTCTTTTTGGTGCTTTTAGGCATTTAAATGTCTAAAATGTCTTTTTGAGTCATAGGCCTTCCCTCATGTGTTCCACCCACTTGGTAACACTAAACAATTGCATTATAGGAATTCTGAGGCCAAGGGAGGGCGGTGCAATTTTAGAAAAAATATTAATTTTATTCTTTTGAATTTGGAATCTGATTAGTGCTGTATCAAATACACTATTTTTCTTAAGAAAATCCAAAAAATATATTTTTATTTTTTATGTTTTTGCATTGCAAGGGTGCCAAAAATTTAAAAAACTCATAGCCCTCCCTTGGCCTCAAAATTCCCGTAATGAGTATCTAGATAAGGAATTTTTGGTCACTCTACTAATAATGAAATTGAATTTTTGCTACTCTAATAATGAACTCAAATACTAAATAATAAGTTACATGATAGGATAATTGACACTATAGTAGATGGCTCTAATTTAGACCCTCTTTTTCAAACCATTCCATAGGTGGCTTCAAAGGCAATAGTTAGTGGATGTGAGTTGGAATGCTCATAATGTTAGAGCATTGATGAGATTTGTTCATCTTCTTTGACAAATGGAATAAGAGCTTGGGAGAGTCCATTTCAAAGCCAAAGCATGTATACTTAACTTTTTATAAATGAGAATTAATTGCCAATTGCCTTCTTTTTCATGTTAAAAGAATGTAGGGTTCATTTAAATTTAGTAAGGGTCACGTTTGGGAACCTTGTGTATTACTTTTTGAATGTCTCACTGCTTGTTTGGGGCATAGCCATATCTTTTTTTAAACTGCGCGTATGTGGGTTTTGCAAGGTCTAGGATCTCAAATAGGTGTCTATTGTAGAATTCTTTGGAAATTCATAAGTAATTCATAAATGCTCCGAAAATATGAAACCTTTTAAGTTAAATTCCACATCAATTTTTCTTCAAGTGAAAAATAAGGGAAAATAATTTTGGGCATCTGAAATCCATCTTAAAGCCTGACTAGCCCTTTAAGTGACGGTTTATGAGCACACTACCTTATAGGTACCCTACTATTAAATCTCATTATTGATGTAGCAAGGTGTAGTCTTGATTATTGAGGACCCATCTATCTTCACACATTGACTTACTTGCCACCTTCTCAATTCCGTCCTCATGTAATGTAGAAGTACCTATTTTGGACAACCCCCCTATAGTTGCTTCTTAGGCTAACCTATTATGAACAACAATTGAATGCAATAGTCATTGAAAAAGATTCTTGGTTTATACCTTCTCGTCCATTCATCTTTCTTCCTTCTTGACCTAGGGAGAAGTACCAAAGCTAACCACAATAAATGAGTCTACGAAACTGGAATGGGTCTAGGTGCAAAATCTATTTTTACATTCAACAAAATATTCATTTTAGGAAGAAAAAAAATTCATTTTTTTTGGCATTCTTCCACAACCTTATTTATGCACACACTGAGCTCAGTTCCCCATGACTTTCCCACATCATCCAGTCTGAAATGCTTAAGTTATTGAAAATAGGTACTTCTAACTTACCTGTGTTGTTCAAAGTCACAAAGGTTTGAATCCCAAATCATTTCCAAACACGGACTCGGAAAGCTGAAAGATCTCAAGACTGCCATTCACTTTCTCATTTGCAGCAACAATAAACTCTATTGGTCGGCGGGATTTTGCCAACCGAAGTTATGAGTCATAGCCCATTGGTGCTTCACCAACCCATTGATGTTTAACTTAGGTGAGAACATATTTTATTATCTGAATCAACAACTTTCAACCCACTACAATTAGGGTACATTGAATGTCCTCCATCTTCCATTCCTCTGCATCCTGATGTAAAGTAGTCTGCTTTTAAAGCAACCTCTTAAGAATTGATTGCATTTCTAGGGGATCTAAAGTCTAAACTCATTGAATTGATTTTCAATAGCTTTTTGTAGGAAGAAAAATGGAATTGGCATCTAACCCCAGTTGTTTCATATTTTTTTAACCTTTATAGAATTAGTTATGAATTCTTGAAACTTAAATGTAGTGGTCACTAAAAGCTACTACTTCTTGAAATGTACACCATTATTGAGTACATTGAATAAATAAAAAATGTACCTATGTGTTAGAGGTCGCTTCTAGAGCATCTTTTTTTGTAGATGGAAATATAATTCTGCTTCATTGGGCCATCCAACCAATCCATGGAGTCCAAATATATTGTTCCAACGGTGAACCTAATGGGATTGCATGGAAGTTGCAAAAGTTTTATGTAGGCTAGTGTGCCCTCTGCCATTGCCACGATCAAAATATAAGTAAAAGTAGTTAAATTTATTTATTTTTAATTCATAAAACTTTGGAATTCAAGAACTCTTACATTATAGATCCAAACACCACAAAACAAAGCATGTGCATCTTTCTACACCGAGGACTTTCCAAAGGTACCAAGAATATATCTAAATGATGCACAATCCAAAAATACATATTTTAACGTATTTCAAGATTCAAAGATAATTTCAAAAATTCATAACTTTCACACTATAGATTCAAACTCCACAAAATAAAGTTTGTCCACCCCTCTTTGCAAAGAGATTTTTAACAATACCAAGAACATGTCCAAATGACACGCATTTCAAAAGATACATAATTTAATGTAATTAAAGATCCAAAATAATTCAAAAATCCATAACTTTCACAATGTAGGACCAAATGCCACGAAACATTGCATGTACACCCCTCCTTATAGAGAGGTTTTTGGCAATACCAAGAATGTAACTAAAAGATGCACACTCTAGGAGATCTCATTGTAACAAACAAACAAAACAAATAGCCTAACTTAAGGTATGGAGTAGTATTCCTTGTGCCATTGTGCCAATCAAAATAAAATTAAAAGTATCAATTTTTAATAATTTAAGATTCAAAAAATAACAAAAAAATTCATACTTTCACACCATAGATTGAAATGCCACAAAACCAAACCCATATATTGCTCTTTAACAAGGCTTTTGAATGATACCAAGAATACAACTAGGGAATGTACGGTCCTACAAATCTCACCATAATAAATAAACAAACAAAACAAATAAAAGAAATACAACAAACAACCTACTTAAGGTATGGATGGATTATTGAGCTTACAATATGGTCGAATGTGTAAGTAGAATTGTCTTTGATTAGAATAACTTTGACACATTTTAATTTAGTGGCTTGAGTTTGCAAGATTCTATTGTAGGAGGTTTGTTTAACTAGTCCCTCAAAGAGGGGCCCTCTAGGGTGAATTACTCCTTTGGGAAAAATACAATCATTTTAAAATTTTTCACGTATGATAAAATTTGCAAATTTTGAATTCATATCTGCAGTCAAAGGCCTTGAATGAGCTATAGGAAGTCCTTGTCTTCGGTATTGTACAAAAGGACACTTTTTAAACCATGAAACATCTAACCTATGACCATAGAGTTGAAGGTTACATTCTATTACTTTGAATGCTCCCATTTTGCAATTAAGATAAACTACCCCATTTTGGGCCAAATAGGAATAAGCCCATTGAGGGCAAAATTATAGTAGTATTGTACATTCAAGTTCTTAAATTCAACTTGGAATGGGGTAATTTATCTTACATGTTAACCAAAAGTTTAATTTTTAATTTTTAGAGATAAAATTACATATCTTTTCTACTTCCAAAAATTTGCAGATTTTTCTTTTCGTAACAAATTGATTTTTATGAGATTTTTTTGAAGAAAAAGTGAAGAAAAATCATATCAAATGGAAATCATCTCAAACAATCTGAAAATTTCACCAAGGATGTATATTATTGTGAAGAACTTCATAGTATAAACTCAATTTCAGTGTCATTTTATAATTAGAATTCAATAGACATTGAAAATACATCCAAAGTTCAAATTGCAATAAAATATTCAATTTAAGGAATTTTTTCAATATTCAAATAAGAGTAGAAACTAGAGTAGATGATATTCATTTTAGTATTTGGGCTCAAACTCAAATAAAATATCATTTATCTGGAGAAATTTCAAATGTAGTGCAAAGAACAACAACTTCCTAGAATACACTAATATAATATATTTTGTGATTCATTTTTTACTAACTTCTTATTTACATTTAGTCAAATACTAGCAAGAGTGCAACTCAATTGTGCACTCTTCATAACCCACCATAAAAGGTCAACAAGAACAATGTGGATGAAAAAATGCTTCCAATTTTTGTCCAAATCGCCACATTGTCATCCTACACCACAAAATGGTTCATGTGGTGTTACAGGGGTTAAGGTAGGTACATTCAGAATTGTGATTTGCCTAAAAACACCACTTCAAAAGATCTTCATTTTGTCTACATCTTTGTAAGTTTATATGTATCCATGTATTCATTGTTGAAAAAATGATCTACCAAATTGTTTAGACCCTTTGTCATTTTTGCATATTGTATCCAAATCTCTCATTCTTTGGTGTGTTGGAATTAGTATTGAGTGGATATTGATTGAACATATCTAAAATGGACATTTTACAAACTACTATTATAGTTCAATGTTCTCAACAATTTCGTATGTCTAAATCCCTATCTAGCACTAGTTAGAACTTCCTTTCCTTTACCAACAAAAAATTAATAAAAATTTGACCCATCTAATAGGAACTGTGAATTGTAAGTATCTCACCCATTTCCAACCACTTAAGCAAATATATGTTTCTAGAGCTCAAATTTCTTGAGTGGGGAAATTTTTCTATGTACAAAAACAGAATTTGGAAGGATTCCATAATTTTTTAGAATTTTATTTCTCAAAACATAATTACTATAGATTTCTTTTAATTGAAGATTTTGTTTGACCTATATTAGTCATATAGATCTTTTTATTTCCAATGACGAATTGGATGCAAAATCAACTAAGGACTAATTGCAATATTGAGAGTCTTGCATCCAATCATAATGCACTACAATTGTACCATAATTAATCACTGCTCATCTCCACTTAACCCCTAAAGGACCATTGTCCCTTCGAGGAACAAATGGGATTTTGGGCAGGTACTTATGGGCTGAATTTTTGTCGTGATTTTTTGATACTTTTTTTGAAGATAGGAAAACTGATAAGCTTTATAAGAGTATAATTTTTTTCACAATCGATGCCTGGGAACAATAGTTATGACCAAAGAAGCTCAAACGAGGGGACAGGGGGCAATCTGGGCAACAAATTTTTTTTTCAAAAGTTTGAATTTTTTTTTAAATATTTTTTTCCTCATGGAATATATTTTTGTCTATCCAAAAAGCTTTGATTCATTTCATTTGAATTTGTTATGAGAAAGTTAAGGACATTCTTGTTTTTCAGATAGTTAGAGCATCTTCTTGAAAAAAAATCTTGTAGCATTCATTTCTAAATGCAATTTTTCAAATTTTTCAAATTTTTTATTTTTCATGGTTTAGTTTATTTTCTAGAACAATCTCACCATTGGAATTAGTACATTTTAATTCCATCTAAAATATATGAATATTTTAGATTTTCCTTCTATCTTGTACCTACTTCTACTTAACAATTTTTTTAAGAATGAAAACTAAGTTTTTTTGAATTTCTTTTTTTCCCCAAACTCTCAAATCAATTTTTCACAATAAAGATTTAAAGCTCAAAACTTTGTAGTGCAAAATTTTTCAATAAAAAATGTTCAAAGTCAAAAAATCCAATCCTGCAATGTACTGAAAAACTTGTTTTTTCCACTTTACACGCAAATATCTTGCAATTTGTATGGTGAAAAATTCTGAAATTTTTTCCACACTTTTTTATACTAGTGAGGTGTAAGATCCTATGGTTATATGTGAAAAAAACAAACAATTATATTTTTTTTTACTCTTTGCTACAAAAATGGCAGTTTTTTGGTAGAAAAAAGGCCTTAGTCCTTTAGGGGTTAATTGGAAAGAGAGCAACCTAACCCTACTTGGCCACCTATGGTTGGTGATCTCGTATTTTTTATTTGCAATGAAATCCCGTTTCATTTGTTTAAAAAAAAAGATAATAGCCAATACAACCAAAATAGGGTGGTGATCATAAATGGGTTGGCTATTATAGACAATGTGGCGCTTTATAGCATCCCTACCTTAAACCTGTAAGGATGGATTGGTCTTTGAAGAAATCATCATTTTCTCATACTATGGGAATCAATTGCTTAAAAAAAATGGAAAAGTGTTCATTGGAAGCTAAACTACTATAGAGGATGTTCCCTTTTCACAACAAAACTCCAAGGATGAATGTTTTTGTCCTATACATGAGAATTATCTATCATCCATCAAACACTTAGTATTCATGATAGGATTAATGTGTGCCCTATCATCATGTGCCTTGACAAATGTGATCTGTAAAAACTCCCCATTTAGAACAACTCCAATGATATATTGGAAGAAGCACAAAACTGCACAATGACGTGCCAACAAAATAAACAAGGCCCCAATGCACATGGCATAGGTCTCTCTTTAATACCAAACCCTCCAAGTTCTATCCACTGCTCAACAATTGTAGAGAATTTGAAGAGCCCTTGAGGTTGCACACAATAATAAAAGTACCTTCTCAACCTCGTTCCGTGTGCTAGTAAATTGGAGTTCCCCTTTTTTTTCATGAAAGGTCATTATTTAATGTAGAATCTTTTATAGTGAAAAAAATCCATTTGTGGTTTGGATTGCCGGCTGTGCATTGGGTGGACTTTTTTTCAAAAGTAGCCGGAGCGGAATGAGGGCCGCCTACCTTCACTTCACTTCAAAAGGTCCGATACTGTGCATGTTCGTGTGTCTTGGGGATGCTCTTAGTGTAAAAGCCGTGTAACAGTTTGCAGAGGATGTTGGCAATGCAAAACAGGATTCCTAAACCCTACCCCCCACTATAATCGCCACCTGCACCTCAGCCCTCAGCCCTCAGCCAAAGGAAGCCAATGCCTGAATGGAATCTTGTTGCCATTTATATGAGATAGTAGGAGATCCGAGTTGTTGCTATCTCTTTCGATTACAGACTCAAGAGTTCTTCATTTCATGAAACATTGTGTGCTTCTTAATAGTCATTCACTCGCACCGAAGCCCTAAGATATTTCTCGCACAAATTTGCTGTGTTTCTTTTGACGTGTTCATTGGCCTCAGGGCATCGAGCGGACTTAAAAATTGAGTACTTCCATACGTCCACTATCATGCAGTCTCAAACCCTCAAACCCTGAACTCGCAAGGACGGTGAAATATAATACGAAGAAATAAACTAATCTTCACACGAAATTTCGCATTTCCAGACGTTTACGTTTCTGCTCTCCATAAGACTCCATTTCTTTTGGTTGATCACTAAGAAACATCTGAATTACTGGTTGGAGAGAAGCTCTTGGAGGCTAAACAGATGTCCAAATAAGCCAATCGATTAATATCGGATAGCTTGCACCTCTCCTTTTAATTTGCTGTTCTTGTTGGTCTAAAGGCTTGTGACACGATTATTCTCTCTTAAAGCTGCAAGAGGACCCAATTTTCACTGAACTTATTTGCTTTACTGTAATTTCTTTAATTTCAACTGTAGAAATCAGAAAAGTGTCATTGGGATCTTGAACTTCTGAATGCAGTCAATTGACCGCGCATCATCTCCATCTACCGTAACCGCAACCATTTCGTTTTTATTGAATCCGTGACCAATCATGCTCTACCTAGAATGACACTCATCCCTAGAGTCCTAAACAATAACAATCACAATGTCATAAAAACTTACATTCATGAGTGACCTCACTGCAAGGGTGCTGAGGAGATCAATGAAATTCGATCCACCAAGCCAGGACTCAAGAAGAACAGAAATAAGATGAAGATTTTAAAATTCTAACTTTATAATGATCACAATGAATGTCTCTTCATACATACAGGAACTAACCGCATCATACAGATGAGACAACCTAAGGAATGGAAACTCTCTACTGCTCATGACAATAGACCTACTCTGTACAACTAATTTCACACCTCTGTTACAATCGGCTGCTTCTCCGTAAGAAACAGTCCATGTCACTTCTTGCAAGAAATATGCAAGCGGTGAACACAAGTCCCGTAAACCAATCAACATATGCTACAGTCGTATTTCTCACACTGTTACACAAAAAATTGAACCCTAATATGAGGACTCAGGGTAAATCAAGAACGTGAATGATTCGAGAACCACTAGGATAGGTGACTGGAATTCTAGTACACTGTACAATTAAATGACTGCCTTCAAATCCATTGCGGCAACCATCTCCGAGTGTCTCGCTGTTTTCACGAAATGATGTGTGTCCTCTAGATGACGTGCGTGGTGTGTCGGCGTCGGCCGGCCCCGCTGAGATTGTTTCGGATGCGTCGCAGGTAGAAGAGCGGGTTAAGGGAGTTCATGCGAGCCCTGGTGTGGGCTCTCTGGTGGGCCACTGGGTGCGCCACTCGGTTCTTCTGCCATTGCAGCCTCACCATGGGGTTGTATCTGCAATAGCAACGCAAGACAGCACAACTCTCAAATCAGCACCTCAATACTTCAATATCGACCATTTTGACGACTTCATTACTCAACACACAACCTGCATTAGCATTCACAGAAATTGCACCATAATTCCACAGCAGCAATGATTGGGTGGTGGCAGTGTTCGTTACCTCTGCAATCGCCACCGCATGTTTCCACGAGGGTGAGTGGCAGCGGCAACGTGAGCATCGGCACTTCGCAAGGCGTCCATGGCGGGCGAGCGCGACTTAGAAAATCGGGTGCAGCAGCTTCAGACTGGAGGACGTCTTGGAGAATAATACAACGCCAACCCTACTTCAAAACAATCTTCTGGAGCAAGCGGAAATCTTAGAACGAAGAGAGTATAGCAGTGTATTGTAGTCTGTGAGATTGAATGTTGTTGATTCGCAGTGTTGGAGATGTTCATGTCATGGGACAGTGAGGCTTTATGTAGCTTGATGTTGGAGCCAGGTGTCAATTTCTGGTGGTTCTCCAGCTGTCCTCTGCCAGATGTCATGCACGGAGTTAGCGATCCTCTGCCACATTGCCATGCCAGACCTGGTTGTTGATGGCATTGATACTTTCTATTACGGTCAATGCTAAGATAAGTGAAATAGATTCCTTCAAATCATTCTCTAGATTGGCGCAGCTCGCATACAGTCTGATATCTGTAACACGACTCTCGATTATACAGCAACCTCGATTCTACAAAATTGCGACAAGCATCGCTCTTGCCATCCCGCACAAGTGCCGAATTGTCGTCCCCTAAGGCTTCGTTAGCAGGGGTTCGTTGTCCCTCAGTCTACTTCCCTTCTCATGATCATTGATGGAAATTGAACTCCATTTCATTGTGCCATCTAACCTTGGAATATTGTTACACGACTAGGGTTGCAGAAGTCAATTGGACCGGTGATTGCAGAAGTTTCAAGTCGATTGTTGACCTAGCCCTGATCACCATCGCATTGTGAGGACCCTTTGCAAGCAGAGTTCCTCGTCTCTGGAAGCTAGGTAGGCGGATTAGCTGCTCTTTACTACAACTTGAGACTAGAACATGGTTGAAGATGTAGTTAGCGCTAGCTGGCTTAATTTTCTCAGAATTGCATTCACATTTTTATTGTAGTGGATTGAGGTTGCAGGATTCTATGAGGGTGTCTAATCTCAGTTTCGACTTCGACCATGTCCAAATTTAACTGGATTTTCTAATTCAAAATTTCAAAAGCTAAGTTGAAATAGATTTTTAGCTTGTTTCGTTAAAATCAGTACGCATATGCTGTCTGTTTCAACGAATTTCCAAAATCAACAAACGCTATCATACCGTAGTTTACATCTCTCTTTTGATCTTGCTTATTCTTGCAGGTCAGATGATTACAGGCTTCTGACACCAACATTCTTTCATGAATCTGTAAGAAAGCCCAGGTAAGATAAACCCTAAACAATAGACACTTATGCCGCTACCATGCAGTGTTACATGTTTCCGTTGTCGATCATGTTTTTTTGGAATGGCGATTCCTAAAGCTATTCTTTATCGGTGGTCAAATACCCACATGCAAATGCTCCTTGAAGAGAAGGCAGGTTTGGTTTTGAGGAAGTGAAAAAACCTGGACCCATCATAAATATTCGCTAATGATTGAGATGCTTCATCCAAACATAATGCTTCTTGTCGGTCACATACATCTAACCTGCTCCGACAGCACATCCTGAAACTTTCATGATTGATCTCACTGCAAGTGTTCTGAGGACATCAATGGCATTTAACCAAGCCAAAAATTAAAAGATGAAGATTATCATATTATTCCTTTACAATGAACACAATTGTGTCCCTTAATACATAGAGGAACTAAAACTCGGCATTACAGATGAACCAAATTAAGCAATCGAAAGCGGTACTGATCAATGCCAATGAGCCTACTTTGTACAGCTAACCAGATTCACACCTCTATCAGGATCGAATGCTTCACCGTAATAAATGGTCCATGTCACCTCTTGCAAGAAACGCGCGACAGTAAACAAAGCCCGTGAACCAATCGATATCTGCTCCCTTCGTAATTCTCTCATATGGTACACAAAATTGGAACCCAAAGATGAGGACTCAGGGTTACTCAAGAACATGAACAACTCACGCGCCACTACGATAAATTGCCGGAACTCTAGCAATCTGTACAAATAACTGCCTTCAAATACATTGCGGCAGTCACCTCTCCCCGTTTTCGCAAAAGCATGCTTGTCCTCTAGATGATGTCCGTGGTGCGCCGGCGTCGGCCGACTCCGCTGAGGTTGTTTCGGATGCGTCGCAGGTAGAAAAGAGGGTTGAGCGAGTTCATGCGAGCCCTGGTGTGGGCTCTCTGGTGGGCCACGGGATGCGCCACTCGGTTCTTCTTCCATCGAAGCCTCACCATCGGGTTGTATCTGCAACACCAACCCAACACACCGCAAATCTCAAATCAGCACTTCAATATTCACCATCTTGGCTTCACAGAAAATTGCACCATAACTCAATAGCAACAACGAGTGTGGATTCAAATCACAGTTGCGCGGTGCCAGTATTCGTTACCTCTGCAATCGCCACCGCATGTTTCCTCGGGGGTGAGTGGCAGCGGCGACATGAGCATCGGCAGATCGCAAGGCGTCCATAGCTGGATAACGCAACTATTGAATCGGATTAGAAGCTTTAGGGTAGAGAACGTCTAAGAGAATAATTCAATGCAAGCGCTGCTTCGAAACAATCTTGTGGAGTAAGCGAAAATCTGAGAGAACTGAGAAGGAACGTAAAGACAGTGAACTTCTGGTGCTCTTGTCAGAGAGGGCAGTTAACTTATTATGCAGATGGCGATGGAGGTCGGCAAGGACAGGTGTCCTGCGCTTGTGTAGCTGGCACTGTGACACGTCAGAATGTTGGGGGGTGGAATGCATGCCACGTTGACGACTCTGACTGGTGGGGATCACGTACGGATCTGTATCAAGTATACCTTAAGTACTATTGTGAAGAGTAATGTTTGGATTTTTTGTTGCGCCTACCTTAATCCTCTAATGTTGCCATGGACACTAAGTGTTCGATGGATGACAAAGAATTTTTTTGTACAGGACAAAAGTGCAACTATTCATTCTCAAAGTTTTGTTGTGAAAAAGGAACATCTTCTATAGTAGTTTGACTTCCAATGAATACTTTTTCATTTTTTAAGCAATTGATTCCCATGATATTAGAAAATGATGATTAATTTCTTCAAAGACCAACCCGTCTTTACAGGAGAAACACCTGGAACTCTCACCAGCACTGTAGTTTTCTAGTTTGTAAGTTAATTGGATCTAGAGCTTCAACGAACATGTTAATGCAACAATAATTTGTGTGGTGGTAGCGATGTGTAGGATGGGAAATTTGTGGAAGAGAGGAAACTATAGTTTACTAGAATGAAAAGTGTTCCATTTGGTAGGGGTGTTCATAAAGGATATAAAGTCATTACAATAGTGGTAACTTATTGAGTAATTTTGTTCTTTCGTACTTTGTTCCTAATTTCTTCAAAAATGTAAGTTGTCACACTAGCTAGTCAAAGGGCAAACTTCCATGCTATGCCTACATTTTGAAAACAATTTCAAATTTTCTTTAGTAGGACCAAATTTGCTTTTGTCAAGTTTCATGATGTTTATACACTTCTACGTCAGTATGTGAATAGGGGGAGAAACTATATTTTAGGAGTAGCTTTGTCTTGTTGCCAAATTATAAACAACCCAAAAGTTCAAATTCAACTTTAAAATTAGTTTTTTAGAATTCAAGGGAAGCCTAGTGTCACATGTGAATAGGCGCACTATGTTTTCTACTTTCAAAAGTCATGGAGTATTATTGAGGGTGAGAAAATTGTACAACAACTTGGGGGTATGTTTTCTCTTGAGGATGCTAACATTCTTAAAAAAAAATCATTATTTCAACCAACGAGCTCTCCTGAGCAGAAAAAGTGAGGTTTCAGGTGCGACAAACCATAAGTTTGGTCTGTTTGCATTAATCACATGGCATACACACTGCACACAATCGTGATTTCAATTGAAGTAAGCGTGTATGGTGAGTTCTTCTTCCAAGACAGCATTCTATCCTATTTAAACGTGATCACCTTGGTTGCTTCCTCAAATGCTGACGAATGAGAATTTACTGATGTGCAACTTCCGGCAGAGGCAAAATTTGCGATGTTGAACTTGCTGTTCTGTGCTGGTTCTGTCCACCATTGCATCTCTAACAATGATTCACCAACAAATATTCACCGAATTGTGGTTGACCCCCTACTCATTACTGCAGTTGACATCCTCACTTAGGTGAAATCATAATGATTTGACTCAACAGCGAATTGACTTTCAACTCACAGTGATTAGCGCCGCATCAACCCACTCATGCACCCACTTCGAATTCTTTCCACAGCAAATATAATGAATCAAGTAGCTGACATGCAATCAATGAAAATGATAAAATTTCTGACTTCGGCAAAACCAGAGAGTCAATCTTCTAAAAAATGATCCTGGCGAGGATGCTATAAATCGTGCTCCATCTTCATCCAATTTACATCTCCACGTACCAGCCAGGCTCTTGTGTCCATTGTTGGTTCCAGTCCACGTACGTTTGAATTGCTGCAGTCGAATTTAAACTCCAGCCAGCATATTAAGTTTTTAAGATGAAGCTCCATCAGGTCGCGGCTGTCGCGTGGTGCGTGGTGCTGCTGGTGGCCTCGGAGGCGATGGTGGGCAGGACTTCGGCCGCGGGCTGCAACATTGTGCAGCTGTCGCCGTGCATCGCCGCCAGCAAAGACGCCAAAGTGACGCCGTCCAAGCAGTGCTGCGCCAATGTCGCCAGCATGGGCAAAGGGCTGCCTGGCGCCAAGTGCTTGTGTTCACTACTCTCGCATCCGCTGGCCAAGTCGCAGCGCGTGGTGCCTCGCATCGCTCTTGCCATCCCTCAGAAGTGCCGCATTGCCGTCCCCAAAGGCTTCGTTTGTCAGGGTACGTACGTAGTCCTCCGTCTGCTCCTCTGCATCGATCTTGATATGTCATGCATGGAATTTCAATTCCGTTTCTATTCCTGCATTGGGCCATCTAACCAATCCATGGAGTATAGCCACAAGGGTGAAACCTATTGGGCCGGAGTTGCAGAGGTATCATGTCGATTGTTGAGCTAGCTCTAATAAACCTTGCATTGTATGAAACTTGTGCAGGAATCCGCGTCCCTGGAAGCTAAGCCGACTGGTTTCTCATTGCTACAACTTGAGACTGCAACGTGGTTGAACAAGTTGTTAGAGCTGCTTTCTCTGAGAATTGCATTCACACGTTTTACTGTAGTGGCTCCGGGTTGCTGAATTCTATCAGCGTGGTCAAACTCAGTTTGGATTTGGACCATGTCCAAAGTCAACGGAATTTCATAATAAAAAACTCAATTCTATGTTGAAATAGATTTTTAGCTTGATTTGTGATCAGTACGCATGCAGATACTCCATTGATTTTTTCAATCTAGAATTTTCCACTTCATATTGCACTGACTGGGGTCTTCAACCTTAACTTCCGTGTCCGCTAGCTATCATGCAATTTTTGTAATCCTCGATTAGAATCATTTGCTTAATATAAGCATGACTCAGAAATGGCAATCCATTGAATTCCACCATCAGAAAGAATTCCAGGAGGGAAGTACCGGTATTTTTCGAGTAGTCAAGTCATTCAATTCCCCCGCCCCAGTTCTTTAGTGGTCGCTTCAACATCTCACAGAATGATCCATGGAGAACTCTTTAAGTCTGTAATTTTCCATAGTACTTTGTTGTTCACTTGTCATTTGCTCTTACCAAAGCCCTATTTCGCACACCGACGGCGTAATTCTTCTGATGAGTATGTCCGCCTTAGGGCACCGAGTCGGCAAAAATTGAGCACTTCCACACGCCCATTATCAACGTTTAACCCTAACCCTAACCTCGCTAGGGCAGTGAAATATAGTACAAAAGAATGAACTCAGCGTCACACGGTCATTCGCATTTGGAAACATTCACCTTTCTACTTTCCAGAGGAGTGCTCAGTTGTCCTTTCGTCGATCATTACAAGAGTCATCTGAACAACACATGGATGGAGAGCTGGTCATGTTCGCTCAGTAAATGTTCAAATAAATCAATTGTTTCATACCTCATAGCTTGCATCTCTGTTTAATTCGCTTCTCTTGCAAGTCAGATGTGGAACAGACTTGTGACACAAACAATTTTCTCATCCACCATGAAGAGAACCAATGTTGACTGGACTTATGTGCTGCGACCTTTGCATCGCCGAGTGTTTTAATACCGTTGCTTACATTTCTCATACACCAGGAAGAGAACCAATGTATGACTTTAATATGGTAGCTTGCATCTCTCTTTTATCTCGCTTATTCTTGCAAGTTCGACGATTAGACTTATGACACAAACATTCTCTTACCTATCTGCGAGCGGAGGTAAAACAAACCCTAAAAATTGTGACACTTCAGTCGTTGCCATGTTTTATTATTGGACCCGGGGTTAATGACGTTTCTTTCGAATGGCGAATGCTAAAGATTTGCTTGATCAGTGATCGAATAAGCACGTGCTAATGCTCCTTGAAGAGAAGGAAATTTAGGTTTGAAGTGCAATTTCTACCTAGACTAATGATAAATGTTCGCTGATGATTGAAATGCTCCATCCAAATATAATTCTTCTTTTCGTTCACAAATATATAGCATGCTTCGACACCCCCAAATCCAATTGCGTTCCATGATTGATTTCTCTGCAGGTGTGCTGAGGAGAACAATGGCATTCCACCAAGCCAGAACTCAAAATGAACAGAAAAAAAGAGATGGAAGATGCCTTTATAATGATCAAAATATGTCCCGCCATACATACAAGAACTAAAAGTCATCAAATACGACGACTCAAGGAATGGAATATCTCTGCAGCTGGTCAATGCCAATGGGCCTACTTTGTACAGCTAACCAATTTCACACCTCTATCAGGATCGATTGCTTCACAGTGAGAAGTAGTCCATGTCCACCTATTGCAAGGAATGGAGTGAACACAAGACCGTAAACCAAGCAATACATGCTACCTTCATGTTTCTAGATACTACACAGAAAAAAAGGAACCCTACGATGGGGATTCAGGGTTACTCAACAACGTGAACGATTCAAAAGCCACTACAATTCGTGTCCGGAACTAGCTCTAGTAAACTGTACAAATCCCTGCCTGCGAATAAATTGCGGCAATAATCTGACTCGCCATTTTCACAAAGGCAAATCCTCTAGATGACGTGCGTGGTGTGTCGGCGTCGGCCGACCCCGCTGAGATTGTTGCGGATGCGTCGCAGGTAGAAGAGCGGATTGAGCGAGTTCATGCGAGCCCTGCTGTGAGCCCTCTGGTGGGCCACGGGGTGCGCCACTCGGTTCTTCTGCCACCGAAGCCTCGCCATCGGGTTGTATCTGCAACACCAACACAACACAACTCTCAAATCAGCAATTGGACTACAGTATCAACTAAGATCTTGGCTAACTCGGGAGTCGGGGCACAACCACCCTTAGCATACACAACAGTTACACCATAATTCAACAGCAGAAACGAGGGTAAATTCAATTCGCGGTTGTGTGACGGTAGTGCTAATTACCTTTGCAATCGCCACCGCGCGTTTCCTCGGGGGTGAGTGGCAGCAGCGACGTGAGCATCGGCAGATCGCAAGGCGTCCATAGCTGGCGAGCTTCTATCGAATCTGGTACAGCAGCTTCAGACTAGAGACTAGTGCAATGCAAGGCCTGATTCAAAACAATCTTCGAGAGCAAGCGAAAATGTGAGTAAGTTGAGAAGGAAAGCGGAGGATGGACAGTGAAAGTTGTGTTACTGGTGAGGGGAAGGGCAGTTATTATACAAATGGCCATGGAGGTTGGCAAGGACAGGTGTCATGCGCTCGTGTAGCTGGCACTGTGACACGTCAGAATGCTGTGGGTTGTATGCATGCCACGTCGACGGCTCTGACTGGTTGAGATAAACGTACGGATATGTATCAACTATCAAGAGTTCTGTGAAGAATAATGTACGGATTTTGTGTTCCACCTGTCCCTCTCAAGGTTCAACAGTACTGGAGTTGTCTGGTGATTATTGAGCCCATTCTGTGTGTTCAGAACTCGAAAATGAATTTCCGAGTTTCTAAGTAATAAGAGTCGTAAAACGTTGTGCGCTTCGTATTTGTCATTTGCTCTTACCAAAGCCCTATTTCACTTACAGAATAGCTAAATTTCTTTCAACGAGTATGTTAGCTTCAGGGCATTGCGTCGACTTGATTTGAGCAGTTCCCTAAGCCCATCATCAATGAAACAGAATGCCTCTCAAGGACAGTCAAGTATAATAATTAGGGACTAACACATCATCAATTGAGACACACTGACGTAGTTCAAATCATTTTTTTTCCCGCAAGAATCATTCTTGTGGAATTGGGGTCTACAAGGGTGCTTAGTTTCTCTTGGTTGACCACAATGTCAGTTGAATAACTAAAGCGCAGACAGGTTGTGCTGAGAATTCAACAAATGGCGCAGATGCATGAGGCAACGCTTTTCGTGGCTAGCATCTCTCATTAAAGTTTTTCTTGCAGAGCAGCTTAAATACAGATTTCTGACAGTTACACTCCGTCAGCAACGTGCAAGAAGGTCCATGTATGACCTATACCCTAAACCATGAAAGTTGTTGCCGTTCAGTTTTAAGAAATTCACGATTATTTATGCTGTTTTTATTAATACAACTCCATTACAGGATCCTTACAGATACTACAGTACATGAAGAGAAGGAGGTCAGCTTCAGGAATTAGGCATCGAAAAAACAGCCTGGATCAATGACAAAATTACTGCGCATGATTGCCTTGATCCATTCAAACATATTTCCGTTCATATACTGGGTCACTTATAACCTGCTTCCAGATCACCGTATGCTTCCCTTTCATGATTGATCTCGCTGCAAGTGCTGAGGAGACCAATGACATTCCACCAAACCAGTACTCAAAATGAACAGAAATAAAAAAGATGCGGATACTTAAAGTCTTCCTTTATAATAATCGCCATGACCCTTAATACTTCAAACAAGCTCATCGTCACACCGATGAGACGATTTTAGGAATGGAAAATCTCAATTGCGGATGCCAATGGACCTACTCTGTACAACTACCCAATATCACAATCGGCTGCTTCTCCGTAAGAAATGGTCCCTGTTCACCTCTTGCAAGAAACGCAGGAGTGTACACAAGTCCGTACTCCTAACAAGGTATGCGATCTACGTGATTCTCTCATATAGTTACAGAAAAATCGAACCCTTCTACTGGGAATCAGGGTTACACAAGAATGTGAATGAATCAGCCGCCGCTACTACTGGTGGTTGAAACTCTACACTGTACAAATAACTGCCTGCGAATACATCGGCGCAATCATGCATCTCTCGTGACATTCACAAAAGCCTCAATGTCGTCTAGATGACGTGCGTGGTGTGTCGGCGTCGGCCGACCCCGCTGAGATTGTTGCGGATACGTCGCAGGTAAAAGAGCGGGTTGAGCGAGTTCATGCGAGCCCTGCTGTGAGCCCTCTGGTGGGCCACGGGGTGCGCCACTCGGTTCTTCTGCCATCGCAGCCTCGCCATCGGGTTGTATCTGCAACACCAACGCAACACAGACCTCAAATCAGCAATTGGACTACAGTATCAACTAAAGATCTTGGCTAACTCGGGAGTCGGGGCACAACCACCCTTAGCATACACAACAGTTACACCATAATTCAACAGCAGAAACGAGGGTAAATTCAATTCGTGGTTGTGTGACGGTAGTGCTAATTACCTCTGCAATCGCCACCGTGCGTTTCCACGAGGGTGAGTGGCAGCGGCGACGTGAGCATCGGCAGATCGCAAGGCGTCCATAGCTGGCTAGCTTCTATTGAATCTGGTACAGCAGCTTCAGACTAGAGACTAGTGCAATGCAAGGCCTGATTCAAAACAATCTTCAAGAGCAAGCGAATATCTGAGTGAGTTGAGAAGGAAAGCGGAGAATGGACAGTGAAATGTTGTATTCCTGGTGTTGGGAAGGGCATTTATATGCAAATGGCCATGGAGGATGCGAAGGACAGGTGTCCTGCGCTCGTGTAGCTGGCACTGTGACACGTCAGAATGTTGGGGGTTTAGATGCATGCCACGTTGAGAGCTCTGACTGGTTGAGAAATTGAACGGGTAAATATCATGTACTCCGTATCGTGAAGAGAATTGTACGGATTCCGTGTTGGGCACACACTCTACAGTTACAGTGGCAGTTTACAGTTTAATTAGTGTGTAACAAAAGGTTAACCTTGCGTGTCCTTTGGATGACATCATGTAGTAGGGCTGCGGGATGGGAAAAAACACTTTTTCATCCAATTTTGGGGGAGTTGCTTGAATGGTATAGAATATTTCCATACTATAAATGTATCCTCGTCTCTTCAAAAGAAGGAGATGCTTACTCCTTAGCACTCTGACATCCAATTTTTTTAATGAAGAATAGATTGAAACTCAGTTCAGTTTTCTTTCTTTTTATTGTTTGTATGAAAGTCATCTTAATTTGTGGATGTATTTTATCAAGTTGTTGTCCTATCTAATAATTGGATTTAGTGTTACTAGAGTACATACATTATTTTTCTAAAATTACAAATCGGTGGAAGTATATCAAGTAATTGATTAAGACAAAATTGCATTGACTCTAGTCCAAAATTGAATTTGTGAAAATGAGGTCAGAGATTAAATGAACATTAAAAAAAATCCAAAAAATCACCATATCCAAAGGACTTCATTTCAAATCCATTCCAACAAATTTTACTCAAAAAATGATTATAATATTTTGCATTGGAGATAATTAGTGATAGCATTGGTAAATCTAATGGTATAGATGGAATTTATAGCTCAAAATGTACAACTTTTATTTATATATCAATTCAAAAATATCCTACCAAGTAGTATTTCATGATTATTTTTTTGTCATTGTCAATTTAGGAAAACATTTTATACATTAAGGGGCTAAACCTTGAAGGACATGGCCCCCTATAACCAAGGTAGTCACAAAAATACTTCAATAATTTAAACAATGGGTGCATTCTTTGTTTCTACAATTAATAGTGCAAGTCATCCATTTGACACTTTTGGTCCTAAATATCCTTCATGGGTTAATCCATGGATCACTTTTGCAATGTATTTTGGTCACTCCTCTCTCTTTGCACTTTATATCAATAACATTCTTAAATATTCATAACATTCTTGAGCTCAATTTAAAGAAGGGGTACCATTGCTTCACTAGAGAAAATCTTGAAGGGAAGGTTGTTATATATTATGAACCATTGAGAAAGTATAATTTCCACATTAATACAAATAAGTACTCCTTGTATCTCGAAATAAATCCAAAATTACCAAGTATACTTGTTACAAATATATTTGAAATTGGTTCTCTACAACTTGATAGACAATGATTGAAGCTTATTTGAACACCATGAAGCAAAATAATCCATAGATACCACATCCTAAAGATTGTATAGAAATTCGATTCTTGCAAAGAGAATCAAAGTACAACCTTCAACCAACCAAAGGTGACAAATTCAACCCAAAACTATACAAAAATTGCTTCTAACAGATCTCTTGTTGAGAATTTCTCAGAATTGAATCATAAGACATTGTTAGAATTGAATCATAAGACATTGTTGGAATTGAATACAAGGAACATCAATAGATGTCACTACACCAGAGTTGCTTAGCAAATAATAAAAATTAATACCACTAGAACAATTTCAAAAAGGGTTAAAATTTGTGAATTTTGCCGCCTATTTTCAATGTGTACCACTTCACTATTGACTTATATTCTATTACACCTAGTGGGGTTTAGTAGAGGCTATGATAACCATGCAATCCCCTGAAAATAGAAACAACTTGTGTGTTAGGGTGGAGGCACCAATAACCAACCACGCCCAGTATTCAACCAAGAGGGTGTGCTATTTCCAACCTTAGCCAGTTTTCAAGCTTGCAATTTGATTTTTTTGTCCTTTTCAAGGTTGGAACTAGTAAGGTAATGTGACATTACCTAAAGTAGTGAACAAGGAAGTATTGTCTTGTATGATCAAAATTAAAAGACTCTAGATATTGTTTATGGGTCAAGACTTCTTTTACTTTCCTAAATGTAATCATTACAAGATTGGGGTGGGTGGGTTGGGAGGGCCATTTCAAATTGGTACCCCTTGTAGTTCCTGTGCAGTAAAAAGAATAACGAGTTGTTGAAAAAAAATTTGAAAAAAAAATAAAAAATGAAATTTCTTAAAATGAAAAACAAAGTTGAAAAAAAATTTCGTTTTTTTTTAAATGACGTGGCAATTGTTTTGCCACATCAAGCAACAAGTTTTGGCGAGTTTGTAGAGTCAAGAAACATCAAGGAACTCATAGCCTTCCTAGACCCTTGAAAATCTTCTAATGGTAATTTCAAATTTTGAAATATAAATCTGAAAATTTAGCAATCCCTATATTTCTTATCTTCGTATATGGGAAAAATATCCACCAATTCATACTATGCAAAATTAACTCCCAAATTACTTAAATGATCACTTATTGGTGCCTCCACCTTAATCTAGACCTTTTTAGGAACCTCCAAAATTATTTTGAGACGGAGGCAGTAATGTTTTAGAGAAGGGACCTAGTGGTCATTAGTGAAGAATGTTATGTTATATTTCATTATCTTTTCTTACACCTCTCTAAACATAATAAGTAAAATGATATCGAAGGTAGAAGACCTATACAACCATAGCATAATTTTGCAACTTGTTCCAAAATTTGGAGGACTTCTTGCCCTAATTTTTGGTTGTCAACTTCTTAATATTTTGGTTTTTGAAATTGATAACCTCTAAAAATTTTAGTTTTCATAATAATACTATTTCTACAAACCCTTGATTTTATCTCAAAATTTTTACTACAAACCTAAAGACCTGTTGAATACATATAGCCTAATATTCAAGATTGACATCATATGTCAGTTTTTGCATTCTAGCAATGAATAAAATTCACCCAACATAAATGAATACTGAAAGAGTCTTTTTTTTAGCACATTAAGTTTACCCATGCCTCATTTCATTTCTCACTTGTGTCTTTAAAATTTCAAAATTCAAACTACCTAGTCATAAAGATTTAATATGATGTAGAGCATCCTGAGGTTGAAAACATATAAGGACACTATAAAGGTACACAGAGGGCTATAATGAAGTAGTCAGATCTTTTGAGACAAATGTACCAAGTGTGTTGTGTGAGAACTTCTTGCAACATTGACCTTCATAGAGATGAGGACGATGATGGTTGATTTAGTTGCATACCAAGGCTACTACACGACTACGACCGTGCGGCGCTCAGACCGATTTTTACAAAAATCGATTTGAGAAGCTTCTGAGGGCTGAGAGGAATCCATTAGTGTAGAATTTTGTACTCTCTTTCTGATTTTGTGAGGCGCTCCATCAAATTCCGACTTTTTCGGACGATAGAATGAAACCCTAGTTTAGCAAAACCCTAATTTCTCGACTTAGCGTGGAGAGCTTGTACTTGAGTTCTGCTCATCTAGTGTTAGTTCCTCAGTGTCTAGAGAGTCTGCCTCTTCTGATTTGTGTTGGTGCTTGAGCTGAATCGGCGTGGTTTTATGATCTCTTGTTTTGTGTGTTTTCAGCGTCTAGAACCCTAACGAATCCCAACCCTAGAGTCTAACTCCACCGAAACCTCAGCGATCACAGCCTAACAACAGACAGTCATAAGATAACAAGGAATTAGCTGAATTAATCGTCGCACAACTAATGAAGAAGGAATCTTGAGCGTTCTAATACACAGATTACGCGAGAATCAACTTAGGTCAGGGTTTAGGTCACGGTTTAGCACATTAGGGTTTTCCTTGGTCCGTCAATTTACGCATTCTAACACACAGCTTCACGGAAAGGATTAAGAGACAGAGGATACACAGATAGGACACTTCGAGTGAGTAGACGAGTGAGAGGGATTGTGATTTCAACATTTGCAGGAATCAGACGAAGTTCAGTTAGGGGCGGTCAGCCAACCCACAGCAAGGACGTGTCGACGGCAATTCCACAACGCAACATCTTCTTGCTTACAGACTTCGAACCGTGCAGTAATGTACTCCAACCCAGTGGCGGTAGGCATGATTGACGAAGACACATGCATGGAGGATCCGCTACCAACGGTGACTTCCAATACCATAGACACACACAAGGGAGACTCACAACATGCGGGAAACCCTACATCCAACACCGACACGCACAGGAAGGATCCACAGCCTGTGGTGACTCCCAAACACAACCCACCTGTACCCGGAGACAGACCCAACACGGCCCCCCCCAGCAGTGAAGGAAGACAATCGCCAGAGACAGTCCTTCTGGAACTCTGCGGTAGGTGTTGGGGTGGTACAGAAGATTGTACAAACTGCAAAACTCGGGGTACAAATACAGTAACTCAAGTAGATGAAACTACAACATTTGATAACAAACTTAAAGTCCAGGTAGTCTTCACAGAAGAGGAAATGGCTCTGCTAAAGACCCGCGCCTCAAACATGGACCAAAGGCTGGTGATAGGACAACTACAAGGACAAGCACCAAGTCATCCACAGCTGGTGAATTTTCTCAAATCTCACATTAAAGACCACTTCCTCTCAGTACAAATGCTGGCCAAAGGATGCTTCCGCATTGAATTCCCAAATGCTACAGGAGCCAGCAACTGCGTGAAACTAGCTAACCTATCCTGGGGCGGCCGAGTGATCAGGCTTGGCCGCTGGACACAAGGATTCTTGGCAGAGAATCCGAGCACATACAGACTAGGACACATAGTTCGAGTCCAATTCCCGGACTTGGAACCCTTCCTGTAGGAAGAACAGTGGCTCAAGCGTCTGGGCTCCCTCTTCGGAGAATTCCTATCGGTCGAAAGAAAAGGATCTGCAAGGAAGCGGCCAGCAGGACCCATAGTGAATGTACTGATCTCAGACATCAAAATTCTCCCAGCCAAGTTATGCATGCCATCTTTCGCACTGGGGGCCCCAGCGAGCGAGACAAAGATGCAACGAATTTTCTACTCTGGACTACCTAACCAATGCAACAGATGTAGAGGATTTGGCCACTCCGCACCTGAATGTCACCTTCCCCGTTACCAAGACCAGGGAGCCAAGAGAAATCAGGGCAAACCTCCCCCGGCCACACGGACTGCCGAGACGCCGACAGCCAAGGCGAATCTAGTCCAAACCGGGGACCCTGAATGGACAGTCAAGACCGCGAAGCCCAGGAGGGGGAGCACAGCAAGTCCTTCCACAACCTCCAAAGAGAAAGACCTCACCAGCCCTAATCCCTTCGCAGCCCTGCAAGACGAAACACACTCGAAGGCAACCACAGCAGCAGGCCATCTAGAACGGCCACTACCAACCAAGAGACAACAGAAGGCCAAATCCAAGCAAGTGGCGACGGAGAGGGAACAAGGTACCTGTGATGTGCAGGGTCTCCCCGAACCTGCACCCGCCACACACAAACCCCATTAGAATGCAAGGGGGGACCTAACCTACTCGGACTCAGCACCAAACATCCCTGAGATCCAGAACACAAACAATGGCAAGATAAGACACGATAGGGAGGCTCCAGAGCAAACCCAAGGTACACCTGAGAACCAGCTCACGGCACTGCGATCCACATTCAAGAGGCAATCTCGACTGCAACCCAGCAGACCCGAGAGTAATCCCTTCCAAAGGCCACCTGAGCTGCACAAGGCACCTACCTCCCCGCCACTCACAGCCAAGAGCTTTCCAGCCATGGTCGCCGCGGCTGACCAGAGCTCTCCAACGTCTCCCACCCACACAGCCACGGAAGTCGTACAGGCAACAACTAGGGCAAATGCTAATCAGCAAGGCGCTGTGGCTGCCCACGACCCCACATTACCAGCCACGCAAACTCCCAGAGCCCTCGTCACTACGGCTGACCAAGGCTCCCACGGGACTACTAAGCACACTACAAAGGGGAATCAGGTACCTCACAATCGGCAAGGCGCTGCGGCTGCCCACGACCCCATATTGCCAGCAACGCAAACTCCCGGAGACCTCGTCGCTGCAGCTGACCAGGGCTCCCACGGGACTGCTAAGCACACTACAAAGGGGAATTAGGTACCTCACAATCGGGCAGTCACACCCGAACAGGATGCCGAGGCTGGCAAGCCACCCTCAGCACCTAGAGATCGTAATCTGAACAGCCTTGTCGCTACGGCTGACAAGGGCCCATCCGAGCAATTTGACTCCCACAAGAACGCAGGCGGAGCCTCCTCCCCCGACCCACTCCATTACCTAGCGGCACCCAGCCAAGACCACGAGGCCCCGACATCCAATGAGGACAACACCATACAGGTCGCTGCGGCTGACCCCTCTCCTAGTGGACAATCATACTAGACCCCGAATGAACCGGTCGTTGCGGCTGATTAGGTTCTTCTCCAAATTGGTGCGGACCTCCTCCCACCTGCGACATGACACGGAGTAGCAACAGCATCCCAACTGCAAGCAAACCACAAAGATCAAGGCAGTTCAGACACCCCGCCCCAGACAGAGCAGCCCTTCCAACTGGAGACAGACACCCAACTCTCACAGGACTGCACGATGGATTGCACGAAGGAGACCCAGAGCTCCCAACCATCGGTTACACAGCAGAAAGAGGAGGGCGCACACAAGGGGGGCAAAACGAAGCAACACCGATACACGGGCAAATTTCTGAACCTCCCGGCAGAACTCATCACAGTTACTCCCACACCGAAAGGAAGAAGCTCAACACAAATCCCACGCAACTTCTGGAAGGCCTTTTGCAATGCGGACTTCCGCTCAGAATCGGACTCCACTGACTGCCCCTCTTCCATGAAGAACCATCTCACAATATGGCCAGCAATTAGAAAAGCAGGGCACAAGAAGGTCTTCCTCCTGGATAACCTCAAAACCTTTCCACAATTCCTCGAACTGATCGCCATTGCAGTGGCCAACGGTGCCTGGACCACAACCTCAGCCAGGGACTTTGTAGCCCGAATGGTAACCACTGCCCTCCAAGAGCAAGTGGACTTCCTACAGACCACATTCGCGGAAAGGAATGATGGCCAGTGGCATTACAGATGGGACACCAAAGATGGAATCTCCGAGCTCACGGTGATGGTGACAATACAAGCCATTGGCAAGCTATAGATTCCCAAGGAACAACCGCTAAAATGGTGTGAAGCCAGTAAAATCAATAAGCTGGCTCAACTGTGGACTCCCTCCCCTCCATATCAGCTCTTCAAGGCGATTGCAAGCCTGCGGTCTGCACCATCTTCCTCGGAGGAATGGTCACTTGGAAGGCATGCCTCACCCTCTCCTGCATCCAAAAGGATGCGCCTCCTTCAGGAGAACCCCGCTAGCGCCGGCCTGCCGGCTCCCACCGTATGACCCTACTCTCCACGATAGCCACCATTAATACCCGAGGCCTGGGCAATGGAGCGGAAGGGGCCAAAAAAAAAACACTATTACGCAGAATCTTTGAGCGTGGCGATCCGTCATCGATGGTAATTCTGCTCCAAGAACACTGGATGTCGGAGGAGAAGTGCAAACAACGGAACCGAAGCCTTCCCTTTCCAAAAGGCCAAATCTTTTGGAACCCGGCAACACAGAGCCCTCAAGGCCGGTATAGAGCCAGCACAGCGATCATCCTGCACGAAAACATCAAACATATGGTGGTTAACCAAGGAATCCTACTACCAGGCAGAGCCCAATTCATTTCCTTCAAGACAAAACAAGACAACACCTAGACGCTAGTCAACATATACGCTCCCACAGATAGCCACGACAGAGCTGATTTTTGGAGGGCGATCAAAGACGCACAACTCTAGGACAACAAGCTGCTGTTCGTAGGCGACTTCAACATGGTTGAACGGGACTCTGACAGAACAGGCAGCCAAACTAATAAACTGGGAATGAACAGACGAGAGAAGGCTGAATGGGAGAGATTTTCATCATACTACGGCCTTCAGGACGCAAGGCAACTCCACAGGATTGTCAACTGATCCCACACCAACAATACCTGGTCCAATAATAGGGCGGGCGGACAAGAAAGAGGGGCAAGGCTGGACAGGTTTTACCTCTCCCAGCAACTCAGTCAGCACGGCGGATTCCTCCACACACTCCCCCGAATGCGCTCCTTCTCAGACCACAACCCAATCCTGCTTCAAATCCAAACACAGAGAGACCAAAGGGGACATAAGCACAGCACACGATTCAACCCGGCCATACTGCAAATCCCGGAACACAAAGCAAAGATTCTTCGAGCCTAGCAAGACAGCCCTCTCCCCACGGGAGATGATGGCTGGGCAGAATGGACTGCACAGGCCATAGCACACGTGAACAAGTCAGCATCAGCCATCTCCAGGCAACTAAAAAAGCAACACTTCAAAACTGAACGAGCTCTGCTGGATAAACTCAAATTCACGGAAGCTTACCTGGACTCACATCCAGAAGACGATGGAACAAGCCAACTCTATGACGAGGTGCAAGTGGAGCTGACAGCAGCATCAATGTCAGCGATCTCCAAACACCACAACGAAATGGCTGCGCAATGGTTTAGGTTTGGAGATACCTACACGAAGAACTTCTTCAACTTCCACAAACTGGGACACACCAAAACGCACATCACGGCCATTCAAGTTGATGGTGGGCTCGTCACAAGTCAAGAAGGGAAACTCCAAGCACTCACAAACTTCTACAAAGACTTGTACACAGCCCCAACTACCACGCCAGCAATAGAAGCTGCCAGACTCGAGGTATGGGCACACACACCAAGCTTGATTACAGAAGCCCAAAACCGAGATCTCACCGCCAACATTTCCACCCACGAGCTCAAAACAGCGGTCACTTCATTAGCGAAAGGGGTCGCCACAAGAGAAGACGGAGTTCCACCGGAATTCTAACAAGAATGTTTTGACGACATCCACCCCCCTCTTCTCAAGGCAGTTCAGGAAGTCTTTAAAACTGAATACATGCCTCCCAGCCTCAACCGGGGGCTAATTGCGCTAGTACCTAAGGACGGGGACCCTACGGAGGCCAAAAATTATAGACCCATTTCGCTACTTGGCGGATTCTACAAGATCCTCGCCAAGATCATTGCTCTAAGGATACAGCCCCTCCTTCCAGGGCTGATCAGACCATCCCAAACAGGTTTCATACAAGGACGGGACATAGTAGAAAACATCTTCCTAGCCCAGGAGGCCATGACTTGGGCCATTCAAAGCAACCAAGACTTAGCTCTATTGATGCTAGACTTTGAAAAAGCCTTCGACAAAGTCAACTGGGACTTCATGGCAGGAACACTCAAGCAATTGGGGTTCAGCGATACACTTACCAAATGGATACAAGCGTTGTATTCAAATGCCTCTGCAGCTGTGATTGTCAATGGCGAAGCAGGGGAGAGCTTCGCCCTATCCCGCTCCGTCCGACAGGGCTGCCCCCTGGCCCCTTTTCTATTCATCTTGGTCGCGGAATCGCTGGGATATCTACTGCAAGTAGAAAACCACGGAATCTAGGGGTTAAAACTTCCTGACAAAGGGGAGGTTAGAGACTCAGCTTTTGCAGACAACATGGCCTTATTTCTGCAAGCAACTCAAGAGAACCTGAATCGAGCAGCGGCCCTAATAGAGCTTTACTGCACAGCCTCAGGAGCAAAAATAAACTGGGGGAAATCCAAAGCCATATGGGCTTCGGCAAAACCCCGAGATCTGAATTGGGGCCAGCCCATGGGCATACAATGGCTAGCAAAGGGAGAAGGAACACGTTACCTTGGAATAAAAGTTGGCTTCACCCTCCCAACATCAACCAACTTTCAAGAGTTAATGGCCACCCTCTCCACCAAGCTCAAATACTGGGCGACCAAACACCTCTCCCTCGCTGGACGGGTGCTCATCTGCAACCAAGTAATGTTGGCAATATGCTGGTACACGGCTGCCTGCACAATCATCACGGCCACGAAGCATGCTCTATTGCAAGTTGAAGCTATTATGGTAGAGTACTTGATAAGCCATTATTATAGTTGTCAAAGTAAGCAATTTAACATAATTGGAGGCACCTTTTTCAAGGAAAAAAACATTTTGATAGTATAAGCAATTGAAAAACAATGGATTTTCAATAAAGAAAAATTAGAATTTTTGAATAAGATATGTGATTATTGTAAATTTTCAAAGTCAAATTCCTTAGGCCACTAAAACCATCATTTAGCTTGGTCATAATATTAAAATCTAAAAAATCAATAGTTTACCGAATGCAATGAAATATAAGAATGGTTTAATTGCATTTTTGGGGATACTTTCAATAGAAATCTACTTGTTAGCAATGGAAATACCGATGGTTTTGAGTGCTTTCATCACTTACTATATATCAATTTTGGAAGAGTCACTATGTTTGCTTACAACAAATGGTTGTTATCCCATCCATATTTGAACTCATTCAAAAACATTAAGTGACTATGCAAATTGCATTGTTGAATGATAGACAAAAATTACTTTTTTAACATATTTGAATGTACTTCATCAATTTCTTGTAGGTCCAATAGTAAGCTCTTGAAAACATTTATAATGATCCACTAAATATATAGATACTTGCTTTCTTATAGAGTTTACAATTTCTTTTCACATAACACAAATAATTTAATCCTATTTATTGAAAAAAATTCAACAACATGGTTACTTATTATTTTGTGTGGTGGATAACAACTTATATCAAGAATTTTTAAATTCTAAGCATGAAAAAATTGTTAAATATGGAACTAATATTTTTAGTTACGTATGGAGGGGATTCATTACTAAAGGTTCAAGACTATATTTCACCAAAAAACACTCCCAAATTGACATTTTTAGTGCAAAGAACTAAGATGAAAGATAAATTAATAAATTGCATATTTAATTGTAAGATCTTGTATTAGATTTATATGAGAATGTGAAGACAAATTGAATTCAACAATGAATCCTATATGTTATTTTTTTAGAATGATGCCTTAATTGCCTACAAACAAGATTTGTTTTGTCTTTATATCACCAATTAAGATGAAATGGATCAAAGCCATTTAGATGCAAATATATTCTATAAAAGGGAAAAATTAAATAATTTATATCAATTTTTTTAGTTTATTGTTTGTTGCCTAAGCTTATGCATTTTGGATTTAGGTGGATACAACATTTTCTCTGACTTTAGTTGAAACCAAAATTATATTCTTTAGAAGATAATATATTCCTTTACCTTAAAAAAAAGGTTAAAAAAATCATAGTATAATTTGACATCATAAGAACCCATCCAAGGTCATTCAAAATTATTTTTGGCTTTTCACTGTTGAATCAATTTAAAGTATTTTTTGTACAATTATCCTTGAGATGAATTGAGTGGAGAAATTGAAGGGAGTTGATTCTTCTTTATCAATTTTCTCTATTATGTGAGAAATGAGGGGATTGAATAACATGATATAGTTTGCCACATTCTTATTCAAATTAGAATTATGAATGAGGAAAATTGGTTGTGTAAAAATGTGTTGATTAATTGATGTTGTTGTGTAATAATTGTTGTCGCAAAATCAAGAGTCAAATCACAAATATTAGACTACATGTGGAATAGGGATTTTTTTTTCATTTATTTTGGACACTGCAAAAAGCAATCTTCATTGAAATGATGTAGTTGTTTACATCTATAGAAATAGATGAAATGCACAAAATGAAAATGAAATTTGAATTATTCATTAAAAAATGTACATGCATCCTCCAAAGAATGGTATTGTTCTTAGAATATGTAGCAAAATCAGAAATTTCATCCACTTAAAATGGGAGAAATTATCACCTAATATTTGTTCATAAAAATATGTGCTTCTTCTATCTCGAAATACATCTAGGGGTTCCTAGAAATGGTTAGATTAATGGGTGAGTTGTTCCTATTTTCAAAGGATTCCATAGTTATTGTAGCTTCTACCTAACCCCACTAGGTGTGAAAGAATGGAAGCTAATAGTAAAGTGGTGTATGTTAAAAACACGAGATGAAATTGACAAATTTTTGCCCTTTTTGAAATTGCTCCAATGGTATTAATAATTTGATCATTCTTTGAACAACATTAGTGTAATGATGTTTATTGACATCCCCTGTATTCAATTTTGACAATGTCTTGTAATTCATCTTTAGGATATTCTCAACAAGAAATTTGTTTGTAGTAGTTTTTGTATAGTTTTGGATTGAATTCTTTGCCTGTAGTTGGTTAGGATAACAACACCGATGACCATCAAAATAAGCAATTCAATAGAGTTAAAGACATTTTTTTTAGAAAAAATATTTCTGCAGTATTAGCAATTGAAAATCATGAATTTAAAAAAAAGAAATAGAATTTTTGGACAAGGCATCTAATTTCTATGAATTTTCAAAGTAAAACTCACTAGGGAACCCTAAACCGCACTCTAGTAAATCTACCTTGATCCTCACAACAAAATCTAAAAAATTCAAAACTTGCCAATCATAATTAAGAATGGGTGATGGTTTCAAGTTACTTTTGGAGAAAATTTAAGAGCACCCTAAAGCCAATTATGGGTATAGTAATGGTTATGGATGTTGCTACCTTAGAGGTTGCATTTTGATTTTCTTTTCTTTGCAAGGATCAAATTACTTGTCTTTGGAGCGTGATTTCTATGGATTCTCTTGCTCTAGAGTGTTGGAACTAGCTTTGGATGTTGTCTATCACATTGTAGAGAGCCAATTTCGAATTTAATTTGAGACAAGTATATTTGAAAACCCTGGGATTTATTTCGAGACAGAACGAGTATCTTTCTTGACCTAAATATCGCTCACGAAACATACACTGATGTGGAAGCTCCTGTGTGGAAAATGGTTTGAAGGAATCTTTTTTTCGCTTCGCACTGACAATCATAGAAAGCATCAATGCAATCACCTGAACAACCAGCTCTGGCACGGCAACGTGGCAAGGAATCGCTATTGGGTGCACGACATCTGGCGGAAGACAATTGGAGTACCCCCTGAAATTGACACCTGGCTCCGACATCCAGCACTTCATAAACCCTTTACCGTCCCTAGACATGAACATCTAAATCCTCAGTATTCGATCTCACCGACTGTCATACGCTGCTCAATTCAGTCTTCCTTTCTCAGCTCTCTTTAATTTTCGCTTACTCCGGGAGATCGTTTCGAAGAAGGTCTTACCCTGCACCCGATTTTCTAAGTCGCGCTCGCCAGCTATGGACGCCTTGCGATCTGCCGATGCTCACGTCGCCGCTGCCACTCACCCCCGCGGAAACATGCGGTGGCGATTGCAGAGGTAACGAACACTGCCACCACCCAACTATGGAATAAGCTTACCCTCATTTCTGCTGCGGAATTTATGGTGCAATTTCTGTGAATGGAAATGCAGGTTGTGTCCGGAGGAAGCCAAGATTGTTGATAATGAAGTGTTGTTGATGTGCTGATTTTGAGATTTGTGCTGTGGTGTACGTTTTGGTGTTGCAGATACAACCCGATGGCGAGGCTTCGATGGCAGAAGAACCGAGTGGCGCACCCCGTGGCCCATCAGAGGGCTCACAGCAGGGCTCGCATGAACTCGCTCAATCCTCTCTTCTACCTGCGACGTATCCGAAACAATCTCAGCGGAGTCGGACGGCGCCGACACACCACGCACGTCATCTAGAGAGAATGGCGTCAGACGATTGCCGCAACATATTCGAAGGCAGTTATTTTGTACAGTGCAGAGTTCTGGCCATTTATCATTGTGGCGCTGGATTGACCCTGAGTCCTCGTATGAGGGCTTGATTTTTCTGTATCAATATGAGAAGATAGCATAAATTGTTTGGTATATGGGCTTTGCGAACACTCCTGCATTTCTTGCAAGAGGTGAACTTGGACCAGTGTACAGAGTAGGCCCATTGCCGCTGACCAGCAGCAGAGATTTTCCAATTCTAAAGTCGTCTCATCTGTGTGATGAGTTGTAGTTCCTGTATGTACGAAGAGACATTTTGATCATTATAATGGTAGAATTTTCAAAATCTTCATCTTTTTGTATCTGTTCCTTCTGAGGATTTGCTTTGTGGGCAGTCATTTTATCTCCTCAGGACCCTTGCAGTAAGATCGATCAGGGAAGAAAAGGGCTATGACCTAGTACTAATCATTACCGAACCTGTCCACTATCCACAACAGTGCTCTCTCTACAAAGATCATGATTGATCGTGGATTTTATAAAGCTAAATGACTCGGGTTATGGTTGTTGGAGGCGATTTGCGGTTACGTTACTGCAATAAGAAGTTTGAAATCCTGAAGACGCTTCTACGATTGGAGCGTTCTACCAGTTGAAGTAAAACCCAACACTGCGAAGGATGCACCACATTGAATGCACACAAGTTCAGCGAACATGCCCGGTCCTCTTCAGGCCAGGTCAATGAGAGCATCTCTTTATATCAGAAGTCTGTAGCCCATCTGACTTGGAAGAAAAGATAATTACAATGAGGGTTGCGACCTAAACGATATCAAACGATCAGTTTACTTGGACATTTGTTGAGCAGACAATTCAAGACAAGCTACCCATGCATGCCTTGTTCAGGTGACTCGTAATGATCAACCAAAAGGAGACGGAGCATTGTTGTGGAGAGTGGACAGGTAGAAGTTTTCAAATGCGAAAGTCCGTTTGAAGATGAGTTTATTTCTTAGAATTATCTTTTCCTGTTCTTGCGAGATCAGGGTTTAGGGTTCAAGGTTCCGTTGATAATGCGCGTGCGGGAGTGCTCAATTTAAGGCGACTCGATCTCCTAAACCGAAGTAACTCATAAAAAGTTATTCAGCAAATCTGTTCGTGAAATGTATGGCTTTGGTACGAACAAATGACAACTAAGAAGCACAAAACGATCCATGAACTGGAGAACTCTGAAGTCTGTAATTTTTCAAGGATAGCAACAACACTGACCTCCTACATAATGAATGCCATCACAAGGTTTCTTTCACCGTCATAAGCCCCAAGCTTCCTAAGGTTTAGGGCTTCGGTGAAGGTGGCGATTGTATTACAGGAAAGGATTTAGGAATCCTATTATCAATTTTACCAATATCCTCTATAAATTACTCCACTCGGGCACTTCTCTACACGGGGAATTTTCGCAGATCACAAATTGTCAAGACTACGATCGAGACCACACGAAAGGATTCAGGAGATCTTTTTGGAAGACTCTGATAAGCATAGTGACCAGCACAGAGATGGGACGAAGGAATTGAAGGAATTGACAGCTCATTTGATACCGGTGCAATTCAATGCTGCAATTCATTCTGATGCAATTACAAGCAATGGATTATCATTCTGAGTCATCCTTTTGTTAATGAACGAATCCGGGATTGCACAAAACTACTGGTAGCGAACACGCAAGTTGAAGACTCCAGTTAAGTTAGTGCAACATGAAGGGAGAAATGCTAGACTGCAAAAACTCAATGGAGAAACAGAAGGCATTGAATTTTATAGAACAAGATAGAAATCAATTTCAACATAGCATTGAGATTTTTCATCACGGAATTCAGTTGAAAGTCAATTCGTTGTTTGGTCAAAGAATTATTTATGTTTCCACCTAATGGAGAATGTGAATTCATCACACTAATGAGCAGCAAGTCAACGCACAATTTGGTGAATTTTGTTCGTGAATGGTTGTTAAAGTTAAGAAACGGTGGACAGACTTAAGCATCAAATAATATAATAAATTATTTGCAATCAATATCATATGTAGAATGATTTTTTTTATCTTTGATATATAAGATCAATAACAAAGTTAGATCTTAGAAGTGAATTTATTTGTTTTTATGAGCAACCGCTTCTGATGGAATGTTGACAATGAACAATGTTTGTCTAGTTGAATTTCACATTCCACACATATTTTGGTACAAACTCATTGTTTAGTACAAACTCATTGTTTAGTAAAAGTTAGCAATTGCTATTCTTGTAAACTAAGAATAAATTCACTAATTAAAGTGTTACTATGATGTGAGCTATGTTGTTTAGTCAAATATCTTATTTTAAAAGAACTTTGAAAAGAAAATTTTAAATGCATGCAAACGCCAAACTCAACATTACTATGGGGTGAGATTGAATTATTAAATGTATCAATTTTATAAATTTAAAGGAAGAAAGACATTGAAAATTGTTAAGATATACCTTCTATTAATACGCTCTCTATTGTAGTTTATTTTAGATTTACTTTAATTCTACATATACTTAGGATTATATTTAAATCTCTTAGACCCATAGGAGAGGACTCACTATCACTTTTGTCTATTTTCTTATTCTCAACAAAAACAATAGTTACTACACTATAGCATGCTTTAAAAATTCACAACTAAACCTCTTCCTTCCCTCTAAAGAAACAAGTTGAGTTATATCCACATTTTAATTTTTTTTAATGAAAATTTATTGGAAAATGTATGAAATTAATGTTCTAGCATTCTAAAAAGTCATCATCATATTTTGGATAGTTGCTTTCAACATTCAAATTGCCTCTTTTTTCCTAAAAGAACAAGACCTATCACTTCGGACTTTGCCAAAAATGATCTAATTTACAAAACAAAAACCCTTATACATTTGTTGTTTCTTCAATGATCTAGGAAGTCATCCAATACAAAAATTTGGGGCCTCAAGAGCATCGTTGGACTGTGGACTAGTTTTCAAAAAAGTCCAAATAAAAAAAATAATATTTGAATTGTGAGTCCAATTCTAATAGCCATGTAGAGGCCCCATTTTTTTTCTCAAATGCCACTGGATACTTTTTGGCTGCAACATCCTTATGGGGTTAAGGTAGAAAGCTTACATTGGGGTTATCTGGTGTGTTGGAACCTCCTTTCAACCAGTTTAAGAATAGCAAATAGGAGCACTCAGTAGCAAAATGTGGCGGTTTTGGGAGTACCCACCTTAGTAGAAGAAGACCTATGTAGAATTAATACTGTACTGTATCCGTAGAGTACTAAATACCATATCCGCAACGAGCTACAGTATCTCGACAAGTACTCGCCAAGACGGCACTTGCGGATGCCGGACGGTGTCCGCAAAACCTGAAAGAATTCCCAAGAATTCGGGTTTCTCGGAATCGCACTTCACTGTCTCCAAACCTTCCCATTCGCAACTCCTCACCCTCTATCACTTTCCCTAACAACAGCCCAATTCCTTGCCCGTTGCCCTTCAAGCGAATCCATGTGGATAAGGGTACCACTCTAGAGCTTGCACTTCGCAAGCCCAAAGTGGAGGTGATGGCCACACTGTGCAGCTCCCTCTCTGCGCTCTCGCTCTCGTGCACGAGACTTCCCCATGCTGCTCGTGCCTCTGCTCTTCCATGCCAACCCTGCGCTCCTTTGAGAGTTCACAGCGCCTCCACCAGTCGACTGCTCGGTGAATTACGTTCCAGGGAGGGGCCGACGAAGAGGCTCTTGTCGTGGCCATGCGGAGCGAGGCGGAAGTCGAGTGGCGCCATTAAGACGGAGACGGAAGTGCTCGATGACGAAGATCTGCGTGCGGGTCTCAATGAGGTTAGGATTTCGACCGATTAGTCGCAATGTGGAGTTCGCAGTGGGGAGTATTTCTGTTGAATGTATCATGCTATTTGCTTAATTCGTGGTAATCTTGAGTGATTTGATCGGTTTTCTCTCTCCTTTTGTCTAGAAGTTGCATTCGATTTCTTGAGTTGCAGGGTGAGGACGATTGTTATTGGGGCTGCTTCAAGAATTGTGGGATTAGGGTTTCCCTTGAATTACAATTTAGGTTTTCCTTGCGAGATTGATGGCATTTTGTATTCCGGGTAGCAGAAGCGGATTTTCTTTAGGGTTATATTGTTTTGGACCTGTTCGGTTTCATGGAATCTCAGTCGCGCAGTTTACATGGATTTTATGCTGTAAGGAGTACAGGGTATACCTTATTGCATGGTTTATTTGGATATCTTACCACCTTGGTGGTTTTCTTTCTGAAATTTCAATGTGGAACTTATTGCTTGTAGACAGTGACAGAGGCGTTGAAGGTTATGTTGGCCGAGGATGACAAAATGTTGGAAACCTTCAAAGATAAGGTGGATTTCTTGGGGGAGTTCCTAGTGCAAGATGGTCAGCTGGAAGCAGCGCGATTCATGCTGGTTCTTAGAGGCATGCTTGATCATGAGGTACGAGCAATCTACTTGTTGTACCAAACATACTCTAACGCTTCACCATTCGAGTCTGTCTGCTAGCCCTAAAACCCTGTAGCTAGGAAAGCAGTAGAAAGGACCCGACATGCAGACCTGGCGCTCTACAGGGTATTAAAGGCGATAAAGCCTTTCATGAAGTATAGAGGACCATGATGAAGTCTACTGCATCAATCCTCTGGAAATATTTATTTATATATTTTTTAACATGAACCCATGCGGGATGTCCTGCATAGCCTAGCAACCATTATGGCTTTATCACAAACCCTACATGCACCGCTTCTTTGGATTTGTGATTTGTGAAATCTTCCAAGAACACCTGAGGTTGGGATTGGGATCTTCAAATCATCAGGCCTTGAGGGCAGAAATCTTTTAGTATGCAAGCTTTCCTCCTCCAAATCCTCTTTTCAGAATAAATAATCTCTTTGGCTTTGTGACACCTCAGTGGCAAGTTTCCTGACTTCCTTTAAACAACTCTTGTGGTGCATCGACAGGTTTACCCACAGAACGAAGAGCTTCAAGGGCCCTACAAGAAAGCCTTCAGCACTCTCTGGTGTCTCCTTGAAGACTCTGGCTGGCTTCTCAAGCAACCTGGTGCCGAAATTCCTGAGGTAGGGCTCCTGCTTTCTGGTACATTTTAATGCAGGATTGATTTAGGTCATCCGGGATAATGTAATACAGTAGGAACAAAGGTGACGCAAAGGTGACGCAAAAAATTTGATTTTGACGTTGTGGCTCATCCGTGGCAGGTGGATGACGAACCAGGCGAACCAGAACTGGAAATCAGATTCAGTTGAAGGAGGGAGGTCAAATAGGCAGTGTAGGTTTACAGAAGAAGGCCTCTGGAGTAGCCAACAGCCAGGTCTGGTTCCATGGAATTGCAGGGTTTAATTGAGCTCGTGTATCCTTGGATATCTGGAATGTAGAGTGTGAATTCTGTTTTTTTCGCTGAGTGAGTGTTCAGAACGTGGACTGAGAGACAAACTTCACTGTACTGTACTTATATTTAGAAATTTGGGATTAAAGAATTTTCTAAAATTGGAAAGAAACTGTTTCGATGGCTCTTCAGAAGAAGATACCAGGTATCTTCCCTGCTGGTTCCTTAGTGCAGTAGTTGTCACGTTCGCTTTACACGCGAAAGATCGCGGGAAAGCTGCAGGGACTACGTTATCATGCAACGGCACATGTCCAGGCTGATGGCTGGGTACTGTTGCTGTTTTAGGGTTGCAGGGTTGGAGGCCTCCTGTTCCGCCACATACTGCCAAATCCTGCCCAGGAAGCTTTCGTCCGGAGTCCAGAAGTTATACAAGTTTCGGTTCATGGAGACAATTTTGAAATACTTCTTTGATCCCTCAATGCTGGTGTCGAGAATACTTTGAAATTAAATAAAACCTAACCAAATTACTAGTTTTTGTAGTTTGAATTTTGCAATGTTCCTTCTCAAGTCTAGTTTTAGCATCAAAAATCCAAGTACGATTGTTCTATTTGACATTGTGTGCAAGTGTGTTCAATGCAAATCTTGATTTTCTAGTGTTTAGTGTTCTTCGAAATGAGCCTAAGATACACTAGATCTTGGAGAACAAATTGCATTAAAATTTTATTTAAAAAAAATTGTAGAATATTTTTTTACAAATTGCACATTGATTTTGGTTATGCACATCATGTCCTTGAGCCTTGTAATTTATTTGTGACCAATTTTTGAGATTGGACATGTGAAAAAGAGGTTTCAAAG